>NW_023591140.1:1266758-1293035 GCF_014843425.1 Jatropha curcas
AAGTAACACACAGAGATCATCAGTATCTGACAAGCCATCAAGCCCAGGTCTCATAGAGCATATAATGCAGATATGCCCTGGAGGCTTCATCTTGCTGCCGAGGCCCCTTATCGAACATCTCAGGCTCTTTCCGAATCTATTCCCTCTTAAATCAGCTGCGGTAGAGGGTCGGAATGCTACCCCATCTTGTATCCACCAACTCTCTTCCTTTCCAAGTCTAAAAGCTTCAAACTTTTCCAACTGTAGCCTCTTTAATAAGCCAAACACCGAAGGAATGAATTGTTTTTAAACCAATTGTCGGGCATACAATGCGGGAGCATAGCTGTGAACCTCTTGCACCCATGGAAGAGTTCCGCACCCTTGCCAAAATGGCCTTCCCTTTCCAATTGGCTTCCATTCTATATTTCCTCTGTTTCACAAACATCTTTCAAACATCTGAGTCCCCCCGCTCATTCTTGGTTTCTTCTCCCCATTAAGATTATGACATAACACCTTAATCAGATATCATTAAAACGCGCGCAAGGCTAAGAACGAAATATTATCACAATAAACATGAACAATAGAGACATACAATCCATAACTTGCACAACTGAACACCCCGTATTTTTCCTCCCCCCTTCTTTTTCTTCTGCGAGTGGGTCAAAAAGTCTATTATTGTCTAGCCAAGATTGCAGGAATCTGATTATTACATTCTTTAAAGAATAATTATCCAAAAAACGTAAAGAAATCGAGCAATACGTCTGCGATCCACTGAAATGAGTTCCTCCACTCCTACGATAGAGTGAAAAAAGGCCCAACAATTCCCGCTTTGGCTTATGCCAATTCCGTCGACTTCAGACCCAGCTTTCGCTTTTCCCATAATTATTGATATGAGTTGGTGTCCAACGAAAGCGAACTCGACTTACATATGGTCTGTTATACATAACAATAATATAGGCCTGAAAAAGCGCTTTCTTCCTTTTCACCCCGCCACGCTTCGCCACTGACTTCCTTTTCTTTCAGAAATCGATTGCATAATTCGTAGTTTACACAATAGCAAAATTGCATAAGAGAAGAAGGGTCCGGAAAAAGAAAGAAGTTCTCGAAAAGACGGTTCCGGTTTCTTTCTCTTATTCTAATAGAAGTGGTATTTGCGTAAGAACGAAGAAGAGCAGATCTCTCAATCTTCAATCAGAGACACAAAAAGCCATGAGTAGATTCCAAGAGTGGTCCTCGCGAAGCCTGTTCACCGTTCAGCTAAGATATCGAAGATGTACTAGTGAATAAGACAGAAATTCCACAGTAGGGGAGATTAAGGAGTTCAGGACCTAAAAGCCCTAATAGAAGAATAAGACTCTTTATCCTTCCGTACCCAATACCCCTGGTATGGTACTTCACTGATAAATACAGATTAGATAGTCCTTGAAAGGATACTTAAAGTACTAAGCAGATTATCTTCTTATGGAGGTAGCTTCTTCTGCTGCAACCGTACTTGTGCTAAGGGCTAATGCCGTGTAATGCCCCCTTTACGTAACGGATCTAAAGGTAACGTAAGTCCTCGAGCGAAGGAAGCTATAGGCCCTTATAACGTAAGGCTTTTTCCTGGAGGATAATTTCCACATTCATCGTTAAACGCTACTGAGAAAGTAGCGAAGACATTGCTGCCTTATCGGCATCAGTGCAACTCGCACGTCTCAAAATGGACAGGAGGTTCGTGGCTGCCCCTATAAGCTATAGCATATATGAGTTAATACGTACCTATAAATATAGACTGAAAGAACAGAATAAAAAGATAATTTGCAAAGCTTCTGCAGCTTCCAGAGTGGGAATTTGATGATCGGGATAAAGGCCAACACGCATAAGTAACCGTTTAGGTTCCGTGTATACGTTACCTAATGGTTGACCAGCAACAAAAGCGAACTTGAAGAACTGCTTAACCGGGTACTTGAAAGATCTTGCCACGCCAGTGCTTGAATGACTGCCAGCAGAGCAAAAGAGATAGGTCAACATCCTAAATAAGACAAGGAGTGGCCACCGATCAGTAGCCCGACTTAAAGGTCAAAAGGGAAGACGCAAACCGGTCGGGATTGCCAGTATGTGCCGTCCATAGGCACCTGGCCTAGCCACTCATGAAGAGAGGAAAAAGCTTTGGGTTTGACAATAGTGACCTATAGCAATATGGCCACCTTCCAAACCAAAGAACAACCAACTGATCAACTTCTAGTTGAAATCAAGGTACGTACTCAGTCATGATAATAGCGTGTAAGGTGGTAGTCCTCGAGCACAGCTATAGGGCAAGCAAGTCAACTTGGCCAGGCCATAGATGGGGACGCCTGGGCCAAGCTCACATCACGGAGTGCACAAAGGAGAAAAAATGCCCCGGCGAGGAGAAGGTAAAAGACTGTTGGCTTCGCCTCTTATTGAGACGTACAGGCATTGGGAATTCGACTCCAGAGTATGTTTCCCAGGTTGGCTTCAGTCTGCCAACTTGGTTAAGGTACGTATCTCGTTCAGAAGCACAACAGACAACCAAGGTTTGTAGCTGTTTTGCGCGACAGGTTCCACCTCGTCGTTGCTTCATCATGCTTGGTTGAAAGTAGTGGTAGGCGCGCTAAACTAGATATAGACGTTGCTCTATATTGCTGTTATGCAGTTTTTATAACCACCACACAAACAACAAACATATTACATTTCATAGAGATGAGTTATAAAATCCATATGACATCTTATACGTTCCTTTTTTTCATTAAGAATCACTTGATCTACTTTCAAGCTGCTTGGATAAGGCGTAGATAACATTGTAAGTGATGGTCGAACTCTGGATAACAACACTGCCATCGAGCCAGTCCCTTCTGATAGTGCTGGCTTCTAAACAGAGACTGTCAATGGATCCATACTGGACCAAAAAAAAAGCCAGACTTGGTAGGCTAGCATGTAGTGGTCTAAGTCTCTGCGTGGCCCATCCAAAGGCAGGCTCCTGGTCTCGAGAAAAGGGCTTTTTCCTTCCTCAAGCCGCAGGAGGGCAGTAGCTTGTTACTTGATGCCAGTTCCAATGTCACCAAAAACACTCGTTCTACTCTTCCATCCGTTACCTTGGTCTTCTGCCACTGGGGCTTTCAACCTTCATCATTTCCGTGAGATCGAGTTAAGCGCTTAACATTATTATTATATATAATATATTAAGTAAAATGACTATTCTTCTTAACACCCTGCTTTTTTTCTTTTGTTTTCGGATCCATTAGGTTCTTCTGCTATTTGTACAATTAATTACTTGTAAACCATTAAAGAAGTATAGAAAAAAGCTCTAACAATGCAATTTTAGAGGGCTTAAAGAAGCGAGCACAAGCCCCAGGAGACTTCTCAACTCAATCGGAGCAGAGGAAGCAAGCACCTACTGAGACCGCGTGAAGCCAATACCACATTCTCAATACCCCGAAGACAGCGATGTAGGGCTGTCGTTCTTCTCTTGTTCTCTTTCGCATCGGTAATCGATGGGGCCGATCGTTCCCCTTCCTCTGGTAAACCTAGCAAAATAGCATTTAACCTTATAAGTGGCATGTCAAAAGGAGAAAGAAGAAGAAAAAGAAGCGCAAAAGACTCTTTCCGAGGAAAGGAAGATACCGTAGAAAGACTTGTCCCAAGGAACGGAGGTTTTTTCTCCTACAGAAATACATACCTCAGACAAAATCACGAGCAACTGAATTCCCATGCCCGACCAATATCAATACATGGAGGTAGTGTAAAACAAATAACAAAAGAGATATTACAGAAGAGTTGGCAGGGCAGAAGAAGACTGAAGCTATACGGAGTAAGGCTGAGAGCACAAAGATCATTCGATTGATTTTCCCCCTATCTATTGGAAAAGCAAGAAAGCTAAAAGCTCTGCCCTCCAGGTCTGCTATTTTTTTTTTTTATGCATCAGATCTCCATGCGCCGCGCTATGCCGGCGGGGTCCTTGGGGAGAAGGGTGCCATCGAATCAAACAGAAGCTGAGCAAGTGGCTTGCTCTAGCTCCCACTGAGCTCTCCTCATCGAGAGAAAATACTAACTAAGATTGAAAAGAGTGTAGATCTTGTCTCCAAGGATGCTAGGATTTTTCCACAAAAAAAGGATTCGTAACTCATCGCCAACCAACTACCACTAAAACACAACACACGCTCAATCAATATAACGGAAAAAGATGTCATTCTCTATGCATTGCATTTTCAACAACACACATTCACGGACTGGCCCCGCGGAAGTCTTAACGGCTGATCCTGCGCTAGTGAAACATTACTTTATTGGTATTTTGGGCTAAACTGAGTTAAGCAATATAATATAGTATGCATATAGGATTACTCATTGATGTATCTTATCAAACTAACTCTTCTTAGCCTAGCCTTAACACATCCTGCATTAAATATGGTCCAAATATTGTAAATAGTTAGTTCATTGAAGGAATTTTATTTTGAAACAGTTTATGCCGTAATTGGGGGTTGCCATTTCAACCTGTTTGATCAAAATTGAAGAGACTATAAATGGAGGTATAAACAAACTAAAGGAGCAGTACCTATTTACTAATTCTCTGTTTCAGAGGCCGGATTGATGCTTCTAAAGCACCTTTAGGGTAATCGATAATGAACCCATTAAAGCTGTAAAAGCTCTTTTCCACTTAGTTCTTTCAAGAAGATAAAAGGGAACCTTCCAATCAATCATTCAGTTTTCTCCCACTGAAGTTGGCACTTCTAATGTGAGAGAAAGCGCTTAGACAAAAAAAGAGGTCAGCCCCTCACCCTATAGAGCCTCCTTTGCCCGCCCCTAATTGAGTTAACTGGTTGGGCAATGCCCCTAACTGGACAACTAAAACTAATCCTGCTACTTATACTGGCGAAGGGCGAAGGGAAGACATAACGTAATCAAGATTATATTCAAGTGATTTCACTCTCGGGAGAGAAGAGAAAACTGAGTAATCTTTCACTCCAGCCCTATAATCTGCTTTAGCCAAAGACTAAATAAACCACTTCTTAATCCATAGAAAACTCCAACCCAATCCAGAAAGAATATAAGATGGACGATCGGTTTTCTGAATTAGAACCATAGAAAAGGAGATTGACGGCGAGGCTATGTGGCCGGAACTTATGCGCCGTCGTAAGGATAAAGAAGATAATGTTGAGCGGTTGAAGACTGTAGTGACCGAAAAATTTTTAAATCACTGGAATGAACGGAATAACATTACCTTTGGGTGAAACTGCTGTATTTATAGTTATACGGGCCCAGTGCTTGTTGCTTTCTTGGCGGCGTAATTTTGATGGCTATGCCCACGTGGCACCTTATGAAATTTGACCGTTATTATCAAGGGAAAGAAACGCAACAATATTTGTTTTTTTAAATTAATTGGTTTCTATATTTTCGCCTTCCGCAGAGGGCTTTTTTAAAGAATCATAAACTTAATTATCCCGCAGTGCGGAATAAGGTGGCATCTTCTCGGCAAGCTTCGGTATTCAAGTAGTATATTCGGGCCTTCTTGCGCTAGCATATAGATAGTGCAACTAGCCGTTTTCTTGGTTGTTGTGCGCAGTAAGCTTGCGAACGATATTTCTGTGCTGTAGTATCCCGGGCTTCGATCTATTCGGACCCACCTCTTTTTAAGAAGTAAAAAAATCCCATAAGGTTTTTTGATGCTGTTCTAAAGGATTCTCTCCATTACTTGACTGAATATTTTTATTTCAGACGTACCAAAAAGATGATCCACAAGAAACCTTTTCCTTTTAGTTTTGTGAGGAAGGGCTCTGTCACCTGGTAAATGAGGCCCAGCCTCCTCCCCGTCCCATTCTTTTCCTAAGATCCCGTCGAATTTAATCCCGTCGTGGTTCAGAGTCTCGTACTAGCCTCCCCTATCCTAAGTAAGGCGGATGGAAGATGGCCCTTCAACATGAGCTCTCTCGCTTTGGTAGAAGCATTTTCTTTTGCTAGATCGGATTGAGAGTGACTTCTTCCGCTGTCCTCATGTTTTCAAACATTTCATCGGTGTCGACATTTTCTTCATCTCAGCCAGTGTAGGCTTGCTCCGCATAGGCTAACATCTCGGCCTTTCATTGAATTTTTAAAATTTTCTTTTATTTTTTGCGAGCCGGGGTACGGTACACGCAATCCGTAGATCTATTTCAGTTGCCAATGAAAATGGATATGGCGAAACTCTTCGCGTCTAAGTGGGTTAAGTAAGGGCTATTTATGGTATGCAAATTTGGGATCCCTCATTAGGTTAACCGCCCGTGAAGCTTTAGCTTTTTACTCGAGGGGGTTGCTCTCGGCCAGTGAATATCGGCTTATTCTGGGTTGTTATCAGTGGTGGTATACAATCATTACGTACTCAAGAGAATCTTTATACTGGAGCCCTTTTTCTATTATTTCTTTCTGCCCTAACCCTACTAAGCGGGTTTGGTTAAAACTAAACCCGAAATGGAAACCGAGCGTTTTCGGGGTTCAAGAAAATGCGAATCGCGTCTCAATCCATCATTTGTCTAGGATTATTCGGAGTATAGTTTACTTTGCTTGGAACAGGCCATTAGTCCATGTCGCAATTCCTGGGCCAGAGGGGAATACGTTCGATGGAAAAATATTCTTAATGTAGTCCGCATCCCCAAGGATTAGAACCCGCTTTTACAGGTCAGTGATCTTAATGCCCAAAATCCTGATCTCAATAGTCATTTATTTGGTACCCTTCAAGGAGCAGGAACTGCCATTCTACCTTCTCGGATTCCATCCACAAACGCAAAGTTTATGGTTGACTGATATTGCACACCATCATTTAGCTATTGCAATTCTTTTCCTAATAGCGGGTCACATGTATAGAACTAACTTCGGAATTGGTCACAGTATAAAAGATCTTTTAGAAGCACATATTCCTCCGGGAGGACGATTGGGGCGGGGGCATAAGGGTCTTTATGACACAATCAATAATTCGATTCATTTTCAATTAGGCCTTGCTCTAGCCTCCTTAGGAGTTATTACTTCCTTGGTAGCTCAACACATGTACTCTTTACCTGCTTATGCGTTCATAGCGCAAGATTTTACGACTCAAGCTGCGTTATATACCCATCACCAATACATTGCAGGGTTCATCATGCCTGCTTGGTCATTCCTGAAAGGGCCCCTATTAATGTAATGCATATATAGATCACTTGCAGAAGCGACTCAGGGGTCTTTCTTAAAACCTGAAAGTGCAATGAAGATACACAGTGGAAATGTCACCGGGAAAAATGGCTGAAACCAGAGCTCGCTCCAGGGTGAGCTGGAAAGGCTAGAATAGTCCACTATACTATAATACGTCATATCTTTCTTTGTGGTCCGGAACCGAGCTTGTCTTTGGTGGCTTCGCGCTTCAAGGAAAGAACCTTTTTCGGCGTACTTTCAAACTTCAACCGAACTCCTAAAGGTTGGTGGTTTTTTATAAGCTACGCTTTGCACTCCCTCCTTAAATAAAACTTATTTAAAAGAAATTGATGTAGCACGAACGGCTAGAAAGAAGCCACTTATTCTTACTAGCTAGCTGTTATTTCAGCCTCTTAAGGCGAATTAGAAACATATTACCCAATTGCAATCATTTCCTTCTTAAAGTATATCTTTACCTGTCTCCCTTACCATCAGCTCTTAGCTCAGTTATTAACAAGTAGTAATACACGCATTTTGGTCCGATTGCTTTTGTGATCCGTGTTTTCGGTCCTTCTTTGGTCTTACTACCGACCTAGCGCTTGTTTAATTTACGGCAACAGTGTCACACCATTTAATACGTCTGTTGGCCAGTGGGGTTAACCCTAAATCGATAGCTCTTTTTTTTAATACGAAAACTTACTTTCTCTACGCCTACAAAGTTCTAGTGGTGTTTTAGCTCGAAGGTAGTCCCGGCCTATGGCTAGGTCTTAGCTAGGCTCTAGCTCGTTATCTTTCCGTTTCGTCCAAGCAGTTGTGATTCTATTCGGTAGCCGGCTTCTGACTCATCTTTGAGTGAGAAGACCGTAATGCCACGTGCGTCCCTCAGCCAACTGGTCTTTTCATAGTCAATGCATTGATCATTCATCAGAGTTCGGGCTCTCTTCAAGATGAGTGACCGTAGGCGTCTAACAGTTAAATGATAGGAGTTAGCACACTTTTTTAAGCGAAGGCTGTTCTTGTAGGAAAGAAGGGTTTAGACCAAAACATTCGAGGCAGCTTTCAGCATCTGATGAAGCCTAGGTAATCCTTTCTATTAAACGCAACGGCATAGAATTTGAGACATCAGACTGTTCAGGTCGCCAGAAAAAAATTAGTTGATATTTGTAATCTTCGGTTATGAAGTATGATTTGCTAACCGGACACTCTTTGTTATAGTATCTATCAACCTGTCAAAAAAGCAGTATTCGCTTGGAAGGCCCCTAGACTCAACACTAAGAAATATAGTAGAAGGCTATCAACCCAACCAGTCCTAAACCTCCTTAGATAAACAAAAAGGTAGGAGAATGAACACGGGGATACCAGACCGGGTCAGGATACGGATACAAGGATGGAAGTTGGCTCTTGAGTCGAGCACTCAGAAACTTTGGAGTGCCAAACGGTACACTGCTTTATATAAAAGGGGCAGTAAAACCAAAAGCCAAAACAACCCTTGTAACTGGTATCACAAAACGCCACGAAGTTACCAACCGCAAAGGCAGACTTCCCATACTTCCTATCTACTATTCTTACGGAATGATGAAACCTAATTCTAGAAGCAATCCCTTTCTCCCGTACCAAGGTAAAGGTGCTATTGTGTCCTACCTAAATAGATCTTCGCTTTCCTCTCCTTCCTATCCGATCGAGTTGACTTTCACTTCTTTCCCGCGAACTGGGGCTTCTTCTTGAAAGAAAATACCTGTCCAAACATGCCTAGTCGAAGAAGACTTCTCCGCAGAAAGGGTCAAACCGATCTAACCGTTACGCGCTAACGCCAAAATTCCCTCCTTATGGGGCAATCAAGCTACCAATTTTCAACAAGCAGATCGAGACAGTTCGTAACTTTCCAGCTCTTTACTTGAATGAAAGACTTGAATGAAACCAGTCATCCAAATCCAAGCCGATACAATTCATTCCGAGCGGCAAAAGCGAAGAACGACCTACAACCGAATACTCATGCAAGCTTAGCAATCGCAGCCTTTTCGCCCCTTCGAACCACACGAAGCGAAAGCCCCCTTCCCTGTTATTGGAATCGGACTGTCCCCTGGATCCACGAATAGCCTCACCTGAAACTGGGAGACACACTAAGCCACCACGTAACCCCTCTCGCCGTCGTATGCTTATGGATGGTCACACTTAGCCCATCGATGCCATGGCGGGATTCCCATTGACAAGTTCCTGAAGTCAAATTCTTTTGGGAGATCCTTAATTCTGGCAAGAAGGAAAGGCAAATCAAATCTTTTAGTGAGGAAATCAAACTAGAAACCACAGCTCAGTACGGGGCAAAATCTCATTTCTTAAAAGTGTAGTTTGTACCAAAGGCAGATCATTTATACAGTTCCCACCACACAGTCTAACCCCAAAGAGAATGTCTTCGCCCTGAAGTCAAGCCCGGTGAAAATCAATAGAAATTCTCTTTTTTTCTCTTTTACCCAGATGGCTCGTTTGGGCTGACATATCAAAAGGGTAGGATTTTCCGTTCCGAGGGGGTGAGGCCTGCCGCGCTTGGTTTTACGGTGAGTTGCTATGGACAAAAAAGAGAAGGGCATATGTGATATGCATTCCGGTTCTCTGATGGCCGCCTAAAGGCAAAAAGAGCTAAAGAAATGTCTTAGTCAAGTCGAGAGCTAGAGAGAGTAGATGATAGGTCCAAGGGAATTCGGGTGGGCAGGGAATAAATGGACCTTTTTTTTTTAAGGTTTTCTTCTTTTCTTGTCGAGCTGTGGAATCCAACTTTGAGAATAAGAAAACCCCTGGTGGGGAATTCGAGTTGGTAAAGCAGCTGCAAGAAAGAAGGTGGCTTTTCTCTAAAAAATGAGAATGCCCGCGACTAATACCAATATTCTATGAAGTCCAAAAATGCCCAAAGTCCACGTTCCAAGATGGACGGGGGCGGAGGAAACCTTTCGACTCTAAAAATCCTCGAAAGAGGATTAACAGACCCATGAATAGTAATAGTAATTCCCCTTTTTGAGAGTACTGGAATGTACTCCCACGGGGATCCCTTAATCCCCCCGGCGTAGAGGTTGGTAGGTTGAATTGCGTATGGCTTTGCTTTTTGGAGGTAGACTTGGCAGCAAAGCATCGTGTTCCCCGGAAGCAGAAGCAAAAGGTAGCTCGAGCCAAAGGCAAGAGCCGAGGCCCCCGCTCGCTGGACGGGGGGAAGGGAAAGGGGGTTTGTGGGCTTCCTATTTATTTTTTTGGAGGATTGCTTTCAATCTAGTGGAATGAAGGTGGCATTCCTGAAAAGTGGAGAGAGAGAGGGGATTTTACATAGAAGAAAGGAATGAAAAAGAGTAAGCTAACGTTAGTGAAAGCGCTTTCGTCTTTCGTCTAAGGTCTTAGCTTGGTCACTCTATTAAGCTTTTCCAAGCAAGTCTATTGGAATGGGGTACGAAAGAATTGCTATTCAAGCATCGTTAAAGAGTTCTGTTTTCTAGGAGTAGTCAAGATAAGATGAGTCTGATCTTTCCTTCTATGGGAGCCGGATGTTAGCTTCTTCGCCTACGGAATCTTACTAAAAGAGTCCCTCAAGGGAGCGGACACATCCATAGCAGCAGACGCAGAGGCATGATCTCTTATGTTGATAGATACCCGAAGAGACCTAAGTCCTTTCCTTAAGGCATGCCCTACTCAACTTCCTATTGCAAATGCCAAAAGCAACAAGAGCGGCTACTCCAAGTTTCTTTTCTTTCTGAACCTCAGCTTCAGGTGAAAAAAAAAGAGCTAACAGCTGCGGGAGAGGCAACTTCTCTTTCACTTCATTCACGGGAGACCTACCAAATCTGCGCATTTCTATAAGTCATGGTCACATGTCTTGTGAACATTCAACCATCAAGAGGGAAGGTCAAAGAGAGCTGCGTCTTCGACGGTGCTGCTAAGAAAGTGCAGCTTGTAGCTCTGAGAGACTTTATGAATTGAAAGTAAGCCTCAAGCGAAGTTTCCATCAAAGGAAGTGAAGGATGAGGGAAGGGAGGGAGAATTCCTGCATTTTTTGTAAATATCCTTAACACCTTTAACTTCTTATAGATATATCTGAGCAGTATCAAATGAGCGTGATTGAGTAGTGTTAGCCGCCTTTGTTGAAAACAAAAAAAATATATATATAAAAAATTGGTTGTGCTCAATCCCACATCGGGGAGATTGAGTTTTGAGGGCTGGTAACTACCAAACGTTTTTCAATTCAACGAAGGAAGAAGGAAATGCCGGAATACCATGAATCAGACTAAGGGAAAGATCGAATCCCAATCCTCAAACAATAACCCTCGCTTACTGCCCTTTAACAACAAAGTCTATCTGGGTTGTTCCCAGTCCAGAGCAAAGCATCAAAAAGGAAGGATATACCCGACGGATCCTTTGCTAGTTGTTCTTAAGCAGGTAAAGTGAGCGACGGTGCGCCTTAATCCCTTAGCCGTTTGTTGCAAGTAGCTCTTAGAAAGCGAAGCGATGCGAAAGGCCTGCCCTAAGGCCAGGCCGAAGCGAAGAGAGCGTGGGACGGTGGAATCCGTAGCTTCATTCTTTCTGAAGCCGGTGCTTCTTCCTCTCCTTACTCAAAACTCTCGAACTGCCTGTCATTTTATGGAATACCCTTTGGAGTCCTTCTCAAGAAGTCATCAATTTAGTCACATCAGTCCTCGAGGGGTGTGAAGCAAAAGGAGTAAGAAAGACTAGCTCTTGGCCTCCTCAGAAATGGGTGTGAATACTCTACCTCATAGCTTCTATCTCTTTTCGAGAGAGTTATATCATATATAGAGAAAGGCACCGAGCAAAGCATTAGATAAAGAAATCCTTACTCTCACTCTCCGAACTGCTTGCTTATGTAGCTAGGCTAGGGGTGAGGGAACCTACTTTGCTGTCCTGCCTCTATTCATATTCTTAGGCTAGCAATAAGGATTAATCTCCGACTCTTGCTTTTGCTACCGGTTCTATTTCATAGTAATGAGGACTCTCCTTGCTTCGTAAAAACCTCCTTGTTGTCTTATTAGCGAGGGAGGGGGTGTGATAAAGAAAGGAGGAGTCTGAGCTATATCACAGTAACCCAGAAAGGAAGGAAATAAGAATTCTCTCTACTCTAGAACTACAGTACAATAGTATTGGGACTCACAGTCAAAGAGTACTATGCATATATGGAGAAGGTTTACTGTGATTTCTTAGGTTTTTTCAATCTTCATCTTTGCTTTTAGCGTAAACCCTTCCTTCCAATCGATAAACTCAAACAACAGGGTGCCATGCTCGTGACGTCCAAAGTCTCTCTATCTTAAGATTCATGAAAGAATCCTATTTTAAGAAGGCCAGTCTTATGATCGGACTAGCTACGGTGTGGGGTAGTTTTCTTTTTCCTTAATCTGAGAAGACAGATGTGAAATAATGTCCAATCTGAAGTCAGGAAGAGTTCCTGAGCCTGTCCGGCAACTTTCTTTCTGAGGATATTCTTTCTGGAGGAAGAATGGTTTCTGAGGATCATTATACTTCAATTCCAAACTCTTGCCGGTTCATAGGATGAGTACTCATACTATTGATAGAACCGGTACTTAGTAGTTTAGAACTGAATCCTCTAGCCGCCTTCATTGAGGTAGAGCAGGGTTTGGGAACTAAATATTTTCTACCCACCTAAATCATGCAAACATGCTCCAAAAATAGTAAATAAAATATTAAATATGCATAGTAATTTTTCCGGACTAAAATAATATAAAGTCCCGGACCAATGGTACTATTCACAGACCGGTAAATCGCTATTACCTACACTAAAAGAAAATCAATCTGTTACATGAAGACTTACTTTGGAAAAGAGGGAGAAGCATATCGCCCGTAAATAAGCTTGCTTTACTGCCTTAGATGATACAAAGTACATTGTAGTCCTTTATCGATGGTTTTTCCTTATTGATTTTTTATCGATGTCTTCAATCCTTTCTAAACTCTTATTCGCATAAGCATTGATAAATACCTTCTCATATGTTTTTAACTATTTTTCTAAACTCATATATCTTACCTATGAGATCTCGGTGCTACTGCCCTATCATCTACCATATTTAATCATTGCTATAAGCGTGACAGCTGCTCATAAAGGTATTTGTGAAGATATTCAATGTCCCCCTTTCCTTTCCTCTTATTTCCCGGAGTAATGACGGCTTCCATGCAGCACAGCGCTTTCACTTGGGGGCATTGGGTCTAGTGTGTTCCCTAGTAGGGGAGCACGAACAAGGAGATACTAATAGTGCAAGTCCAACCAGGAACAATGGTCCACCTAGGCTCTTTTCCTTTTCTACGAACCTACAACTCTCTTTACTGAACTGAGAGGAGCAGTATTGTATTATTAACTGATGATTCCTTTTTTCCAAGTGTGTCCGATTGGTATCACTCACATAAGACTTTTCTTTTCTTTGTAGCGGGCCTGAGAATTAAATCAAATCCTATATCTGTATCTGGGAATTGACTGATGAAAGGAAATGCAAGAACAATCGAAGAGAGCTAAAGTACCTAATCTCGCACTCTTTTCCCTGTCTGCCCCTTTTCCTGCATTCTGTTTCACTTAAATCACTTTTGGTTCTACTGAATGAAAGAGAGGAAGTCCATGCCCAACTGTTTCGTGTAATGCATCTCTGTCTCTTATTTGCGTATGTCATTTGCCTTCTTCTTATGTTTCTTTCCTTTCTTACTCTTAGTACTGGTAGTAGGTTGTGGCTCCTCGTAAGGACTTTTTGTAGGCTCCTCGCATCCATCTCTCATCGATTCCCCTATGGAAGAAAGAAGAACATTCATTGGTTGGACCTTCATGTGGGAGTCTTTCTAGGAGGTGAGAGTGTGGCTCGAGTCATTACTCTCCTATTAGCCTTTTTCACGGCTGACTTACTCAATGGTTGACCGCGAGATATATCTCTATCTATTCATTCCCTTGGCATTCTTCTATATGTCACCCTTAAAAGTAGGGAGGGCCCAGGCGTAACCTTAGACACAGTTTCGCCACCAGTAATAGCTGCCACTCGAGCAGAGCTCAGGCTCGAAGGTGGTGTCACTTCCCAAACAAATGGTCAGAGTGGTGATGATAGTGATGACTTAGGCCACTCTGTGGTGCCACTAACGAAGAACAGGTCTTCCCAGGGGCACTACCTAGGGAAGAAGAGAGTCTACCCAACAGCCTCTTAGCTAGAAGAGAAGTAGGATGATGCGAGTTAATGCAAGTTTCCTAGTAGCTCAGGCAAAGAGAACTAGGCTAACTGGACTTACTCTGCTCTCATCCATTGAGATAGAGCTTACCTTTGAGGCATGCCTGCTTGCCAAAGATCCTACTTCTACAATTGGTAGGTCACCAGGTTATTCAAATAAGTTGTGTTTTCCGTGGTGTTCCCATGTTACAACTTCTGTACCAATTCGGTCAATCTGGAATGGATTGGTTAAAAATTCCATTAGGGAGCCTAGTCTTGACTCCTGCCAGTCCGTTAAACATTTGAATAAGCTCTTTTTTTACCGTATAGGTATTGTCGCATGAATGAGCCAGCTTCAACACCACCTAGACTCTTAATCATAGACAAACTTGCATTGACCTCAACATAAAAGGATGAGCCTGGTCTGTCTATTTGTACGCAGTGAAAAAGAGACCTGTGATTGAATGTTGTTTCATTCGTTGCTTTGATTGAAACTAGTTGGGATGTTTCTTCTGCCTGCGTTCTTTCTTCGTGTCTGTTCGTATCGCAAAGCGGGTCGATGCCGCCTTTTGAATTCCGTAGATAAAAGAAACTATTAGAAGGAGTAGGTGAGTGAGTGAGTCCCAGCAGCAGTGGAAAGAGCTTCAGTAGGAACTGCCGAGCCTTGCTGCTAGTCCGTGCTTACTTGTGTCAGACCCGTTAGAGCTGCGTGACGCAGCTAACAGTGGCGTCACGCAGGTTGTAGCTGCGTGATGCAGCCCTAATGTGGGTCAGGCTCCTTTGGGCGGTTTGATTCAGGTTTTTTGGTTCAAACATTCCTAGTTAACTGTGAAACTTTATCCCTTGTCCTCATATCATCACCGGGTTAGGCGGGGCATAAAATTACGCGTCAACAACCGCAGATTTTTTAGTACATCACATTCATGCATTTACGATTCATGTGACTTTTTGCACAAACAAAAGAAAAACCAATCTGATTATGCCGTCTATGTACTTTCCCTTATGGTATAGCAAAGTCCCTATGGAGACTACCGGTCCTGTTCAGTGGGGGCTTTTTTCACGGGCAAATAAACTGAAGAATGAACATTTTCTTAGTAGAAGTGAAGAAATCCAAGAGTCTTCCTTTTGTTTCTATAGCATAACTTAGCTGAAAATTCTTCACAACTCAGAGAATTGAAAAGCAACAAAAAAATAAAAAAAACAACCAGGGAAGAAAATCATTGAAAATGATTAATATGGAGGTATATATTTTGATCTTTTTTCTTTCGGATCTGCTGGGGGATAAAGAAAAAGTAGATACCCCAGACTTCGGCGATTCGGGGATTTCCCTGGCTAGGATGCTAAAGATTGGATGCTTCCTCCTTGTTGGAAAGGGCCTTACTCGCTTCTGAAGAAGTCTGGTTAAGCTCTGCCTTTTAAAAAGAAACTGAGTGAGTGTGGGCTTTCGAACTCTCCCTCCAATACTATCAACGAGCGATACATTGAACTATCTGCCATCAAGAGCTGAAACGAGGGTTGATAGAAGATTGCCACTTTAGATGCTTTTTTCTCGTTAATATGCCTATTGGTGAATCAGTGTTCCCGAGGGTAAAGCTGCGTTAAGTCTTATTCCTCAGATTCTGGTTAACGCCGTCAACGCGAACTGCGATGCGGCTTCTGGGACCTAGTGCTTTCTGCGGTCTTCGTTGCGGACTTCTTCAAGTGAAAAGGAATAGTTTTCTCGGTAGGAAGAGCGCTATAAGAAGTGAGGCCCAAGGTCAGAAGAAATGGCAAGCTTCTGACGGCGGGATATCAAGATTCACGTGCGAAGGACAAGCGGATGACTCTTGTCCCTGGTAGCAGAGACCAGGGCTTTATTTTGATACCGGACCGAAAAAGGCCCACAAACTATTCTCTTCCCCCGTACTTAATAATAATACACGAACGAACCATGCCTCTATTCCATTCGCTTGTCGCGTAAAAGCACACAATGATGATTGATCTCTGCTGAGTTCTATTTCGAATTTTCTTACAGATCAGAGAGCCTATTTGTTCCTTCTTTTTTGTCTTTGGCAGTCTTTCATTTTCAATCTTCTTAATGGGACGTCTTTCTATTCAACCTTTGGTACAAAGAACGATAAGGAAAGTTCTCCCTTCTTGTGACTTTTGGGTATTGCTTCCGTCGCTTAGTCCGATCTTTCCTCTTTTCTTCCTATATCTTCAGATGTCCATTCAAATCGGGAATTGATATTTCGAGAGCATACTCCATTTACCCGATATCCCCACTATCTCTTCCTGAAAGTAAAGTGCCACACCGCTGATACGCATTCAGTACCTTCTAAGGAGCTGATTTCTTTCTCTTCTTTGCTTCTGATTCAATCAGCACCGGAGCTTGACAGGGGTATGCCCTTAACTTTAACAGTTGATAGGCAACAAAGTAAAGCAGTCAATCACTCAGAAAGGCCTAATGGTATTCACTTCACAACAACAGCGGAAAGATCCAGTCGGTATTTCTTCTTCATGAATCCGATAAATCAAAAATTTCAGTCTCCGGTCCGGAGGCCAAGTCCTAAAAACTACTGGACTTTTCCGGCAAGACCGGTTGGATTTGCACAACCTGCGGGGCTGTCACCTCTTATTCTATTACATGAACTTCCAAGAATAATCCTGCATCCGTACAAATCGCCTAGCTTCTGCCAGTCGCAACAGACTGTCGCGCTACAATTGAGATGCGCCGAATTCACGAACGCTTTCTATCGAGAGAAGCCTCCACCTTAGCCAAACATGGGCGATTTTCTTTATTATTCCGATACGTGCAATCTCTTGTATTAATTAATTTAATTTAAAAAATTGGCAGTCCGCATTAAGCGTCTCTAATAGTGCTAACCACACCCGTGAGGACTAATGCAGAGGATACCAAGTGCCAATTGCTAAGAGATATGCTATACGCTTTCATACCCGAGTGATCCATAGGTGTAGCGAAGAGGAAGAAAGGGTGGATATTAAGATTCGATCATCTCTAGAAGCGAACCTCATTTCTCTCCTGAGGACACGCTTTCTCAGAACGTAGGGCGACTGGACACCTAGGAGCTTCTCATGACGGCACTATAAAGCCTCGTTTTTTAATCCGAATAGGGGACCAAGCCATAGCTTTCTAGGGGCGTGGCATTACACTCAAGCAAGCCGCTTTCTACTAACCATTGGGCCTCCGGAATGGGGTGCCGCATTTTTCTTTTTAGAGGGGGCTTTGGTAGTCAACTTTAAGGCTCTTTGTCTTTCATTCTGCATAGGTTGAGGACGTAGTGGATAGAAGACTTGGGAAGTAGCTAAATTTTTGAATGAGGGGCCTAGCGTGCTTTCTATAACCTTCGAGCTTTGAGATTAGTTGACTTGAACCTAAACTTGCTTTCCTTCGGTTCTCCTGTTTTAGGCGGACAGGTTGCGGTGAGACAAGAGGGAGGAATAAGGAAATGTGAACGGCACGGATTTTCATAAGATAGTGTAGAGGAGTGCTAGCCAAAAGCGATAGGAAAAAAAAGGGCCTTCGGCTATGTTTACTTGTCATCAAGGGCGGAGCGATAACTAGGCGGAGATGCAGATCGCTGCAAGTAATTTTCATAGAAGAGAATCTTCTCATTTTTAGAGAGTCTGATTTCCCTTTGTTCAAGTCCGAGGTCGTGTCTTTCTTAGGCTAGGGCGGCCGAAGTTAGTAAATCACGAAATACGAGGTTAGACTGGACCTTACGAAGGTCAGGCTTTCTTTCGGGGCTCACAGCTTTCTAGTAGCTTTGACTAACCACGAGCTCTTTGTAACCGAAAAAGTATACATGCCCTAGGATGGCAGTAGTAAAGCTCTTGAGATCTCTATCGGTTCGGGACGGTGTCCGCGCGTTTGCACAGTGCGGTCCTCAACCTGTATACAAAGCCGCACCGAAGCCACAAGCTTCTGCTTTCAAGCTTGGATGGAATAGGATTCGTCATGCGATCTCCGGATCCTCAAGCGCTTTAGTAGATTGCTGCGACCAAGTCCGAGCGTAGAATCGGAATCTTGCTCTAGTATCCGCTAACAGATCAGTAGGGCTTCTTGACAGCCTCCCTCTCTTCTGCTAAGGCATGCAAAAAAGGAAAATAAAGTAAAGAAGGAATCTGCCCTCCGATCTGGCTTTCAAACTCGAAATTTCATATCATAAGAAAATAAAGGTTTTTTATACGGAGCGGATAAAACAGTCTAATGAGAAGCGTTCTGTTCAACGTCAGCAATGGTTTGGTTTTGTTGATCTAATTGATGTCGAAGATTCACTTTTTTGTTCCGTGTTACTTTAGTAATAGTATGAAGGATGATAGTGGCGTTACTGTCTTACCTGTCACTAGGCGGTTGCAAGCAAAATGGTTTTTGAAAGCACTAGAAATCGTGGTCAACTTTTTTCCAGTGGCGGGTTTGACCTTTTTTTTTTAGTATACTTTTTCTCATGTCGTACAGCCAAGTAGAAAGCAGCGAAAACAGAAATTCTCGTAGATAAGATAGGAACTTTTCTCCGTTATTCGTGGAGGAGGCCGCGGAAGAATTGGGTCGACGTCCCATTAGCCCCTACTGTGGCGAAAAAGACCGAGAGATGCCTCCTCACCCTGGTAAACCGGAACCCTAATCCAGTCTCTGATCCGAGGCAATTGGGCCTGAAATTCATCTACCAGTCCATTTATGATATCGGGCTAAGTATGCTATGTACTATTAGAGGTGCTATATCCTTATCCTTTAAAGGCTATTCCTGACCTCTTACTTCTCTGGAAAGATGGACGATGTGAAGGATAAGGAAAGAACCGTACTAAGAAACCTAACAGATATCCCTGTCGGGAAGCACTTACAACCATCTCCAATCAAACCAATTCCAACCTTCCTATTCCTATTTCTTAGGTTCGTAATTTCCTACTCGTTGCTACGTTCCTCTCCTTTTGAAAGTTTCAGTCTTCGATAATAAAATTTCCTCTGCACTCGTTTGTAAATAAGAAAGGTTTTCGGGTGCTGCGTGCGTTATGTATTGACATTAGGGTCGATGCTTTACCCTTCTCTGCCGTTTTCAGTAGGGAGTTTGATTCCAAGGCGTAATGCTTTCTTAGCCCAGCCATCCCCCGAGTGCTTAGAACTATTACTAGTAGGTGCGATATTATGTTTATGTTCTCTGCCAGCCTGTGTTAGGAGGAGTTGATGTTCCCCTTGTACCCAGTAGCCCTAACTTCAATAAGTAAGTTTAAAAGGTTGAAAGTCAAGGGCAAGTAAGCTCTCCAAGCAAGTTTCATTTGAAAGTGTTTTATTACCTGGATTAATCTTGCGTATTGTTTTCTCTTTTGCTCCCCTTACTTAAGAAATGTTTAAAGTAAAGAAGCCAAGAAAAAAAAAAAAAAAAAAAAAAAAAAAAAAAAAAAAAAAGAGCAGACCCCATTGAAGACGAGAGTGAGGCCAATTCCTATTGATCCAATTGAAGAAAGACGAGAGCTGTGGTTGGTTGTTGACCAACAAATAAATGGGATTAGGAAGTAGTAGTATGTTAAGCAAGTTCATTTGTAAGCCAGTCATTCCGCGTAAGTTCCTTCGAGATTTTCCATTGGTCTTTTTTTTTTTTTTTTTAAATTACTTTATTTATTTATTTCTTTATTTGTATATATGTATTATTGTACCGTATGATAATAACAACTTCAGTCCAGATTTACCATTGCCTCTTCTTCTACCAAGGATGAGGTAACATTAAATCTTCGATCTTTTTTTTTCTTTTCAGATTTTTTAACTTTTTTGTGCATCCTGTGACTTCTCCTCTTTAATATTTATTTCTTTAATAATATTTTATTTGTGTCACCAATCATATGTATTATATGTGTCTAAGTGTAGGTACGAGAAATATCATATTGATGGAGATAAAAATGAAACAAAAGTTAACTAGAAATCCATTTATGTATTTTTTTTAAATTTATTATATTTTTACCAAATCATAGAAAACTATAATTTTTTTTAATTCATGCTTCATATTCATCTTACGTAAATTTTAATTATTCCTTGAATTCATGTAATTATTATTATAATAATGTATATATTTTTTAGTTTTAGATTGGATTGTTTAATTTTTTTTTGTCTCCATTTATTTATAATAATCGTCTATTTTTACCTCTATATATCTTCATTATAGATGGATTTTTCTATGTCTTTTAAATTTATAATTCTACAAAAATAATTTAACTAATGCTTATTGTCTTACGCTTTTATATTGTATGCATTTACCCTATTTTAGATTATATATATATATATATATATATTCTTCTTTGCTCATAGCTAGTGCATTTCACCCTAGGTGCCGTGAGCACACGCACGGACCTTTCCCAAAAGGGAAACAGCACTCCATCCCTCATCCTATATAGGTAGTATTTTCTCTCCATTCTACGCATTACTGCAGTAGGCCAATGATCTATTTCTAGTACTATCAACCCCACTACAAGCCAGGCTCCCAGGCATCGTGGTTGTATCCCATGAATCTTATTCAATCATCGATCGAAAACAGACTTACTGCACGCTATCCCTGGTCCCAGCACCTATAGAGGAGCAGATGTTCGTGCTCTCTCGTGCTTGCACCTTTAAGTTCTACATGCTGCTGAACTACGTTGGTAAATTGGCGCTGATCCACTTGTCAAACAAGTAGAACGGGGAGCAGCGGGTTTGCGCGGCCAGCAGTGGAATAGAGCTTCAGCAGGAACTGGCTAGGTACCGGTGAACTGGGACTGCTACCAGCTAGCGCCTTTCTCCCGGGGAGAACCGCCACAATAAAACCCCCTCAAAGGGTCTTAACTAATCATGCAGTTCACATCAGCAGCAGCTCCACACACTTCCATTATAGCACGGGAAGCTACTAACTTCCTCTTCTCTGCACAAATTGTGAGCCTCACCCTACCTAAAGGCACGCTAATGCTTGCGTCCTTTAGCCTTTACCTCAGTGTCATCTCTAGTTTAGATCGCGCACGTCAATCTCTCTGCCCACATAGACCCGACCGTAGCAAACACTACACTCTGGACCACACGCTCGATGACATCAAAAACACTTGCCATAGAAGAGTCCTGGCGTCAGAATTGAGATAGGTTCCTGCCGCGTACAAGCGCTTTGACGAAAAGAACACCTCACTCTCTCCCTTCTGGCGACTTAGTCCTCAACATCCCCTTTAGCACCTGCGACTTATACCGGTCATCCAACCCTTCTGTCACAGCATTCACTTCGAACCAGCATCCTCATCTAACACAACCCTGCTAGTACCAGCATGGAAGCTTGTCCACCAACCCTTCGCATAGGGGAATGCCAACCGCCCGGACAGTAGGAGCCGAAAGACAGAAGCAAAAACTGACATATAACCACTAAGATAGTCCATAAACTTCTGCAGCGCAACATACGGGAAGGAGATCAAAGCAAAGGACCAGAGAAAGACGTTAGAGTAGTGGTTACAGGTTTAGTTTCAAATTCTATCTCTTTCGGAAAAGGCTAGTTGGGTACGCTCAAAAGTGAAGTCAGTTAGTTGGAGCCCGTTTACCGTTAGTCAAGTGATTCGCTCAGAAACGAGTGAAAAAACCCTTCTCGTCAAGTCAAGTGGGAAAAAAAGACAATTGCGCTTCTGCCGAGAAACAGCATCTATCCTGTCGGCTCAAGGCTCAGTGCTCGCGATAGGTTTCGTAAGATAAAACGGTTTAGTTTGCGTTACGGGGTCGAAGGGTACTTTCCAGATAGACCTTGAAAGGGCTTGACAAAAAAAAATGTATCTTCTATAACTCGCCTGGGGGGCTACTCGTCTTGAGGGATAGGCAAGACCTACTCCTTTAAGAACATAGTGAGTGCGTTTGTTCTTTCCATTCGGCATGCCCGATAGGGAACGATCCATATTTCAAATATAGTTAGTAGGTCCAATTTA
The DNA here is from genome assembly GCF_014843425.1 of Jatropha curcas. Next base: position 1,288,961 of record NW_023591140.1, read on the forward strand.
TCTTATTGGCTGGCTAGCTCGTGCAGATCAAAAAAGAATCCTTAGCCTTAGTAAGGCTAGTTTCTAGCCCGGGTAGGACGTACGATCGATCATGACGAAAATTGGACTTCTCCGTAATTGTAATAGAAGAGCACAGTCCCTTCAATCGACCAGACGAAGGAGATATGAATTCCCATTCAGAGCTTGCCCTCCTGGAGGCGCAAAGTTCATTCCATTCAGTGTTGGGGGGCGGCGGGCCTCAACCTGGCAGATTTGGATGACTTGGATGCTGGGAGATCTGGATAGAGTCTCCGCTCAGAGATAGAGGGAAAAGAGTACGCGCGGGCGCCTACGGCTTAGGCATGTTGATCGGATCAGATAGCCCTTCGGCAACCAACCGCACATCAAATTGCGATCAAGAACCTTGGGAGGGATGGGCTGAGTGGCTTAAGCATTTGGTTTGCTAAATCGACATAGCCAATCTTTCTTGTATCATGGGTCGATCCCTTTCCTCCGCAAGAACGGGCCGGCGTGAGAAGAAACAGACACCTCTTGGTGGCAGTCCCTCGAAATAGCAGCTTATTAGTGACTAGGACGGAAGCCTGTTGCGGTTTTTTTTGTTTGATTGACCGGCCTATTCTTCTTTCTATAAGCAAGCTCCTCCGGCCGTCCAGGGGACCTGGACGGCGCTCCGGTTCTTTCGCATGTGGAGATTAGCCGGCAGTTGAAAAGAGCTGCTCGAAAGCTTGACGAACAAGCGAAAAAAAGACCTCTTCTCTCAATATATATATATTTTAATTTAAAGGACTTTCCCTTACTAGTCCAGTGGTAAGGTAGGACGCTATCGATTGAAGAAAACAGACTTTTAGGGAAAGTGGTTCAGGTAGCTCAGCTTGTTAGAGCAAAGACTGAAAATCCTTGTGTCAGTGGTTCGAATCCACTTCTAAGTTTAGCTTTTAGCTTTTTGTATATAAAAGGTCACTTAAATTGCTAAAAGTTAAGCGCTATCAAAACAATTAACAAATAATAAAATAGCTAATTTTGCCAAACAAATTCATAATTATCTTTAGATTTATCAAAATTTAATTGTAAATTGGTAAAAATTTGAAATAGAGAATTTTCGAGCAGTTGGGATTTGTAGAAATGAAACATATCCTTTCATAATTTTCGAAATTTCGGTGGAACTTTCCTTAGAAATTGAAGTAAACCACCTGCTTAAAACTATAATTCAGTAATAAATTCTGAAAGTCCATCCATTGGGGAGGGGTACAGAGGGCCATAGGTTCGAATCCTGTCACCTTGATGTGGTATTCAGCAGCGGCATTCTCCCTTGACTTTGAATTAGAAAATAGAATTATGGATTGACAACAACTATCCCGATTGCCATAACCATTTTTTATTCATCTAAACATTTACTCAATTCACACAGCCTATCTGTTGGGCTACCCATCCTCCTTAAACATCAACATTATCACCCAAATATCTCAACTATAAATTTACGAATTAAAGTAAGTTTCAACTGCTCTCAATCATTCTTTACTTAGGATATCAACTGCTTCCAATAATATACACCCAAATATCTCAACTATAATATTTATTAAATTCTAGACTAGCTATTAAGAATCGATGGTTCAATTAAATTATAATTTAAGAAAAGCATCTTCTAAGTAACCCAATTTACAACTTTAACTGTAGGTCGCCCCTTTGTTACAGATTTACAGGGCGCATGAGAGTCTGATGTGTTAAGATAATCGTTTTTGGGAGAAGGTAAGTGAATTCAAATTCGCCATTTTTTGAATCAACCCCGTGTTTTTATGACATTTTATAGTACAGAATTGGTTTTTTCTTTCTTTTCTATACGATATTTCATAAGATCCCCCGATCCATCGACTTTTCCTGTCCTTTTAGGAAGGAATAATAAGGACTGACCAGAGATGGTAGCTCCAGGCGAACGAGTAACGAAATTACTTAATGAGGACGATTGGACCGCAGGAGGCTTGCTCCGAAGGCCACACCAACAACCTGATTTGAGAAATGCTTACCAAAACAGATAGGAATTAGCCAGGTCATTAAGGCCAAATTTGGATTAAGGCAAGACGTTGCTTCAAACGTCCGCTTCTTAAGACAGTTAAATCAGAGCCAACCTGATAGAAAGCCAAGTGGCATAACCTAAAGCAAAAACCACGATCAGAGAAAAACGAAGAGACTCCCCTCTTAAGTGCTGGGAGGCAAACCCCCGAAGAAGGAAGCTGAAAGTTGAGAAGAAGCAGATCATTTGTGCCCTTTAACTTCTGATTCCAATTGCAAAACCTATTTCTGTTCCGTGGCTTCTTGACTATTGATCCTTTCCTTTCCTTTGTCCTGAAAACAGGGTCTTCTCGAGAATCCGCTTTTCCAGTTCAATTGATTTAAGGAAATGGTGGAAGGATTCACACCCTTTTTCCCCTCTCCGCTACTCTATGATCTCAGGCTCTCCAGCTCAAGGTCCCCAAGTAAAGTAGGGCTTCGGTTCAGGAAGGTGATCAATCAGGTAAATGGGGCTAATCCCGTGGATTTGCCTGCTACTAGCATGCAATGTATATATCCTCAATCTCGTAGTTCTTGGTATTCTAGCTTGTTCACTAATTTTGGTTATCCGACTAATCTAGAAATCAGGAATGGCGAGAAACACTATAGTTAGAGGGTATTAATGTTATTAAATGGAAATTAAAGTATTTATGAATCAATTTGAAAGATTTAAAGGGAATTGAAAATGAGTTAAAGAAGAATGATTTTCCGATAAAGCACAATTTTAACCAAAAACCCCAAAAATTGATAATTTTGGTATGATGTTGCTTAAACAGGGCTAAGATTATACACTCGGTTTAAACCTAATTGGGACTAAACTAAAGTAATCAAAAATATTTAGGTGCAATTGTAAGAAAAGAGAATCAAATGAAGGACTAAGGTGCAAAAAGACAACTAAAGGACATGGAGGGAATTACCATGAAAGGGATTTGATTGCCACCTATTTAAGATGACTTATCAAGCAACTCTTACTCATTTTTACTATCCACAATTAAACAACTTATTAGAAACACAAGACAGCCAATTAGAAATGTCACTAAATCCCCTGCTCTTGGGGGATGTCCTCAGCGCAATGAATGCTTGAATAGTCCTTTCCCTTTGGCCAAGCTAGTAAACTACCTCATTCTATCATTTCTTACTTGACTTTTTTGACTGTAGCGGTTACGGCTAGACTACTTTGCTCAGAGAACCAAGTCCTTGCTTCATTTTTGAATGCAGTTCGGGCGGGATCGAACGAGGTGTGGGAAAAGAAAGGCTATTATTCCGTTACGGGCTTAGTGGATCTAGTGGATCGTCCCAGTAAAGTACTACAACTACTAAACTACTTAGTTATCGTCCACTGGCTGCAGATCTTGGCTTGGCTCATAGGGCTATGAATTAAACGGATGAGGCAGGCTTGCTTGACCCCTAGGCCCTAGCGCTGAAACAAGAGAACGGACCGACTCTAACTAATCCACTCCTACTAACAGAAGGGTAAAGGCAGACCTCGTCCTACTTTCACTCTACTCTTCACATTTCAAATGGTAGCTCGATTGCCCAGCTAGATTGCTCAGTAGGGACTACTAAGTGGCTGATCGCACAAAACGAAGTGAGGAATTGGGACGACGGACGGGACAACTAGCTAATTGGGGGGACGGTAAGGGACAAGAGAGATTAGACCACAGGCTTGGCACGAGAATCAAACTCTTGGCAAGAGGATTACGGAATTGGCTGCACGTAAAAACGTGCTTGCCATTCGAGTTGGTTGACAATTCTTGACTTTGTTTTAATTTAAAAAATGACTTTAATTGCAACTAAAAGTTCTGGCTACACTCCACTTGAAGTTGATAACTTTCGATTCACCAGGGCCCAGGCCTTACATCGAGGATGGTACCCCAACGGCTAGAGGAAGAAGTTCTCTTCTTGGGTGGCAGTAGTACTATCTGGTTTTTATAGTCGAGCAGATTCCTGACTTCTATCAGAGATCAGGTAATCAACTGGGACCTCACATTGTGAACCAGTCCATATGAGTGGGTTGAGAAGGAAGTGA
>NW_023591140.1:1293535-1365736 GCF_014843425.1 Jatropha curcas
CACGGGAGTACGGACGGGCCGGCGCTATTCCTTGAGCCGTATTGTATGAGTGACATGTGTGGTCTGAGTCGGAGCCACTGTAAACTTAGCGGGACTATTACTTTCTGGGAGGTAATACGCGAAAGAACATTCTGTATATTTTTTCTATATTTATTAGCCCTCGTTTGACTTCTCGTTTCTCTTTGGTTTGCAGATTTGGACCATTGAGTATTTCCTTACACTCGCCCGGAGCAGATTCATGCGGGATCTCGGATTAGGGCGTACCTTTGGCTCGGAGATGGGTACCGAAACAAACCTTATACCAGTCGGCATAAGCACTCGCTAAAAAGATCTGAGAAAAACCTTTTTTGAATACGTTGTCTAGCCCGGCGCGAGGAATGTGTTTCAGTAATTCTGGAATACGTTGAATAAAAAAGATTCATCAACCATATTGGCATCTTTTTTTTTTTTTTTTTTTTAGGTTGAAGTGGGGGCGATGCCATTCCGCCTACAAGGCTGGATCCAGTGTTTGATCCCTCATTTTCCAGAGCTCGCCGATGACTTGGTCTCGGCCGGCAGGGTTGATTCCGTGTCGCATTCCCGTCCTGGAGAACAGATTACTACTTGTGCGCCAGAGAGTAGACCTTTCAAATAGCAAAGGCTTGTCGTTTCCATCCCTTATCCTCCTCCGGGGACCATGCGATGCGGCGCAGGCAGATGACTCTCAGCCGCATGCGCATTATGAGGGTATTCCGTGTATGGAGAGTTCATCTTGGAGGGAGATTATGCTGAGTTCTGCAGCTCTTTTCTGATGCAGTCCTATTGGATCGCGGCTATTGACAATTTCTCAAGAGATCAAGCTCCTTTCCATCCGCCCGCCACCCGCTCTTCTTCGGGCTGCGGGTTCGTCGAGCAGGACTCCAAAGAGGAGGCCTAACGACTTGATCCTTCTTCTTCTACTCGGGCTGGAAGTTCATCTCAAGCCGCCCTAGCCAACTCGGCCGGCCATCTCCCAGGGCTCCCCGGGCTGTGACAGCGAGGCTTACCGGGTCACTTCATTCAGACTTTGGCCAATCTTACGTCTTCCGTATTATAGCATTCCTCACCATACTTCCTGACGGCTCCTTTAGCCTTCGAGAGGTCTCGCTGGAAAATGTGGATCGCTTGGCTTCTGCTTCTGAGGACATTACTGAGGTAAGTAACAACTGCTAAAATCTCTCCAACAACAAATCGATTCATAAGAGGATTTTGACGTTCATTTGCATTTTTTTTTTTATAGGTTCCTGTTGGATTGATCAATCAGGATTGGGGAATTGATGCTCGGGATGCCAAACAGGATACTGTTCTTCTTCCTTGGACTCGTGAGCTTACAATGATCAGAGAAGGCAGAGGCCCGTCGCTGAAGCCATGATGCCGGATTTTTTCTGTTCCTAATTTCTTTCTTTCTTTGTGCTGGGAGCTACCTGTACTAAACTCTTGATCGTGGCTCTGTTACTGTATCTTGTACTGAGTTTTATTTTGTACCCTGCACCTTTGGTTAGTTATTGAAAATTATATGTATCATGTTTATTGTATTTGAAACAAAAAAATGGAAGGAACTTCATCGATTTTGGCTTATGGACAAAATACACTCTTTTTTTTTTTTTTTTTTTTTTAATTGCGCTGGCGGCCGCTGCCGCCATCATTCAGTTGCAATTTGGCGACCGCTGCCGCCGGTTCATTCGGTGGCATTCGGCGTGCTGCTTTGCGCCTCTTCTCGGGGTAACATTTCTCCTATAAAAAGCTTGTTCTTTGTTTTGGCTCTTTTCACTCATTCCTTATTTTTCTCTTCTTCTTCTTTTCTCTCAGTGTTTTTATCTTTTCCAAAAGAATGAATCCTTCTTTCAAATGCCATAGCATTGCCACAGCTGGGCTAGGATCTCTCCCAAAGTTGAAAAGATCAACTTAAAGAGTATGGCCTCTCTCCTATCATTACCCTTAGGGGCTGGTAATGATCGACCTGGAACTTTTTTATGGGCCCTGTATCAGACTCTGGACCCTGAGGCCCACGTTTTCGTTTGGGCCCATTGATGTGAGGAGATGTGTCCTCTTTTCCGAGGATGTTTTGGTGGCTATATAGGGTTGTGACCCTAATGCCCCTTTAGTTCAGCATGAGGAAAGTGGTTGGGTACTGTTCGTCATTTGAAATTATTCAATTTCAGCCGGCCCAAGCAAGCTAAGGCCATGATTGTTGGACGGAACCAGAAGGCGATTCTGATTGGCCCTGATTGATGGAATTTTCAGAGGTCCGTTTGGATGACCAGGACCGGGATGAGGCTTAGGGATGCGGGCCTTTGTATTCTGAGCTTATTATCTGGTTTCCTTGTTAACAAGGATCAGGCTTCGGGGATCTGCGAATTTTGTCCTATGATTCGACAAAATGGGAGGACATGGTTGCATTGGTGGCATTGTGCTAGCAGAACCCTATCAGGAGCCTTCGACAGAGCTGCTTTAGGCTTCGAGGACCTGGACGGTTTCCCCGCATTATTTCTTCCAGGTACTTCTCCTCTCTTCTTTTCCCTATTTTTTTTTTTTTTGTGTTTGATGTCATTCCTTTGTAATAGAAATGGATCGCATTACTCAGGTTTTGGTTGAAGGGGATTTTCACCTCAAGTGGTGTTGCCCCAACTTTATTGCCCTATAACCCCGTCATAATGTATGGCGGAAGATTTTTGATTACATACCCGTCCGTTGATTGCGTGGACTTGTCAATGGTTAATTGAACTAGGTCCAGACGAAGGGTTCGTTGTGGCTCGTACCTTGGTATGATATCAAACCGGTTATTGCAGGTTATTTCCGCCATTACTCAGTTTTACCTGCTGCGGCCTTACACATTGCACCTGGTACTTCTGTGCGTTCACGCGTTTCTGAGACAGTGGGAGAATAGGATCAGAGCTGTTTCCGACCTATGGATGTATGCCCTTAGCTGATTCATCATCACTCCGGGGTACTCGAGCCGTCCTTAGGGCCTGGGTTAGGGACCCATCATATGGTGCTAGACCTTCACCTAATCTGCTGGTATTCAGACTTCTTCCTGAGTTAACGGTCTTGGTTTAGACCATTGTCTTGGCCAGTTGAGAAGCTGAGAGGAATTGCACTTGTGCTGAGGTGTTACTCGAAGGTTGACTCAGGCACTGACGCTGGTAATTGAGGCTGGATTTGATTGAGGAGATTCTGTTGGCTCCCCAGATAGAAATGTTGCGAGCAAAGTTCGGGAGTCTAAAGCAATGACTCGCGGAAGACGTTGCCCCACCGGAGGCGACGGGGGCACTTTAGGACTTTTTCATGGGCTTTTGGTTGTTTTTTTTTTTTCTTGTGGTTTTTTTTTTTTTTTTTTGTTTTTGGACTCTTTTCTGTTAATTTTGGCTTTGGACTTGGGACGTATGTTTTTATTTGACTTGGAACTCTACTCTTTAGTTTGCCGCTTGATTCTTAGACTGTTGCCTTCATTGTCTTTCCGAAACTTGGGCATGTCATTTGACTTTTAAGCTTTCCAAGCATGGGTATCCAACTTTGATTTATTCAAGCTCTGATTGCCTAAAGCCAGGCCGCCCTTGCGGGTTTTTCAGCCTTAGCGAAGCTACATTTTGGCCTAAGCCGCCCTTTTCGGGTTTTCACTTAGCGGCCCTCGATTTTGTCCTAAGCCCGCCCTTTCGGTGTTTTTCAACTTAGCGGAGTTTTTTTTTTTGTTTCCTTCTCTTTTTTTTTTATTATTTATTGGCAAAAAAAGAAAGATTTATGAAATGGTATGTTTTTTTTATTAATTAGACCGTACCAATGAGGGCTGCCCTACATATCTCCGATTATAATTTCTTTTTTCCAAAAGAATCAGGTCTAATGTAAGTTTCACTTTACATTATGCCCATGTTTATCATACAAAATATCTTTTTAAACTGATTCTAAATTACATGGATTAGTGGAATCGCAGGCCATCCAAATCAGTCAACAATAAACGCTCCGCCTGACAAGCGATCTTCTTCAACACATACGGGGTCCAACCCCTAATGAGGATGAACTTCCCCCGTGGAATCTATGACCGGTTGTCTAATTTCCTCAGACCAAAACAGACCTTCTTCCACGTTTCCGGTCTTTGACCCTCTGTTAAAATGTTCGCGCCATTTCTTCTTTGATAAACTTGAGTGTTGTGGGATTGCTCGCAATCGCCTTTTCATCCATACCCAAAGCTTGCAAAGGGTGATAATTTCTTCAGCCCAATTTGCTTTCACTTGATTCTGGCTTTCCCGAATTAACCCTCGCCGACTAACTTCCAGCTTCAATAGGCAATACTTGTCTCTCATTGCCATATACTTAAGGAATTACGTCTTAGAACGGTGTTCTAATTGAAGTCCTTTATCCCCATAAGGCATTCGGCAAGTTTTCATGCCAAGCTTTTGTGCTTCTTAATTGTCTTTTGCAAAACTAACTTTTTATGGCCTCTATTTGCCAGCTTCTACACAGCCCCCGGTTTGTGTTGTGGACGATTTAGGTACTGGTGAGGACCTTTATCGATGTCTGCGATTCTCGTCTCTTCTTCAACGAAAATTGCAAATCCCCTGGAAAGTGAGCTCGCATTCATCCGTCGGTGATTCTCGGAATGGCGTTTCCGTACCTTCAAAGGGATTGTTGGTACGAACACGAACTGTGCTGCCTTCTTGGCATTCAGAATCGATAAAGAGCTTGCCGCGATCCGACTTAGTGAAAAATCTATAGCAACCGAAAATGAACTGCGTTGACCGTTGGAAAGCTGTCGGTGGATTTCTTTCCGATTGCAGTCTGATGCCCAGGGCTCGCGAAAAGGCCAGGTTGAAGTTGATAGGGATTTAGAAGAATTGACCGGAGGCTGGTTTTGCATTTAGCAAAAAATTTGACATTCGTTGGGACACTGGCTGCGCATGCCTCCACACATCTCCTTCATGGTTTGACCTAGTAATAACCTAGGTTCGTGATTTTCGAGCCAAGGCCTTATTCCCGTGCATGTTGGGGCAGGAATCCCCCGTTATGTAAGGAATCCCATGATGGTCTTGAGCTTCATTCCTCAATCAACGCACCTGTAGGTGCAGGCATTTCCAACTTCTTTTGTACAGTAATCCCCCAGTAAGGAATCATCCGGGATGCTAGTTGTCTTCAAAAGTCCTTGATCAGTTTTGGTGCATCCCTCTGCGTTAAACTTTCATTCTGACAGATAATTTCGTGTAAATTCCAATACCAGGCTTTATCGTCACCAAAATTCATATATGTGCTGGCTGTTTTCTGTTAAGCCGCACTGTCAAGGGTCGGAGATGACTCGATCCTCTTCTACATTGACCATGAGGCTAGAGTGGCTATAGCATCTGCAAACTGATTTTTGGCTCGTCGGCAAGTAATGGAAGGATTAAAACCATCAAATTGCTGACGCCAATTCATACAAGCGTTTTTAGTAAGGACCAAACGTTCTTCTTTAATTTTTCCAGTTTCTTAAAAGCCTGGAGACTATTCCAAGTTTGGAATCTCTGAAAACCTTGAGGATCTTTATTTCCTTTTCCAAGGCTGTGCTTCTAACCCTCTTATGCAAGCTCTATACTCGCTTCATTGTTAGTGCCAGCGTGAAATCCAATTGACGCGATTGGATGTTATTCTCCACAAGGAGTTTGGAATTAAAACTCCAACCCCATTTCCATGGCTAATTCGAAGCTTCCATCGAAGTACGTCTCCCAGACTTCACCTTTTCTTAAGCTTAACAAGTCTTCATCAGGAAAATTCACTTCCAGCATTTGGTCTGTCGACCGGTAATTCAGCCAATTTGATCAGCTAACAGCACCGCCCTTTCACGGGCCTTCCGTTAGTACAAAGCTTTAGTTCATTAAGCTGCAAGTACTGATACCCACTTTGCCATCTTACAGTCAAGGAACCGGCTCTCCATTAAGGAATTCAGGGGTTCGATCAGAAATAACGTACGTAGTGTAAAGATCGAGAAGTATGCTGTTAAGCTTGGTACAGGCCCAGACTAGAGCCAGGACACAACTTCTTATTTTATTTTTATACTTTAGATTCGTATGATCTTAAGCATCCTTTGCTGAGATAATACACTGGCATTTTCATATCCTTGTATCTTTGCTTGGCTGAGCTAACATTCTGCACCATAGCTTCTTCCGTTGACTGATAGGGTTACAATAGCAAAGTTTCCCTAGCCTTGTGGCTGCTAAAACCGGCGGGGACAGCAGATATTTGTTTGACTTGGTCGAAAGCTTCCTGACAATCCTCATTCCACTTGACTGCTACTTCCTTTCCTAAGTAACTTGAACATAGGACTCTAGCAAGTGATTCATGCCAGTTATTTGATGAACCGGTGATATACTGTAGTCTTCCCAGGAAACCCCGGACTTCTGTTTCCGTCGCCTTGGAGCTGGCATTTTCCAGGAATGGCCTTTGGTTTTTGAAGGGGTCAATTCTCTATGCCTTCCGACTGACCATATGCCCAGACAATTACCTCCGGATGTAGCTCCGAACAGACACTTTGCTGGTTGAGCTTCAGATTAATACTTTCTTTTTAGAATTCTAGGGAAGACTTCTCGAGTGCTGTTGTATGCTCTTTAGCTGTTTTTGAATTTACACAACCATATCGTCCACGTACACTTCTACTTCTTCGATGAATCATGTCATGGAAGATTAGCTGTCGCCATTCTTTGATAGGTGCCCCCGGCATTTTTGAGGCCCCCAGAAAGGGCATAAAACTCTGTAGCAATAAGTTCCCCATTCCGTGATGAATGCCCAGTTCTCTTTTATTCTGGCACATTGCATCATTAATTTGGTTGTATCGACAGCAAGATCGGTCAAGGGAACCATTCTCGTGTCCCGCCATTCGGTCTACTAACAAGGTTCCAGATATGCAGTAGGGGAAAGTCATCCTTCGACACGCCTTTTCAAATTCCCTCATAATCAACCCACACATTCTCGACCTGGTACCCGTCTTTCTTCGGCACTTGGCACAATATTTGCTTAACCATGTTTGGGTAGGCGATTAGGTTCTATGAAAACTTGTTTTTCCAGCTCTTGCCACTTCTTCCTTGATCTCAAAAAGACCATCTACTTCAGCCTTGTTAGGCTTCTGTTTTACTGCTTAGCCTTCGGGGGTATACTGGGATTTTGTGTACCGCTATTGCTGGCGTTCGATTCCCCGTGATGTCGTTGCCTTCCCACATGAAGCAATCGAGCGAACTTCTTCAAGCATTCACCTGACTGTTTCCTGTTAGCACAAATCAAATGCAATGTATGTATATGTCATTTTCTCTTTGCAATTATTATTTTTTCTTTTTCATTTTTTATTTGTTTATTTCTTTTTCTTTTATTTTGGCTTGGAAATGCTTGGAAAAGATAGACACGCCGGGGCTAATCAAAGAATCTGCAAAACCTTTATATGATTATGACAGGAATCGTCTTCAAAGATTACATTCAAATTGAAATTTGGATTTTCAAAATCCGACACAGGACGACTCAGGAATTGGACTGGACTCTGGCTCAGTCTCATACCCAGGGGTCAGACTCAGACATCAATACAAAGACTTGATTAGCAGATTTTGACCTCCGTTTAGGTTTGACTCGGGAGGGGGATATCAGTAGCGCTCTCCTCCTCGGCGTACCAGTTGTGAGATGTCCTTCATTTGGCTTGATCAGGCTCAGAATCTTGGTCCCCATCATTTCCTTGTAATGACTGCAACCTCAGTTCAAAGAGACTAGCTGGCATTGAAGTCTTCCACTTCCAGTCTCTAGTTCCTATTTCAGGCTCGTTACCCCAGACATCAGAGAATATTCTCTAAACCCAGCTAGCATCCTTCTTAGCAGTCCGGGCAGATAAAACGGTTCTTGAAGCTACGATAAGGAAGTCGTCCTCCCGATTTGCCAAAGTGACTATTTTCAAAGTCAAAAAAATGTGATGGCATCTGGCATGCTTTTCTTCTCCTCTTCTGGTCTTGCTCAGCACGGTCTTCATCAGTAGGCTGATAACCCAGCCAAAAGTCCTTCATTAAACCGGACATTCCCAAGGCGTGCAATGCGGGAATATGTCTTCCGGACCTTTGCCATATCATTCCTGGAGATAGGAACATCTTCAGCATTAAGGAACTATTGCCAATTTATCTGCACCGTTCCCGAAATTGAAAAGAGAATTCGGAGTTTGTAGTCTTCCCTTCTGATTGAACTGCACAGTTGTTCACAAATTGAAATTCCCTGAAAGGGCAAAATCGGTAGTCATCAGGGTTGACCTCAAAGAGAGGCTCGCCTTTCGCTGTTTTCAACTGATTGTAGTCATCTCCCGAGGATAGTTAATAACCGTTGTCCTCATAAGGAACTTTGAACTTTTGGTTGTAAGTACGAGGGTATTGCCTTGGCATGGTGGATCCATTGGTCACCCAAAAGTAGTAGATTAAAGCTGGTCAGTACATCATTACCTGAAATGGACTTCCATCACAGCTGTGCCCGACTGATTCAATTTTAGCATAGCAAAACCCCCCAACACTTCCCTCGGGTACTATCATAGGCTTTTACTATCTGGTCAGATGGATGAAATCTGTCGCTTCTAACCCCAAACAGCTGGCTACCCTTAGTGGGCAGGGACGTTCAATGCTGACCCATTGTCAATGAGAACCATTGGTACAGTTTTGTCTCTAGTCTGACAATGTGACATAAAGCAGCATTGTTGTGGACTGCTTCCCTCCTTAAGTAAGTTCATTCATCAGAGAAACCCGATGCTTTGCAATTTTAGTTAGGATTGAGGTGAGGTGTTTGGACACTTAGCACTTCAGGGCTAAACCTCTACCGATGTCTGAAGTTGGCTCAAAGCCTTGCAATCAGAGCTTGCGATGAGGAAAAAGTGATGCTAAAAGTTCCCAGATTGACACCTTAGCCTTGTCTGTTTTTAATGTGATAGGGACCGGATCCTCCTTCTTCCTCTGTTCTTTGGTTAGGGGATATTGGAATTTTGTCCAAGACTAAAAGGTTTTCATACTGTCTCCCGCTTCTGGTTATAAGCATCGACTCCCGCAGAATAGGTTCATTCAGATCTTAGGACACAGATTTCATTCCATTTCCAGGAATAGGCTCGGAAAGGATCATCAATGTTGAGTCAGGAAAAACAATAGCATTTACCCCATGATTTGGTAAAGGGTTAGTTGCTAATGTTTGGTTTGCTTCGTGAATAATCGAACCCATTATCCACTATGTCTTGGATGCGGATTTTTGAGGTCCAACATGCTTTCAGTCTTGTGGCCCATATCCCGGATGATTACTTCACACTATATTCAATCGCTTTTGTAATTCCTTGGTAGTATGGGTTGGGTGGTGGTCTTGCTTCCAAAGGTTTGATATAGTTGCTTTAACAGCCTCTCGGAAAATTACCAAAAGGATTGGCATTCCGAGGATCAGTGTAGGTTCTTCGTTGAACTGACTGCCCAGCTCTCATATTTTCCCACACGTAGAGGATTTGTGGGAGTAATGCTTGCCACTTCGTGGACTTTGCTAACCTTGACAGTTTTTTATGGTATTTGATGAAGCCCCCGAGTCTTCTTAGTTGGCCCCATTTTGAAGTAAAATCCTCCCACCTTCGTAGCCAGTTGGCAGATGAGCGACTGGAATGATGGTAGATTATTGAGTTCTGTAACTGTTGTTGATAGACAGCAACAAGTTTTTAAGGATTATGTCCCACCTGTTCTTGTTCTGAAGGTCGATTGATCATTTTGGGCGGCCTTGGCCTCCACCGTCGTAAGGAACGAGGAAAAGGGTTCATTGTTTCTTTTGTTTGGTAGTTTCTAGTTCTCTTCGTAGTAAACATCAACTTCTATATATAGTGATACTGAGAATTAAAAGCATTGCAAACATTCCTCCCAGGTTTTCAATCTTAGACGGTCCAAAACTACAAAAAAACCATCTCAAAGCAGCCACCAGATCAGATTTGTAGTGGAAACAACTGAGCAAGGAGCTCGCTGCTTAATCCAAATGGCGTTTAAGGGCGTCCACATAACTTTTCAAGTGTGTTTCTAGTAAAGAACAGGTGTTCCATCAAACTTTCCATGATTGGCATTTTGAACTGTAGTAGGCAATCTTGCTTCGGGGAACAAAGGACAAGAGTCCATGTCCCCACCTTCCTTGGGTGGTCTTTCTAGGCAGCTAACAGACCTTTCTAGCAATTCCAGTTTTTCTCTCATTCTTATGAGCTTCCAGCTCAAAAGCAGTTTTGCGAGGTCTTGGTCATCAAATAGGGTTTGAAGACGTAGGCGCAGAGCCAGGTCCTTGGTTGGAGGCAGCGGGGACCACTTCCCCCCAAGGGCGGAAGCCCCCAACTTCCATTACCACCACATTATTCAGCTAATATGGCGGTTCTTTTGGGCAGCCAATGCCTCATTCATTCCTAGCCTGTATTCTGGCTTCCATGTGTTTCCATGAGAGTTTGAGATGTCAGCTATGATAGCCATCGTGTAGTTGAAGGTTGGTGATAAGCACGTGTAAGGGTGTGTCTGTATTATTGTGGTCGCTTGCACAGGGATCGCGGTACCCTGTAAGTGTAAAAGGGTAATCGCATTAGGGTATAAGTGGCGGTATTGTGTGTCAGCCAGGTTAACTGATATGAGAGACCGACTCTTGTCCAACTGTGCATGACTGACAAACAGAAGGATATTTGGTGGTCCTCTACTCTCTTCTCTCTTTTTTTTTTTAATGCTTATGTATGTCGTGAAAAATGCGCACAACAAAACACGGTCATAATTTTATTTTAATTGAGATGATTCGTTACCATTGGGAGCTACAGTCCAAAGGCATAGGTTTCTATAGGCTATGACACAAAATAAGAATCTGTTTATTAATGGACCCGTTGAGCCTTGAGCATGATATTACCTAACCACATGTGAAAACAAAGAGTTTCGCGGGGTCCAGAAAGGTAGCATTGCCATGGGCCATTCCCAAAAGGATTAGGATGGTTTGCAGGCAACAGGGTGTGAGGACGCTTTGGCTGTCCGCGGCATAATCAAAGAGACTTGCCCGATCAAGCGCTACTTGCTATCCAGACTCAGAAGTTTTGAACAGAAAGAGGAAGAAATTTCATTTTGAAGTTCATTTTTTTATTTGCAATGGAGAAGGAAAAAGATTCTCCAATCGTGCAATAAAATCAACAAGTTTTAACGTTCTTAATCACGTTTTTCAATCAAGTCCTGATTTTATCAAGTATGGCTTAAGAAAGAACCACTTGATTCGTATTAGGTTTACCCTGCAAAACAAAGCATAATAAAATGATGCCTTAAAGAAAGGCCGCGTTAGTTTTCAAACAATTGTAGTCCACTTTATGCAAATTAATTATAATAATTCACCCAGCAGATCGCCAAATGTGAACCCCCTTTCCCCCAAACATCAACTGGCATGTGAATGCATGTGACTAAGGACAAGATAATGCCACGTGAATGTATGAGTCCCAACCTTGTTTAATTATTTTCACGCGTTAAACTAGGAAAAAAACCCTATGTGACTCCAATTTTAATTACCCTAGTTGCTAGATTAATTATCCCAATGTTTAAGGCAGGAGTTCTGCGAACCGAGAAGGATCCCGAGGGGACTATGTTCATGCTGATGTTGAAACAAACCGATGGATGAATGCTTTGCAAGGGAATGAGTGTGTGTTAATTGCGACCAAAGATTGAAATGTTTATTGTGATTTTGAACTTTTGCCGCCCGAGGTGAAATCCCGAACGTGCCACGGGACTTCCGTGTGAATGGAAGATCAAAGTCAACGTTAGTTCGATTAGGCCTCTTTTTTAGAGGGCTTTTGAATGTATCGCTTAATTTCATGGTGTGTGTATGCTTGTTGCATTTTGTGTGTATGCTTTGTGCATAAGTGTGTATGCTTTGGCATGAGTGTGTATGCTTTGTCCATAAGTGTGTATCTTTTGTGCATAAAGTGTGTATGCTTTGTGCATGAGGTGGTATGCTTTGTGCATGAGTGTGTTATGGCTTGTGCATTAAGTAAATGTGTGATTGCTTTGTGCAATGAGAAACTTGTGTATGCTTGTGCATAAGTGTTTAGGCATTTGCCAAAAAGATTCGATTGATTCGATTAGGCGTGTTGCAAATTGTGTTCTGGTTTTAAGCATTTGTTGCCAAAAACGGGTTTGTCGTGCATGGTGTTCAAAAGTCGTTGATTTAATCGCCTCTAGCCAAAATGGTGATTTAGGCAATCTGTTTGCCAAAAATGATGTGATCTGGCGATTGTCGCCAAAATGATTGATTTAAGGCTTTGGCCAAAAAAGTGTTGATTAAGCAATTCGTTGCTTATAAATTGTTTAATTTAGGCCGATTGTAGCCAAAATGGTTGATTTTAGGCCTTTGGCCGAAAATGACGTTGGATTTAGGCAATTAATTTTACCAAAGATGTTCGATTTAAACGAATTTGTCGCTAAAATGGTTGATTTTAGGCCTTTCGGCCGAAAAATTTGTTCCAATTTAAGCAATTTTGCAAGAACTGTCGATTTTACGCGAATTTGTCGCTAAAATGGTTGACGTTTACGGTTTTAAACCGAAAATATTTAATTTTAACATTTTGCCAAAAAATCATTTTAAGCGGGATTTGTCGCTAAAAAAATGGTAATCCATTTATAAGCAATTTGTTTTGCTTAAAAGTCGATTACGACCGTACGGCATAGTTGCCAAAAATTGGATTGATTAAATGTAGGCCAATTTTGTTGCCAAAAAAACGTGATAAAATGAGGCCGTTAACCACAATCTATTGATTAATTGGACTTTAGGCGAGAATTGTTCGAAATAAAGGCCAATCGAACCATAGTTATTAATTAAAACTAGGCCTTTAACCAATGATTGTTCGGATTTAAGCTTTAACGTACCACGTTATTAATTAACCGGCGTTACCACTTCTAATCATGTTTTATTCAAAGCAGTTGTATTTGCCAAAAATGATAACATGAATGCATTTATGCAGTTATTAGACTTATTGAGAGTAAAAGAGAAATATGCATGCAGTGCCTAAAATTAAATTAGGCAGATTTTGTTTTACATACCTGATTTAATCGCAACGACCGCTTCTTTAAACTCCAGATCTAAGCTCCTCGCTTAGCGTAAATATTAATTAATTTAATTTGTTTAAAATTTTTTAAATTGTCCAAACTATCACCCACATAAAAAAATGCACAAATAAAAAATTAAAATTAAATGCAAAAAGCGGTTAAAGAAAACGCAAGGAGCGCGTTGAACGAGAGAGGTTTCTCTATCAAAACAGACAAGGCGCACCAGGGAAATAGGCTGAAAATGGCCTATTTATAGGCCATTTTCGGGTTCCCGGGCGGCATGGTGCACGCGCCGGACGAGGCTGGCGCAGCTGCCGCCCGTCGGTGGCCCTGTCAGCGATGGCACCAGGCGGCAGCCCCGCCCACGCTGGGCGGGGGTGCCGCCTGGACGGAGCGCGCAGAGCAGCTGCCGCCCAGTCGTGGCGGCAGGGTTGCTCGCCAAGCTGGGCGGCACGTGCCGCCCAGGGGCGTGGGCGGGGCCAGGCCCCGCCTGCGCGGCTGGGGCGACAGGCCCTGCGGTCTAGGCGCTGAGGCGGCACGCCTCGCCCGCGCGGAAGGCGGACAGGCCCGCCCGCGCGCGCTGCGGCCCGGCAGGCCTAGCCCACCGGAGGCGACATGGCCGCGCCCGCGCTGCTGCTGTGCAGGCGGGCAGGCCTCGCCCCGCCCGCTCGGCAGGCCCCGCGCCGCGCGGGGCGAAGCCCCTTCGCGCGCTGGGCGGCAAGGCCTCGCCCAGGCAGTGGGGCGGCAGGCTGCCGCCCAGGCTGTAGGCGGCTGCTGTCCGCCGTTCCCACGGCGTGTGGACACCGTGCCTCGCTCCGTGGGCCTTTTTGGGAGTTTCGGACCTCCGAAAAATATTCCGGGACCTGTTCCGCGATCCTCGCACATTTCGCGGACGTCTTAAGTAACCATATTGACCATATTTTCGGTGAACTTCCGAAATTAGCCTCCCGCGTCCGACCGGACTTAATTTGCAGGCCCGGGAAAACAGGCTTTACTGAGCCCTCAAAATTTGGGTATTCACAGACGAGAATGATTTTCTATCTTTGGGCTCTACTAGCTGATTGAGACGTGGTTATGATGAGATGGATTTTCTTTATTGTGAAGCTATGATCATATGCTAGGGTTATCAGGCCCCTTATAAATAGGCGGACGCTTCTTATTTGGTGATGGTGTGGTGCTTCATAGGCCACCGGTGGTACTTTCATTAGCCACGATCTGTTGTGAATGGGGTTTGGTCTTATCATAGCCACTGGTGTGCTTTCATAGGCCACGAGTATGCTAGTGATGGCTCAGCGGTGGCGCTAACATAGGCCAACGATCAAATCTGCTTATGTTCATTCTGCTATGGGAGTATGAGCCCACTTAACGGAAAATGAAATCTACTTCTTGCTATAAAGAATGAAGACATTATTCAATTTATTTATTAATCTTTCTCATTGTTTCAAAGTATCTTGAATTAAATGAATGCGATTCAGTATTTATATAGCTTGAGTAATTTAGTTTTGCCTTGGCTATTATTAGTTAATTAAATGTGTTGTTATAGCACCACTGAGTTTTCCACTGCAGCGGCGTTGCATTTTATCACGTCGCAGGTTAGGAGCGGAGGGTTGTTCTTCAAGACCAGAGAACGAGCATCAGAGTAGATATCACTTTTGGTAGGATATTTTGTAAATGGTGATTTTGGCATGTATATAATATTGGGTTACGATGAAGGTTGGATTTAATAAGTTGATTAACGTTTAAGAGTTATATTATTTAAGGAACAATAACATCTTATTATATTTTGGTGTATGATGATTATAGATTCCTAGAAAAGAATGTGTGTTTCGAATTATTTATGCGTAAATGTTTGATGGATATTTAGAAGTGGCTTGTGGTATGTTGTCTGTTGAATTGTAGGAGTTTGGGGGTTTGGAGAAAATTGGAAGTGTGTATATTTTCTTTGCGTGGCAAGTTAATTTTTAGGAGGAAACTCTTACGAAATGTTTCGTAGAATTTCCTTAAACATTATTTTTGTAAAAAAAAAGAAAGAAAAAAAAAAAAAACAAAATGTTACAATTACTGCTTCCTTATTGAAAATTAACCACTTCTTAAATTTGTGATCTAGCTTTAATAAGTACATTAAAGATTGGTTGCTCCGGGCACAAAAAGATTGTGGCAATCCACCGTCTAGTTCCGGGATTGTTTCAAGTGGTGTTACAGGTTTACCGGGCCTCGGAGGCTGAGAACTGGAGGAATTGCAGACGTATGCTTTGATATATCAAAACACTTTTTGGCATGCATCGTCCCGAGTTCTTAAGGGCATCTTTTCTTTAACTTATTTTAGATCGGCCCATAGGTTGTTTGCGTAACTGAGAGAAACAAATTGGTTGATGTACTGTAAGGTAGCCAAGAACCCACGGATCTCCCTTTTCTGTTTAGAGCCTGCATCTTAAGATGGCTTTTGTTTACTGGAAAAAACAATCTTAATCCCTCTCTTGGAGACCATAGCTAGCCAGGAAGATACAAAGACGGTGCTTCCGAAGAGACATTTGGTTGCGCGTTGACTTCAGTTGTACTAGCGGCAGTCTAGGAAAAGAACTGTTTGAGGGCAATCAAGTGACTAGGCCCATCCGTTGGTGTGGACAAACATGTCATAAACATATACCTCTATATTTTTGTTGCATCAGGATCATGGAAGATTGTAGCGAACCCATCCTCCTGGTTGGTGGCCACCAGCATTCTTGACCCAAACGACATCATTTCTTATAGCAAAATGTACGCCCATTTAGTGATATAGAAATGAAGTCTTCGGCTTATTCGATGGATTGGGTTATCTGGTATATACCCCGCGGCATACAAATCTTTGCCAATGACGAAAACATTTGGACCGTTAGCCATTCTGTCAATAATTACGGTCGAAGTGAGCAATGGGGAAATCATTCTTTAGGGAATAGGGCTTGTTCAAATTCCAATAATCAAAACGCAAATTAAATTCTGAATCTTGCACAACTCTTTCTTAGGAATTGCATTGTGTTGGCCAACCTATGTCCGGATAATGTATTGCTTTGATGCAAGTTGTTCTCTAGTAGCTTGCTATCTTCTTCTTTGATTCTAAGAGAAATCTCCCGGTTCTCTATCTCCAAAGCTTCTATTTTACTGCGTTAGGCTGATCACTAAGTGGGGACTCGTGAACCGGCAATGTCAGCGATCTATGCCTGGTCATATCACTGGAAAGTTCCATGCGAAGCAAATTTGAACCCACTGCCTTGAATGAGCTTGAGAACTTCTATTTACAAAATCACATTTCATGGCACAATAAAAGTATCTTTGTTCATTTTTTGTGGCCAACATTTATTTGGTCTTTTGTTCTTTTTATTTCTTTTTATTTTCATCCTCTATTCTTCGTCAGCAATCTCAAATTGGGTGGTTGAGAAGAGGGTAATAGAAATTGAACAATTTTCATTAGTATAAATAAAAATGCCATAATCGACATCTATATTGAATTCAATAAAAAGATCTCCTAGATTTGAAAGAGAGGATAAGGAAGACTTAGAAGACTTAAAAGACTTTAAACTAGACTCCTAAACTTCAGTTTTAATTGTGGACTCAGACTTCGTGGCTTCTAAACTTCAGCAAGAAGGGTGATTGCCTCTTACTTTCCTGTTCTAAGGGGACAAATTTTGGAGGGTGCTTGGATAGATTGGATGAGCTTGTAGGGATCTTGACTATCCCCACTTGCATCAGTTATTCATGCATAAGTCAAAAGGGAGATGCCTCCCCATATTATCTCCCACCTGGCAGTTGCGTGACGGAACTGTTCATGTCCAAAACGTAGTCTCTTTACCCAGAATAGTTGCGTCACGCGGCTATTAGATCCGTCACTACAAAAAAACTCCATTTTGCGATCGACGTATTGGTCGTAAAATGGCATAGATCAGTCGCTAATTTCCCTTAGCGACCGATCTGAGACCGATAGATATCGGTCGCAAAATGCCTGGTCGCAAAATTTTTTTGCGACCGATGACGACGTCGATCGCAAATTTGAATAATCAGTCGCAATTTTTGGTCGTGGTTCAATTGAAAACTCTGTCGCAAATTTGGTCGCAGAAAAATCTGTCGCAATATATCGGCCGCAAATGGGTCGCAAATTGTAAATTCCAAATTTTTATTTTTGGTATCAAATCGGTCGCAAAAGTGAAAAAAAAAATAAAAAAAATTAAATATTATTTTTGAAACCAAAATTTTTCTGCACCTGTGAAAATTGACATAAATGCAATTATATCACACACGCAATTCAATAACAGTATAAAAATGCAATTTTTATTGTTCTGAACAAATTAAAATATGAAAATACAAATGAAAAACTAAAAAGTTCGAAAATCAAATCTATATATGCTGCTGCTCATCTGCAAGATCCGATGTCGGATCTCCCGATGTCGGATCGCCGGGAGGGATGTCGGATCTCCCGATGTCAGATCGCCGGGAGGAGTACCTGCTGGAGGTGATGTAGCGCCAGGAGGGGTGACCAAGGTATCGTCTGCAGCATTGGGATGAGGAGCCGGTATTGGCTGCTGCTGAGACGTCAAAACATATCAGTCTGTAGCAGGCGCAGGATCAGAGGAAGAAGTACCAGTACCGGGCTCAACGGACAGCCGCATCACATGCGCTCTAAGCTCTGCAATCTGTCTCTGCTAATCAGCAAGCTGAGCCCGTATATCATCAGTATAGTGCCCGTCAGTGTGCTCCGGCTGTGGTGCTGCGCTGGCTGTAGAAGCGTGAGCTGCTGAGCCGCAGTAAAACTGTGATGCCTGAGACCCGTCCTGAGACCGATGCGTATACCTTCCCTTCTTCTCGCCCCTACAGCCTCGAGATAAAGCGCTACCGAGCCTCCTCGTCAAATTCTTTGAACTCCTTTAGATTCAGCCTGAGAAGAAACAAGACACTCGCGAGCTGTAGTATAGTTCTCCTGAAAACAAAAAATTAATTAATCAATGCAGTTGCAAACTTTATTATATTGAACTTTGTACATCTTCACAATGACTAGAGGGTAAATGTAAATATTCTTCATTGTTACTTACATTGACGCTCACCGCACGTCTGTCAACAAATGTATTAAGATCGTGGTCTTTAGTGTGAATGTATGTAAACACCTCAATCGTTGTGGGCTCACGACCAAATATCGGTGTGGGCTCACGACCTAATTCTTTAGCCTGTAATGAATTTTTATGCATGATATATTAATATATATATTGTCCTTTCATTAAACATCAGTTTCTTGCAAAGGGACTAGTTCACTTACTAATAATCGAGCTGTCTCTATAGCAGATATAGATCCGCCTGTGTGTCGCGAAGGTCCTGCTCCATCCCCGCCAGTCTCACTGCGCCTGTTTTGTGCAAACATCGTGCAAATATCTCCCGCTTTCTCTTGAATGCAGGATCCTGGATCCTCCCAAGCCTTTTGCCAGCTCTCCCATATCTCCTGAGACACGCACTGCTGCTTATTACCGCTTCTTCTCATCCTATAGGTGAAGTCAGCGTATTGATCGGTGCATATCTTCTCCCAGGCTACTTTCAGCATAGCCGTAATGGCCTCGTCCCATATGAAATGTTTCTGCTCCATATGAAATGCTTCTGCAAAAAATGAAATATAGCGTTTCAACACTAAGGATGTATCTTGAATTGTAAACATTGAATGATGATAGAACTTAAACCAAATAGTACAAGAGTACCTGGAACTCCTCCCAATAAAAGTCTCTTGCCTCTTGTGGTACGGCATCCCATGTGTATCCTTCTTTATGCAGCTGCAGCTTGATTATCCTCAAAATTTGCCTTGCTGCTCAAGAAGATGGATATATGCTGAAAAAAAAAAATAGAAGTGAAATATAATTACACGAAAGCATCACAATCAGAACAAAATATGCCTGCGGAAAAATTGAATAAGTACTTACTGTCCTGCTACCAAACTAAGGGTGATACGTGGATCTGATGAAGCTACAAAAGAAGTGACAAATGTTATAAATTTTTAGATAATTAATATACAATTAAAATGACAGTTATGAAATTTATGATTACCTTGCTTGCACAGTAGGTGACTGTGCAGCTGGTGGAGTCTTACTGGTCACAGAACGGGGGTAGAAGAGGAAGGAGCAAAAGAGGAAGGAGCAAGAAAGGCTGTGATGGGCGACAGTACTGGAGGACGCTGAGCCAGTAGGATGAAGCCCCAGACGTAACCTGAAGAAAGATGTGATGGCGGCAGCACTGGTCGCTGAGCAGATGATGAAGCCCCAGACGTACCTGACAAAAGACGAGGGATCGACGCCTCCTTGTCACGGGCCACTGCGTCCAAAGGCACGACCTCCACGCGAAACCACTGCCGGACCGTCAGAATCAAAGGCTCTGCCTCTAGCCATCTGTACTGTATGAATATCAGAACCTAGATAAAAAATGAATTTTATAAACAATTATATATTGTAGAACATGCCATAAATATGAGTAAACAAAGTTGAAATACCATTGAAATTCTTTCATTAATAATATTAATTTACATATACATTTATCAATTGTAACAGTAAGAATTGCTCTGTTTTTTAAAGTGTCTTGAATAATCATCTGCCTTCCTCCTGCCTCTTCATCATGCTCTTCCCCTCTTCTTCATATTCGTAACATCTTCATCATCGTAAACACCTTTCTGAAAAAAGGGGGGGGGGGGGGTGGGTGCCCGCTTTCCATGTGTAGTAATTCGTGCAACCAAATTAGACAGAAACTGAAGATTCTTGCATCCGAGGCCACAGTTCACTGTTACTGCACTTAGCATGTCAAACAATTGTTGGTGCTGCTATGTTTTGGTTCGATTCCTCCATATTATCCCAATCAATTGTACTTCTACTCGCTATCGATTACGCAATATCATTGCATTGAAATTTACCATACCAGAATTGATAGGTTGAACTTCTAAAACTACCGAAATGGAGTGGCCCTGACCCACGTGGCAAACTCGAGCTTCACCAATATGTATCCAATTCGTAATAATTTTCCACGAACCATGTTTTGCACCAGTTTCACTGTATTGATGTCTAAGAAGGCTCGATTTCGACACTTCTTGTGATTACAAGGCTCGATTTCGACACTTCTTGTGATTACATGGACACCTCAACTTATTACCATCCATAAAACTGGGATTACCAACTGCAAACTGTATAAACGCCTCCCATCCTTGCAGGAACTCGTCTTAATATCCCATTGACCTCGAACTTCAAGTACATCCAATCTCGATTATTTTGCATTTTTTTTACCTAATTAACAATGTGTTTATAAAGGTTCGTGTCATGTAATTGCATTAGTCTAAACCATCCTTAAAACATGCACCTAATGTAATGTTCAATTTACAACACTTATAAGTAACTAAGGTTATTTCTATAATCTAATAAATACGGGTACTATAATATAAATGTAAAATCACTAAGTTTTCATTTATTCGAATACAAAGACTACTAGTACATAAGGTAAGTGTACTATTTCTCATATTGAATTTTTGTGGGGAAAAAATTCGGGCAGCTTCGGACAACACAATCAAATCTCAAAATCCAAAAACAATCAATAACACTTCTATATCATCACCAACATTCCTCCAAAAGGGCAATAATGGCCACTCACTAGGCCTCCAATCCAAACTCATCATTCAATTTTAAAGTCAAAACATATTTAGAATAATAACGACAATAATATAAATAAAGAAAACACACCCCCAACACTTCTCAAGAAAGAGTTGCCAATAATTAAGAACATGTTAATACCCTAAGCACACAAAAAAATTATTTATATAATTCCAATTATTCCTCAAAAAAAAAAAAATTGGAGCAATTAGTTTTTGTACCTTGTTATTATTTTGTTCAGTACTTTCCACAGAAGTTAGTTTTTATGCATCAACTACGTATACGCTGATCTTAAGATATTTACAATTAGTTTTTGTAGTTTGGAGTATATATTGAAAACTGAAAACTCTTAAGTACACATCGCATTTGCATATTTCTTTTATATTTTTTTTTCGATTAACTTGAATAAAATGTAAAATATTATATAATAAAAAGAAAATTGCTTTCATTTTCAATCCCATATTATTTATAATATGTATATTTGAAATGACACGTGCTTTGAAACTTTGAATCTTTTCCGAAGTGGTTGCAGACTTTGAAATGGTCTACTAAAGTAGCTATCAAAGTTTGATTAAATTTTTTTAATAATTTATTTCGGTTCAATTTTAAACTTTGATGAATTTGTGAAATGTATTTTATAAGTTATTAAAAATTAGATCACTTATTAGATTTGAGAAATTTTGATGGATAAATTTTTTGATGGGGATAAAATGAGTTTAATTTTTTATACATTCAACAATTTTTTTAGTAAATACTGTTTGAAAATAAGAAAAACTACTAAATGTTAATCTTCACATTTTTTCATTTTTTTAAAAGTTCCCCCCCCTAACAAAAATATAATAATAAATCAACACAATATATTTTAGAACCTTTAAAATATTGTTTTTCTCTCCTAATAACAATTGTAAGAATCATATCTAACTATATATTTTTACAATAGTTTTATATGTATTGATTACTAGATTTTATATTAATAAAATAGAACTTTAAAGCAAAAAGAAAATGCAATTTTGTATGAATAAAATGTTTTTTTAGAAACGATAAATAAAAATAGAGATTGAATAAGCAAAAAAAGTTGGCGTTCTCACTAATCACATTCAATTTTGTTGCTAAATTTCATTATCATCCATCGGTAAAATTGCAGAAATTAATGTAATTTGAAAATTAAAATTTTTATCGCTCGATATCACTCCAATGTATGTCCAAATGTCGTTCTTCCTAAATATTAATGGCGCGTTCTATTTTATTCGATTCTCAATTTAGTCATTTGTATATAAAATGAATTTTTATCTAAATTTTTCAAGTAAAACTAAAATATTTTTACTAACAATTCATATGATAAAATGATATTTATCTAAATTTTCAGTAAAACTAAAATATTTTACTAACAATTCAAACAATAAATCTATATTATATTCTATCAAAGCAGACTTTGAAACTTTTCCGAAGTGGTTGAAGGCTTTGAAATGGTCTATTCAAGTCTATGATGCAACATGAGTTGTCAAGAATGGGGTGAATAAAGGAGATCGGGTTAGTGTCTGGCTCCTAGTGTAGCATATGAATGTTGGCTTGATAGTGAGGAAGGGAGTTGGTGTTGATGTTCGGTTTGGGTCGAACTAGGAGAATTTGCTTGCTTTCCACCATGTCTTGGATTTTTTTATTTCAGGGTCTTGCACTCATTTGTTTTGTGCTCTACCCTTTAGTGGAAAGAACATAAGACATTCACATTGAAGTGTTTTGGGATGGGGTTTAGCATAGGTCTAGGCTCAATCGGCTAAATCAGCTTGTCATCCACAACCTTTTAGAAGATAAATGATAAGGGGACTCCCAAGTCCATGAAGTTACGCCAGTCAGTTCTAGCAACAGGTCTCAGGGGAGGGGGAGGAGGAGGACGAAGTTGTCTATAGCCGGTCAAATTGGACACTTTGCTACCTTTCTAAATGACGGGTGGAACTGTATGATAACTAGGCTGTTGAGGCTTTTTGTATTTAGAGGAGGAAGCCTAGTCTTCCTTTATTTGGCCTGACTGGATCAGGTCCTCAATCTTAGTGGCAGTTGCAATCAAAGCTCTGAAATCTGGAAGATACTGTGTCCTCAACAAATTCTAGTAAAAGGGGAGCAGATTCTTGACAATGATGTCGATTTGTTCTTGCTCTTAGGGATGGTTGAGAAATTTAGGAAGTCTTGCATCTTCACCTCGTAAGGAACGACGAGAAAGACTCTTGGGCCCCCGGTTTGGTGGTCTCCAAGTCCCTTCTGGAAATGTCAACCTCAATGTTGTAATGGTATTGTTAGTTGAACGCATTACAGATCTCATCCCAGGTCTTCTTCTTAGCATTATCTAGGGCCATAAAGCATCGGAGAGCTGCACCAGTCAAGGATTGCTGAAACAATTAAGCAAGGAGCTTATTGTTTACCCTAAGAGGAGTGAGGGCACCCATATACATTTTTAGGTGAGTCTTTGGGCACGTGGTGCCATCAAACTTATCCATGTTGGCATTTTGAATTTCAGTGGAAGCCTGACTTCAGGGAACAATGGGAGGGAGTTGACATCAATGAGGTCTTCATATTTCTTGATACTCTTCAAGAACTTATCAAAGATGTTCATTTTCTCCATCATATTCTTTATTTCAGGAGAGGCCAAATCATCCTCAGTCTGGCTCGGGGTAGCAGTAGCATTAGAGGTGGCCCCTGCCTCAGGAACTGACCCGCGGGCTGTCTGATCATCATTGGGTGGGACCATGTGTTGTTCATTAGAACCTCTGGTCTGGTTTGGAGGAGCATTGCAATTATCACTGGCATTAATTAGGGTCTTGACTTCCCCCAATATAGTTTCCTGTTGGGTAGTGATGTCATTCCCAGGGAGTCATTCTATTCAGTAAGCATGGAATGAAAGCAAGCTTCTTGGTCTCGGAGCATCTCATCCAACACTGCTCTAAAATCAGTAGTTACAATAGCCATTATCGTAGTTCTCTGGAAGAAACAAACAAAAGGAGGTATCAGTATTTAGCTTTCGGTTAGGTTTAAAACCATGCATCATCATGGTATGTAACTTAGGTCAGTGTTTGAGGTTTAGGTGTTTGGTAGTGATGCTCAGGTCAAGTTTGAGGATTCGAGTATACTCAGGTCAGTTTTGATTTTCTTGGGAATATGGAGGTGCTTAGGTCGGGTTTAAGGTTGTTTAGTTCTTTTGGTATTTTGGTAGTTCTCAGGTCGGTGTTTGCAGCTTTTAGGTATTTTGAGGTGCTCGGGAGAGGCTTTTTAGTAGCTCAGGTTTAGACACTCAATTTTTGCCCCTAACGGCTTAGTGATGATAACCTTTTTTAACATAAGATTGAATCAAGATTCCCGATCACTTTGGTTCTCGGATCGATGGTCTGTGGCTGAATTAATGCATGTATTTGACCATTTTTACTTTTCAGATTACCAAGCGTTTTGCAATGAAACCGGGTCCAAGAAGCGCTTTGGGTTTGCCTATCGCACTTTTTGGTGCACCACCTCATTTTGCGTGCCACCTGATTCGATTCAGTAAAAATGGGCTTGGCCCGATTTTGGGTCCACCAGTGGCATTTGCCACCTAGGCCCTATAATTAGGGCAACACCTCCCATTTGCCTATAAATATGCCATGGGATTAGTGCCAAGGGAGGAATTTTAGGAGAAGCTAAAGGAAACTAAAACTCAAGCTATTGATCTAAGAGCAACAAGTGTTTCCTCTTGGATTTTTAGTGTTGATTCATTGATTTTTAAACAAAACTCCCTTATAGCTAATCTGAGGATCCACAACATATGCAATAATTATCATTTCTTATAAAACTCACATGTCTTGTTTAACTTTTTAGGAAGTAGGTTCCTCTTTATTCCGGTTTAAGTTCTGTTCTTCACCGCGGATCTAGAAAGAATTTTTCCTAGTTTCAGTGATTATTTTGCTATATAACTATATGTACAAGAACCTATTTATATCTGTCTGTTAGTGAACTCTGCAATTGTAGGATTTATGTACCTCTAGTTGTGTATTAATATAGGTGTAATGATTTTATGAGCCCATATTATAAATGTATGTATTACAAATTTGGCCCGATAAATGAAATGTGTAAAATGTTAAATTTAGGGCTGAAATATAATATAATTATGAGGTTTATTGAGTATGGTAATATGGGTTGAATGGAAGAATTTCATATTGAGATAGTTGAATTTTAGTGAAAATATAATATAATTATGAGGTTTATTGAGTATGGTAATATGGGTTGAATGGAAGAATTTCATATTGAGATAGTTGAATTTTAGTGATTCAGGCTTACTACGGACCTCGGGGGCCTTAAACTTATCTGGGCCCTAGTGTCGGTCCGGCCATGGAAACGGGTCGTGATAGTGGTGCATGCCACTTCTCCCTCAGTTAGAATGCCCTTTTTTTTACTCTATAACACCTTGATCTGGGTAAGTGCCGAGCGCCACTAAGTGGCATACGCCCCACCTCGTGTGGAGCACGCCACTTCCATTGTGATGCAAGGCACTTCAATTTAGGGGTTCAGAACCTTAAAAATCAATAAAACGGATCCGATTCGGAATTTCAATGGTTAAGCACAGGTCTTTATTGTTCTGGATTGCGTTTTGACCAACAATGGATTGAATAAACACAAATAAACAAGAAATGGATAGTGACAAGTGCATTTGTTCATCATGAATGATGAACATCAAGGCTTTGAACCCAAATCCTGATTAAAACTTTAGATTTCTTGCATTTAAGTTACTGTTCTTTACTTCTATGCACCTTTACTATTCTATCTTTTGAATTCTTGCATTTTTACTTATTGTTTTACGATTTTCATTGTGCTAACCCATTAATTATTGCTTTGTAAACATAAACATGCACCATTTTAGCCATTACTAGAATGAATGTGTGTTTATGATTCTGTGAATATTAATATTTATGTGATTGTTATGTATGATTGATTCATTAATGCCTTTCATTTATTATGAACTTAATGTAAAGGACCTTAATGGGCCCTATTATTGCTAAGTTGCAATTAATTAAAGGGATTTGGAAAATTTGGAGGGTCAAAGGGTAGAATGTATTTTAAGACATGGTTTGTAATATTTTCTCCTCACCCCCTTCTTTGGATGATTTATTTCATGTCTTGTGTATGAGTTTATATGCATGATTTCCATGATTTCTAAAAATGCATCAAAACCAATTTTACACCTCAATTCAAGTTAATCTATTATTAATTGTTGTGAATTAATGGGAAACTAGGAGGTCGGTTTGAACTGGGCGGTTCAGGTGCCTAACACCTTCCCAATTCTATACCTAACTCCTTTACCTAGTCTCTGATTTAAAACCGATAGTCGATTCCAAAGAATCGTCTAATTCATAAATTTTCCCTAAAGAGGGTGGTGACTCTAAAAATAAAACTCTTACCAAAGTAAGTGCCTTTTTTTTCGAGGATCAATGAATGGGTCTAATAATGAAAACCAATTTTCTTAAACAAAATCAACTAAGCCCGTTCCATTTTCCTCTAGCGAAAAATAGCGTCTCGCCATCAGGTCAGTTTTGAGGCTTTTGGTATTTGGAGGGCAACGCTCAGATCAGCACTGGAGCCTTTGATCGGGGCATTGCCCCCTAGTTTGGGTGCTTAGGTCGAGTTTAAGGCTTTTAGGGATTTGGAAGGCAATGCTTAGATCAGTACTTGAGGCTTTGATCGGGGCATTGCCCCAGTATGGGTTCTTAGGTTGGGTTTAAGGCTTTTGAGTAGCTCAGACCGGGGTTTGAGGCTTATGGGTATTTTGAGATGCTCGGGTGAGGCTTTTGGATTTTTAGTAGCTTAGGTCAGTGTTTGAGGCCAAATGGGGATTTGATATTTTTTATAGTGCTCAGGTCAGTGTTTGAGGCTTTTAGGTATGAGTCTTTTGGATTCTTAGAACTCAGATCGAGTTTTAAGGCTTATGGTATTTGGAAGGTAATGCTCAGATTAGTACTTGAGGCTTTGATTGAGGCATTTCCCAGTTTAGGTGTTTAGGTCGGGTTTAAGGCTTTTTGGTGGCTCAGATCGAGGTTTGAGGCTTATGGTATGTATTTCAGTCGGGTATATCTCCTTGGGTAGGGATTTGGGTTTGGTTTGACCGCTAGATGGTGTTTAAGTTGACCACTGAATGGTGTTTTAGGTTGGAATGGTTTGTGGGCCCCATTTGTGGGTCCCATCTTGAGATCCTCCACTATGTTATCTCTTTTCAAGGGCAACAGACAAACCAACAATACAAGGAAATAGATCAACACCAAGATCTAACCTTTGTCCCACCAGATTTTTCAAAGGTTCCAGTCAATCTCAACCCTTTTTATTTTTGTAGAGAATAGAAACTCAAATCAAGACATTAGAATCTCACACAAGGAGAAGGTCGCTTGATAACCTATTCCACCATATCACACAAGGAGAAGGTCGCTTGATAACCTATTCCACCATAGCTTTTCACGCTATTACACAAAAGTTTTTCAATTAAAGAGCCTGTCTACAACAGATTATAGAATATATATATAGACAGAGAGAAATGCAAATATAAGCACAAGAAGAACATATCACAAATTTAGAAAACGAATTTAAAGATCAGAACCGTTCTTCAGAAAATGTTATTATTAAATTTTCTTTTCTCTTAAAAAGAAATAAGGGGATTAAAGAGATAGCTTTGAGAGATTTAAATTTTGAACAATGGACTCATACTCTTTGCGAAACCCATTCTTTTTACAAGAGGAAAGGGTTTTTATATGAAAAGATGATAATCTCTTAGAAATCAATGTTAAGATTATTGCTTTAATGAGCAATGAAGTTTCTGACATATTTAAACTAAAGAGACAATGCATGGGTTGTAATTAAAAGGGTTGTCATACCACTTTTAATATTCACACACACAAGGTTTGGAGGTGAAAGATTTAGTTTAGAAAACCGTGTAACTTTTACAGCAGAAACAACCAGCTGTATCAAAAATAGATAGTTGTATTAAATCAGAAATTGCTTTTTAGATCAGAAACTGCTTTTTGCAGAATTTCATTTAATAGCCACCAAGCATATTTACTCCAAAAATATTTTAGATGGGTAAACGTGAAGAGTAAAGATTTTGGCTATATCCTCTTAATAAATTTATTCAAACGCATTTAAAAATAATTTTGAGAGAGATAAAATAGATTTGTGCTTGTAATATTATTTACTCTCTATCCTACAATAATTTTCTAAGACTTATTATAATACTAACCAATAGAAAATATCTTCATTAATCTTCATGGTCTTCAAATCTTCATGGTCTTCAAAATAAAAGTCTTGGGTTGTAGGAACTGCATTTCTTCAATAATTTTCAACAATAAATCTTTTGCATAAATTCTTCAATAATTTTCAACAATAATTTCTGCATAAAAATCTTTAGCACAACATAAATACTAAATTTATTTGGTTTACATAATCATCAAAATCCTAAGATAAAATTGACCTTGAGCCAACATGGTTGGTGTTTAGGGTTTGACCACTAGTTGGTGTTTAGGTTTGACCACTAGTTGGTGTTTTAGGTTTAGACAATGGGATGGTGTTTAGGGATTTCTTGGTGTATGACATGTGATGCTTAAATGCATGAATGTCGTGCCAAAAATGGGTTCATGATTTTTGGGCACATATAATCCTAGAGACCAGTTTTAAGGCCATTACACACTTTTGGTGGATTATGTTTGAGGCTCCCATCCACTAGTGTTGAAATATACTTCATCATTTGACCATGTCATATCAAATGGAACGATTGGTACGCCAAACCCCTTACCCTACTGAAAGGATCAGAGGTACGTAGGATTGTGTGAGTAACTTTCTCGAACCGAGGCAGTTCTAAGGAAGATTGCCCCTAGGTGATAATAGCAACTTGGTTTGCTTAATTCTAATGTCAGGAAAGGATCCCAAATGATGCATCTGAATGTATACAAAAGGTGATTTTTGATTAAACCCAAATCGGAGATTTGAATCCTACTCGGTAGTCCTCTTACTATATTTTTTAGTTTTAAAAAAAATGTTAAAGTCCCCAGTTAAGTCACCAGCTGTGAGCCCTCTTTCGAGTACTGTGGGAAAGATCCGAAGGATGGTGTAATACTCTCAATTTGGCAATCTCGGATATTTTGATTATTATGATAATTATTGATATTTGGAAGGACAGAAAAATTGCTTTAATTTGTGAATGAGAAACTATTAATTATAAGATATGATATTTAATGGAAACCAATTTTGTTATGAAAATCAAATTGAAAGAATGTTAAATAAGCTTAAGCTTTGATGATGAGAAGCTATCTCAAGAAGCTCCTTAAGCTACCACTTTGATTTAGCATTTAATGAATTAATGTTAAATCACCTAAAACATTTGATTAAGGTTTAATTGTTTATATATAGTTTATATATATATATATTATATATATATATATAATATTATATATATATATCCTCAATCTCGTAGTTCTTGGTATTCTAGCTTGTTCACTAATTTTGGTTATCCGACTAATCTAGAAATCAGGAATGGCGAGAAACACTATAGTTAGAGGGTATTAATGTTATTAAATGGAAATTAAAGTATTTATGAATCAATTTGAAAGATTTAAAGGGAATTGAAAATGAGTTAAAGAAGAATGATTTTCCGATAAAGCACAATTTTAACCAAAAACCCCAAAAATTGATAATTTTGGTATGATGTTGCTTAAACAGGGCTAAGATTATACACTCGGTTTAAACCTAATTGGGACTAAACTAAAGTAATCAAAAATATTTAGGTGCAATTGTAAGAAAAGAGAATCAAATGAAGGACTAAGGTGCAAAAAGACAACTAAAGGACATGGAGGGAATTACCATGAAAGGGATTTGATTGCCACCTATTTAAGATGACTTATCAAGCAACTCTTACTCATTTTTACTATCCACAATTAAACAACTTATTAGAAACACAAGACAGCCAATTAGAAATGTCACTAAATCCCCTGCTCTTGGGGGATGTCCTCAGCGCAATGAATGCTTGAATAGTCCTTTCCCTTTGGCCAAGCTAGTAAACTACCTCATTCTATCATTTCTTACTTGACTTTTTTGACTGTAGCGAAGCTAGTAAACTACCTCATTCTATCATTTCTTACTTGACTTTTTTGACTGTAGCGGTTACGGCTAGACTACTTTGCTCAGAGAACCAAGTCCTTGCTTCATTTTTGAATGCAGTTCGGGATCGAACGAGGTTTGGGAAAAGAAAGGCTATTTTCCGTTACGGGCTTATGGATCTAGTGGATCTAGTCGAAGCTCCATAAAAAGAGAGAGAAAATTCTTAAGAACAAGCTTAAAGTGCATAATTTATAAGGAATTTTCAAATGATTCTTAAGGAGAGGTTAGTTATTTTCTCTTCCTCTTTCTTTTCCATGGTTTAATTTTTGGTTTCCATAAACTTTAGTATGAGATGCTTGCTTATTGTTGCTGACTTGGTGAAGATGAAGTGATTAAAAGTGTTTTTAAGATTATGGAGAATGGTTGAGTATGAATTTGATGTCAAGTTTGCATGATTGACCAAATTAGTTAATTTTAACCATTTGATTGATATGCTGTGGATTAGATATTCTAGTAAATGAAAGATGATTATGTTATTAAGTTTTTGATGATTTTTTACGAATAAATTAGTGGTGGATTCAAGTTAAGAATGCTTAGGAAGGTAAAGTATTGCTTAAGTCTATTACAATTGAGCATCCTGAAATTTAGCCACAAAGATTGACTTAGATAAATAGGTAAACAAACTCCAAAAATTATGAAATTTCACAAAAAAGTATGTTAGGATGTTGGAAAGGTTTTGGTAAAAGGGCAAGTGCAATAGACAAAGGAAAAATAAAGTTATAGCTAGATTTATGCAGGCTACTCACTGGAAAACTTGATTAAGATTGAGGTACAATCATTGAGCTATTTGACTATGCAAATGAGCTCCAAAATTCATAAAATTTTATATAAGAGTACCCTTAGATGTGAGGAAGATGCTAATAAAATTTCAGGATAAATGACTTTAAGGAACTAAAGTTATAGCCAAAGGATGGCAGATTGCTCATATGATTAAAATGTTGTATTCTAATCATTAGTAATGAATTGAGCATACTTTTGATATGTTATTAAGTCCCATTATTTTAGTTATTATTTTTATTATTCTAGGATGAGATTAAGTATTACAAATAAAGTAGTTCATGCCTAAAATAAGGACAAATGTTACGTGGTAAAGCATAGAGAAATTAAAAGAAAAGCATGAATACTACATTCTAATACTTAAATTTGCATCCTTATGACAATATATGTATGTCTAATATGTAATATGGAGTTAATATGAACATTAATTTAATCCTATAGCTTCTAAGAAGAGGGGATTAAAAAGAGAAGTTAATAGGTAAAGGAGAGGAGCTAGGGGAGCCTTCTAGCTCAGATTAGTGCATTATATCTATAACTTATGTTGTTTAAGTGATAAGCAATATAGTTTTAAAGAAATGTTTTATGAAATGTTACAAAGGTACAAGCATTAAAACTAAGCTTTTATGTTATAAGTTTTCATAATAGAAAATTTGATTTGTTTATCAAATGTTTCATCAAATGGAACTGAATCCAAGTATGATTATTGTAATTATGAATTAATTATAAAGAAAGCAAATATTAAAGTTAAAGTTAAATGTGTTATTAAATGTTTTACAATGGTTGGAAATGAATTTCAAATTACTCGTTTGAATGGAAAATGGAGGATGTTGACCATTGACTATTGTGATATGAGGGGTGGTCTTGAAAGAATGAAAATAAAAGTGTTTGAGCTAAATGATATGTTGCTCATTATGGTTTATAATTGAATTATGGAGATATTTTGGAATATCTCACAACAAAATGTATAAGATGGTTATTACCCGATATCACTTCATTTGTTGAAGTTAATATTCTGACATGGTTATTGCCCTGCCGATGTCACTTCATTTCTTGAAGTTTATTTTGTGATTGATATGGATATGGCAATGAAAGATATTGCAAATGATATTGTTCTCTCATAGATGAGGTTGAGATTGTCCCTCTTCTGTTGATATTCACATCACAATTTGAGGTTGAGATAGTTTTGTCTTTATGAGCTCATAAGGCACTGATGGCCCTTCGGATTGAGTCAACATAAGGTGTGGAGACAAAACTACTGATTAGTAATTTATTGATATGTTATCATATCTCCATTGAATTGATTTGTTTTTAGTGAGCAAATGAATATGATTTAACTGACAAGCTTATTTATCGTTTCTATCATTGATTTGTTTTTAGTGAGCAAATGAATATGATTTAACTGACAAGCTTATTTATCGTTTCTATCTAACTGATTTGTTTTCAGTAAGCAAATGATAAGCATTGACTTGAAATACTTAATATTGAGATTATTTTCACACTTAAACATCTTAAGTACCTAATGGTGAAGTATCATTTATATTATGTAATTTATATAGTGCACTACTAAGCCTTATTCTTAGTGATAATTGTTTTCTATATTATCGCAAGAAAAAGGAAAGAAGGAGAAGTAGGAGAGAGAGAGAGTCCTGCAGAGTGTTGAGCTCTTTCTGTAGCTTTGAAAGATGAGCTATTGAGATAGCCATTGCTTGATGAATAATCTTATTGGATTTTCTATGATGTATAACAGAGAGTGGTCACTGATATATATATTGAGCAGACTAATGCAAACGAAAGCTATATAAGTTTACAGTAATAATATACATTATAAAGCACTTGAAAAGTTTTAATTATTTTAAAAACTAACTTGTCTTAATGTTGATTTTAAGGAACAATCCCGTATGTGATTTTCCTTCTCATTGGGCTTATGGGTGATGGTTTCATCAATATATTTTAATATGTAAGTGTGTAATGCATAACGGACTTTTAGTTAAAATGTTTTGATTGGTGGAATGTTTATATCTTTTGTATAAAGGCATTTATTAAGTTTGACATTTTGTCAAGTGCAAGTTTTATGATATCAAAAATGTTTTAAATAGTTTTGAAATTTTTACAACTTATGCATCTTGTAAATAGGAAGTCAAGTCCCTTGTAGTATGTTTATTGAGTTCTTATGTAGACGTGCTTGATAAACATATTACGGACGACATGTCATGCTTTACAATAGGGTAAGGTATGACAGACGGAATCTAACCAGACAGGCCTGTTGGTTAGTTCGTTATGGAAACAGATAGGAACTCCTAACTGTTCTTCCATAGAACAGCTGCATGACGCGACTGTTCTAGGGTTCCGGAAGCAATTTTTGTTCGTTTAAAAACTTAACGAATTTTGTACAAAAAAAATAAAATTTAATTCTTGAAATAAATCTGAAGACCACCAATTGTGGGCAGATTGCAATTTAGCTGAGTTTAGAACATTAAAGGATAATTATGCAAAGGATAATTATGCATGATTTTGGGTTTTTTGGCTTTTGGGTTATGTTTTAGGTAGAAATGTATTCTTTAGGTTCGGTTTGGTGGCCCCCTTTAACCATAAGGCCATGGAGGAGCGGGTCCCTTTTATTTATCTTGATTTAACTACTTTGAACTAGATGGTTTGAATGAATAATGGATGCACAATAATATGAACTGTTTGGGACGGTTGAAATAATTTTCTCATAGGAACTCAGTTCGATTTATTCGGGTTGGGTTTAAATAAATAATTTGGCTTCTCTAATTAAAATAAATTAGAAATCGTAGGTTAAAAGAGGCCAAATTTTCCTGGCATCGGCTTCCAATGGGCCGACGCACCCAATTCCCTTACCTAGAATCGCTTTGGTGCGTTTGACCATTTTTAAAATAATTTGGCCTTAAATAGAGTTGGGTTTAAAATGGAGTCATTTTTAAAATAGAATTGGAAACAGTCCCATTGCCGAAAAAATGGGTGGCGACTCAAAATATTTTATAAGACCGATTTATCGGCATCGTATCTAAAAATGTTTTGTCACCACTATTCAAAGAAAGATCATTTTCCTTTAGAACGAAAAGTTGGAACACGTTCTTCGGATAGCTCAAGGGCGGGACGAAAACAGATAGCACTTACTCTAGGCATATGACTGGTGATAGAAAGAAATTCACTAGATTAGAAAAGAAAAAGGGAGGTACAGTAAGGTTTGGAGACAAAGCGAAATGTAAAATCATTGGTATTGGTGTGGTAGGTTCTAATCCCTCAATAGAAGATGTATGCTTAGTAGAAGGATTACATTATAACTTATTAAGTGTAAGTTAAAGTGAAGTCAGATTTGTGATAAAAATAGAAGTGATATTTGAACCCTCTTATTGTGAAGTTCAGAACATGCATGATAACAACACTTTATTTGTTTGAAAAAGGTTTTGAGAATATATACCTAGTAGACTCTCTGATATCCCATAACCTAAGACAATATGCTTTAGTTTCTGTTGATAATTCCTAAGTTGGTTATGGCATAGAAGACTTGGACATGCAAGCATGCACCTTATTTCTAAACTGTCTAGAAAGATTTGGTTTAAGGTTTTGCTAAAGTTGAAATTTGAAAAAAGATCACATTTGTGATCCTTGTCAATTGGGCAAAAAACCAGAACATCTTTCAAATCTAAGATCATGGTTTGTACTTCTAGATCTTTAAGAATACTGCACCTTGATCTTATTCGGACCTATATCCTTCTAGTCCTGGAGGAAAATTCTATGGCATTTGTTATTATAAATGATTATTCTAAGATTCACCTAGAACATCTCTTCCTTAGAATAAGGATGAGTCATATGAGCATGTTTGTTCATCTGGTAAAGAGAATACAAAATGAGAAAGGATAACAACTTCTTTTGCAATTAGAAGTGATCATGGAGGAGAATTTGAAAATCAGAAATTTAATGCTTTTGGCAACGAATCAGGAATCTTTCATAACTTCTCAGCACCCAGAACACCTCAACAAAATGGAGTAATGGAATGCAAGAATAAAACACTTCAAGAAATGGCCAGAACCATGATGAGTGATTCTAAATTACCAAAGTATTTCTAGGCAGAAGCCGTTAACACTACATGTTATATTCTAAACAGGGCTTTGGTAAGATCTAAACTTAAGAACACTCCATATGAGCTATACAAAGGTTGAAAACCAAATATTGGTTATTTTCATATTTTTGGGTGTAAATGCTTTATTCTAGATAACAAGAAAAATCATCTTGCTAAAAAGAAAAATCATCTTGCTAAATTTGATGCTAAATCTTATGAAGGAATTTTTCTAGGATATTCTAGTAATAGTAAAGCATATACGGTGTTTAATAAGAAAACTCTAGTTGTAGAAGAATCTATTCATGTTGTGTTTGATGAATCTGACTTTACTTCTAGAAGTTTAGAAAATGATGATGTTGTAGATTCTAATCAAGAAAAGTAGAATGAACAATCAAAACAATTATAACAGCTAGAAAAGGAGCAGAACGTTGATAATCAGGCTGAACCAGAAGATGAACATGAAGATCAAAATACAACTGAAAGTCAAATGCCAGAGACAGAAAATGAAGATTCTCAATTACCAAAAGAATCGCGATTTCACAAGTATTATCCACAAGAGGACATCATCGATAATCCTTCAGAAAGGATGATGACTAGAGCTCAATATAAGAGATATTTTGGTAATGTTGGTAATGTTGCTTTCGTTTCTCAATTAGAACCAACAAAATTTAGAAGATGCTCAAATGATGAGAGTTGGATTCTTGCTATGCAAGAAGAGCTAAATCAATTTGAAATAAACCAAGTTTAGAAACTTGTTTGTAGACCTAAAAACCATTCTGTTACTGGAACAAAATGGGCATTTGGAAATAAGCTTGATGAACAAGGTAATGTTGTGAGAAACAAAGCAAGGTTAGTAGCTCAAGGGTACAACCAAGAGGAAGGTATCGATTTTGATGAGACCTTTGCTCCAGTTGCAAGACTTGAGGCCATTAGAATGCTTTTTGCATTTGCATGTTTTTTTGCTGTTTTAAAGACTTCATTTATATTCAAAATGGAATTGAAAAGTGCTTTTCTAAAGGTTTTCTAAATGAAGAAGTGTATGTAAACAACCACCCCGGTTTTGAAAGTGTATGATAAAACCAAACCATGTTTAACAAACTTACTAAAGCTCTTTAATGGTTTGAAACAAGCTCCTAGAGCTTGGTATGAAAGATTAAGTAAGTTTTTTATTAGAAAATGTTTTTCTAGAGGAAAGGTTTGACACAACAACTGTTTATAAAAATAAAGCACAGTATTCTAGTGTACAAATCTATGTTGATGACATAAATCCTTTGGATCTAGTAATGACCTTCTTTGTAAGGAAATTTTCTAAAGAATTTATGCAGGTTTGAAGTTCGAAATGAGCATGAATGCGAGAATTAACTTCTTCCTTAGACTTAAAATCAAACAATTGAAAATGGAATTTTTCATAACCAGGTAAATATACTAGAGAATTTTGAAACGATTCAAGATGAGAAATGCCAAGGTAGTAGTACACAATGAGTCCACCTCACAAAATTAGAAAAAGATGAAAAAGGTAAGGATGTGGATATCAAATTGTTTAGAAGTATGATTGGTTCTTTACTATATCTAACTACAAGTAGACCTGACGTTAACTTTAGTGTTTGTTTATGTGCTAGATTTCAGTCGTGTCCCAAAGAATCTCATTTTAATATTGCTATAAAAAGAATTCCAAGATATCTTTGTGGAACTTCTAATCTGGGTCTGTGGTATTTTAAAGGTGATAGATTTGATCTTGTTGGGTATAGTGACTCTGATTTTGCAGAAAGCAAAATAGATAGAAAAAGCACGTCTGGAACTTGCCAGTTTCTACAGTTCTAGGTAGCGCCCTTGTATCAATGGTTTAGCAAGAAACAGACA
This sequence comes from Jatropha curcas, assembly GCF_014843425.1. Next base: position 1,330,096 of record NW_023591140.1, read on the forward strand.
TCAGTTGCTCTTTTACTGCAGAACGCAGAATATATTGCTGCTCGGAAGCTGTGTTTGCCACAAGTTCTATACGATTAAGCAACAATTGGAACAACTATGTCCTAAAAATTTAGAAACAGTGCCATTAATGTGAACAAACATAAGCGCCATCAATCTATCTAAAGAATCCAGTCCCATTCTAGAAACCAACCACATAGACAGACATCACTTCATACGTGATCATGTTAAAAAAGGTGATATAGTGATTGAGTTCATTCCTACAGAAAAGCAATTGGCAGATATCTTTACTAAACCTTTGAATGAATGTCAATTCTGCTTAATTAGAAGAGAACTCGGTATGTTTGTTCTAAACTCTTAACTTTAGAACTCTATAAGTATGTTCTAAACTGCTTTCTATATTTGAAAGTGCAAAACTTAGTCTGTGATATTTTTTTATTATATTATGTGTGATTCTAAAAATTTTTTTTGTCTAAAAGAAATGCATATTGTTCTGATATGACTTTCTAATGTCATTATCAAGTTCTATCTTCAGACAAAATTTGAAAACAGTCAATTTATTTTATTTTATTTTGTGTGTTTATGTCTTCGCTTTATTTAAGTTTTTTGCGGTACTATTTTTTTTAAATTCTTTGAGTCGGTTTGAATTTCCCTAAAACTGCTTTATTTTTTTTATTATTTTTCCATCTTTTTTTTGTCTTGTTTTTTAAGTGTTTCTTTCTTTCCTAAAGATTATTTCTCAACTTAATCATTTTTAACTCCTTACTAAAAAAATTGCTCTGTCTTCTCTCTTGCCCTCTTGCAACAAACCCTAAATCACTCTCTACTTCAAAACCCTAACAATGGCGGAATTGATTTCCACCTCTTCTTCCTCAGACTCCCTGACGGAACAAGAACTTTAATTTCTCAAAAGGTTATCAAAGAAGTATGAACAGAAGGAGTCAAAACAGAAGAAATCTATTGAGGTATCAAAGAAAGAAAAAGCAAAAACAGAAAAATCAAAGAAACAAGTCGCTAGTTCTCGTGCCAAAGGTAAATCTGTTCTTTCTCCATACCCACTTATGCGTTCTTTTATGCGTTCTTATGTAATAGACTAGAAATTCTTTGGAAGGACCGACTTTTAACTTCAAAGGAATCTTTGAGTTCCAGGGATGGATGGATTTTTTATCCTGAACAAACCCGGTTATGAGAATGGGTTAAGGAGTTTTTATGGTTCTCTTAAAAACTAGTGGGTCAGAATCATTTCTGCAAAAATTGAAAAGGAGAAATCAAAGCGTTGTCTTACGCTGACTTGAGCAAGATCTTTAATATACCAAACACTGGGTCTAGGGTAACAAAAATCAAAGATATTTCTAAGGTTAGTGGATTCAAAAAGGAAGAATTTGTTAAGAAAATTGTAAAGAAAGGTTTTGCGGAAAAACAGGGTGTTATTGAGTCTTCAAACTTGATTGACAGTATGAAGTGGTTATATAAATTGATTGTGCACTACATTTATCCCAAGAGTACATCACGCACTTATGTGATTCAGGTTCAGATATGCATAATATGGCACATAGCTGAGAAGAAACCCTTCAACCTTTGTCATACTATCTTTGATAAAATGTAGAATAGCTGATACGGATCAAGGGAGCAAGGTGAAGGATCCTCTAGCTCTACCCGAGGGACTAATCACAAGAGCTCGTGCAACCAAGCTACAAGTAGCCTTGAATGCATTTACTCAAGAACCATTTACTCAAGAACAAAATCACATTGGAGCTTCAAAATCATAATTATGCAAGATAGAAGATGGAAACTTTGAAGAGCACCAAAGCTTGTTATGGTGCTTTGAGGCGTGCAAAGAGCTGGCCAATTGATGATTCTACATGTTCTATACTTAGGCAAATTTAGGAGGATGTTATTTTTATTAATGAGCTTAAGATTTTTTTTTTTGGGCTGTGTAGGGCCCTCTGCCATTTTGTCTTGCTTTTTATTTAAATTCTATTAGTGGGACTTAATTAATTAAGTGTAAGGCTGGTTGGGGCTTAATTTTCCAGAGTTGGGCCAGTTCCCTAGATAGTTAAGTTTAAGGTTAGGCTTGTTTTAAATTAGTTAGCTTTGGCACTTGCATTTAAATTAAGCCCAATTTGGGCACATTAAGTTTAAGGCCCGGGCTAACTAAGTTAAATAGCTAAATTAGGGTTAGCTTAGGTTTATTTATATTGCAATATGTATAAGAGCGCACAGCAGCCAACATTAATTTTGAATCCAAAACCAACGTGTTTTCTTTGTTCTTCAAGAACAAAACTGTGTTCTTCATCCTTGCATGAAATAGAACCAAATTTCCTTAGTATTAGGCTTGTGAGTTCTACAAATTAATTGCGCCAAGAATTTAGAGTTGTTTTCAAGAAGTACTTGAAAGGTCACAGCTTTCTGATTCTGTTCTAAATTCCTTGTTTTTCTCTCTTCAAGAGTACTTGGGGTTAAAGGGATTGACGGGTACTCCGTGATTGCATGCTTTCCGCTAGATTTCCTTGTTGATTTGGCAAAGAGTACTTGTTAAATTAGCCCTAGGGTTGTGCATTATCTGGTATCAGAGACACTGTGGTTGTGGATTTCCAATCTATCCTAGGTTAGGGACTTAAAAAAAAAAAAAAAAAAACGAAAAGAAAAAGGAATTTTTGTTTATATTTTGCTGCCAATTCACATTGAAGAAAAAAAAAAAGAAAATTGTTATTCGTTTGACCTAAGAATTATATGCTAGCAAACTATGTGCTTGTATGAAGCTTGAGAATTGACTTGTGACAACCTGAAATTGTGCACTGAAGTGAATTGATAACGTAGCACTGCTATAGTTACATATTGTCCTCGGGAAATCTTCTTGAATACTAGCTTTGATAATTAGATTGATTAGGTCCATAGTTAATTTTACTTTGTAGTGAATTAACTTCGTGCATCTTGTCCAGAATTGTCTATTAATTGTCTATTTGTTGATTCCCTAGTAATTCGTGCATCTTGTCCAGAATTGTCTATTTCTTGATTCTAGTAATCTATTATTTGTTTGTGTGGAACAATTAGAGCTGTAGTAGTTAGGAAATTTTGGATTTCGCACATTCAGGGAGAAGTCCAGGCGAATCTGCAGGCTGGGAGAAGCACGCCCGTGCTACCCCCCTAAGCAGCCCGTGCTTCCTTCTGGAAGTCCAAGCACGCCCGTGCCAAACATAGCACACCCTGTGCTTACCTCTGGAAGTCCAAAACTTGCCCGTGCCGTTCCAGCACGCCCGTGCTTTGCCTCTTTTCATTGCTAAAGTGTTATTTGCTTGTTCCTTCATCCTACACTTTATTTATTAATTCCAGCAATACAACCTTTCTTATTCTTGTAGTTTGCCATTCCAAAACGTTGATTTCTTTGATAAAGAAGTTTTTGTGCATTACTTGATTAATATTCCTTTGCTTTCCTAACTCTTCTCTTGACTTTTGTAGAACTTTGGGATTCCCCTGAAGTGCAATTATTCAAGTGGAAAGAGTGGTAAAAGCCTGGAGTGAAACCCACATATTGAAAAAGCCCCCAAAAAAATAAAGAGAGAAACACGTGAGGGAGTGAATAAACTAAACCATTTCCTTTAGGTTTTTTTGTGTTTGTTATTCTATTTTCAGGATGTCTATTCCATCTAGAGAATAAGAATGACAGCCCTCTCAAGGTTGAAGACCCAAAGCAACAAGCCTTTCTAGAATGCTCTCTCTGCAAGAGATGGGAGGATTCACATAGGTTTATGCTTTAATGACAGATTAGAGCTTCAAGAACAACAGACGGAAAGACATGACCACAATGCCACAAGGAGGGGTACAACAAGAGCTCGTCCTAGTACTACAACAGTTAGATTTCAAACTCTTGAAAATGAGGAGGTTGATAATCCTGATCATTACTTTAGGGATTTGAACAATAAGTTAGGAAGGGTGCAAGGAAGGAAAAGAGTGGATTACCTCAATAGATATTCAATCACAAAGGATGAGCGGAAGACCATTCTAACACCAGTTTGATCAGAAGAAGTGTATGTCGACCAATATAAAAAGCAAGGTATTCTAACACCAGTTTGGTCATAAGAAGGGTATGTCGACCAATATAAAAAGCAAGGTATCAGACTTGAGGGTGAAAAGAAAGAAAAAGAGAGTGAAAATAAAATGAGTGAAAATACACAAAGTGCAAATAGAAAGATAGAGGGAGAAGAAAAGGAAAAACATGTGAGTTTAATAGCTAGGACAAGTGAGGTTAAACGTGTTTTGCACAACAATCAACCTATATTTGTAACTTTGTGCAAAGAAGCTTATTTCTCCAGTAATGATCCTAACCCACATTTGCCAAGTGTGTTTGTGGATCCTTTGCAGGAATTTGAAGTATCTGCTAATCAAAAGAAGCTACTTGAGAGAGAGGCTTCAGCTTTGAGGGAAAATGGAATTGATGCTTTGAGCTCGAGAGAAACACGCAGTGTAAAGATGGTTTTGGAAAAAAAAAGACGCGCCACAAACAGACATAAAACAAATTTATGGCCCAATGGTTGAGGGCCCAATGGTGAGTGAAACACCAAGAGAGGGAAGAAAGAAACAAAACATGTATGTGAGAGAGATCCAAAGCAGTGTTAGTGAGGGTAGACCAGTCTCAATGATTCAGTTTAAGAAAACTTTGCTTAATTTGACTAACACTGACACATCTTCTTTGCTATCTAGCGGTGTTTCTTTGCTGCAGGAGTTTGCTGATGTGGTATTTAAACCTGGAGATTGGGTTTGGGAGCACATGAGGAAGGAGAGACTCCCAAACCAAAGGAAGCGAAAGCTTGCTGCCCGAGATGATGGGCCTTTTCAAGTGTTAGAGAGGATCAATGACAATGCCTACAAGATTGATCTACCAGGTGAGTATGGCGTGTCGATTCTACCAGGTGAGTATGGCGTGTCTGCCTACCTTTTAATGTTTCTGACCTTTCTCCATTTGATTTATGATTCAGATTTGGACAAATCTTTTTTGAGGAGAGGGAATGATACGGGATCAAAGCGTGGCAGGTGGGACAGGATCCTTCTAGCTCTACCCGAGGGACTTAAGTTCCACAAGAGCTCGTGCAACCAAAGCTACGGTAGCCTTGAATGCATTTTCTTCAAGAAACAAAATCACAATATGGAGCTTCAAGATCATAATTATGCAAGATGTGAGATGCGGAACTTGAAGAAGCCACCAAAGCTTGATATGGTGCTTGAGGCGTGCAAAGAGGCTTGCCCATTTGATTGCATTCTACATGGTTTCTATACTTAGGCAATTTAGGAGGATGTTATTTTATTTATGAGCTTAAGTCATGGGCTGTTGTAAGCGGCCTCTGGCCCATTTGGTCTTTTTATTTAAATTCTTATTAGGTGGACTTAATTAATTAGTGTAAGGGGGGGCTTGGGTTTTTTGGGGGGGCTTTTTTTAATTTTTTTCCCAAAAAAAAAGGGGGGAAAAATTTTTGGGCGGGCCCCGAGTCCCTGATTAGTTAATTGTTTAACGTCAGACTCTATTTTTAATTAGTTAGCTCTGGACTTGTATTTAATTAAGCCCATTGAGATTTGGGCCACATTAGGTTTAGGCCTGGGCTAACTTAAGTTAATAGTTAAATTAGGGTTAGCTTAGGTTATTTATATTGCATTGTAAGAGAGCTGCACAGCAGCCAACATTAATTGGAATCAAAACCAACGTGTTTTCTTTGTTCTTCAAGAACAAACCGTGTTCTTCATCCTTACATGAATAGAACCGAATTTTCCTTAGTAATTAGGCTTGTGAGTTCTACAAGATTAATTGCGCCAAGAATTTCAGAGTTGTTTTCAACCTTAGTAATTAGGCTTGTGAGTTCTACAAGATTAATTGCGCCAAGAATTTCAGAGTTGTTTTCAAGAGTACTTGAAGGTAAGTTTCTGATTCTTGGTCTAAATTCCTTGTTTTTCTCTCTTCAAGAGTACTTGGGGGTTAAAGGGATTGACGGGTACTTCCGTGATTGTATGCTTTCCGCTAGATTTCCTTGTTGATGTGCAAGAGTACTTGTTAATTAGCTAGGGTCGCATTAATAGCCCTAAGAAACTACCCTATGGCATGATGCTCACACCTGTGTTTGAATTTTTGGAAGTTAAGTTAAATGAGAGTGGGGGTCATAATGTTTCAAAGCTAGACAGTGGGTCTTTGAAACTGAAAGACAAAGAAGGAGATGAAGAAAAAGAAAAAAGAGATTGGAAGAAAAAGAAAAGAAAGAAAAGGAAGAGAAATTGGAAGAAGAAAAGAGGGAAGAAACAGAGGAAGAAAAGGAGATGATAGCTGGAATTGAAACAGAATCAGAAAAGGAAATAGAAGAAGAAAAAGAAAAAGTGAAAGTTAAGATTGAAGAGAAGAAGGACTCTGAAAAGACTGAGAAAGAAGAGATGTGGAGATAGAGGATGCCAGTGATGCAGAAACAGAAAAATTGGAATTGAGTTAAGAAGAAAAGGAAACTGAGGCTAAGGCAGGGAAAGAATCTAAACTTTTATCAGCACAAAGGAGTAGAGAAGCTATGCTGGACAGAATAGAAAAAGAGCTTATAGAGGAACACAAAAGGGAACTTGATGAGGCAATAAAACATAGCAAAGCTATGATTAAGTATAATCAGTCCCTTATTGAATCCTTAAAAAGAATGAAGAATATTAATGAAATAAGGCTAGCTAATCTGAAAGTCAAGGGAACACCCTACACTCTGCCTCAGAAAAACCAAAGAGAGTAAAGCACACTGCTGGCAAACACAGAGTTCATGGAAGAAAGCCTCCACTGTACCCTTCTTCTAAGAACACAGAGTTCATGGAAGAAAGCCTCCACTGTACCCTTCTTCTAAGCATCCAAAAAGTTCTACTGAAACCGCTCCTGCTCAAAATCTTAGACGTTCTAAGAGGCTTAGAACTGACCCCAAATTGCTCTGATTTATTTACTTTATCTGTCCATAATTTGTGAACAATTTTTTTTTGGTTGTGTTTTTTATTTGTTTTTGCTCTAATCTTTACTAACCCTCTTGTATGATGACAAAAAGGGGAAGAGCATAGGATATTCTGATGGTTAAGTACTCTGCTAATATGTGGTAACTTTAGTGCTTACATCTTATTGCTTAGTATTTTCTAATCTGTGTTATTTTGTGAGCAATATGTTTTACATGATGAACTGATTGGTTACATGATGAACTGATTGGTTAGTTTTTAGAACTTAGATTCTTGTTCTAACGTATGCTCTGTATGTTAGACTTAAGATTTCTGTTCTATTTCTAATGTCAGTTTTTATTCTATTCTTATTGCTCTAATTATATGCTATGATTAGTAGAACTTAAAATTTTCCTTTCTAGTTGGATGCTTTTATTTATTGAATTTAATTTCTTAAAATAACTCCCCTTATTGCCGTTTAAATAATAGCAGATTAACATAATTTTAGTACTTGGTATACAATCCTCGTGGGAACGATACTCTACTCATTCTATATTACTTGTTACGATTTCATTCACTTGCGAAAATCACTGTCAACCCTAAATGCGGAAACCATTCCATTTAACCAGCCAACCATTACAGACTAAGAAACGATCAATTTTACTCATCTTGCTGTTGGCTCAAGGGTCAAATATTTATCTCGAGATTTTGATGATTGAAACAAAACAAATAAATTTAAATTATATTTTTTTTGCTAATAATTTTATACAGATTATATATGGAAGGTAATAAATAAACAAGGCAAGTCTTACAATTTGAAAGATCATGAAGACTATTGAAGACCTTAGTGGTTGGAGTTTTAGGATTCATTGTAGGATAGAGAGAATATCCATTTATACGCGCAAAATTAATTTCTTCTCTCTTTATCAAAAGGATTTTTCAAAAATAAGTCTTTAAAAATCAAAAGCTTCTTTCGTTCCTTGATTATCTTACCTAAAATGGAAGAAATCTTGTCTCAATGATTTTTGGTAATAAATATCTTAGAAAAAGCTTGTTTTAAGTTTTCGAAAAATATCTTCATAAAAGTTCGAAATTTATTCACTTACCTAAATTAAAGAAACTTTGTCTCAAACGATTTTGGTAATAAGAATAAACCGAATAAGATTTTTATGCTCTTTATTTTCGAAAACAAATTTTATAAAGAGCTCCAAAATCTTGATTTTATATTCTTACCTAAACGAAAGAGATTCTATCTCAAATCTTTTTTTGTATATATTTATTTCAAAAAAGATTTTCTTTAAATTCTTATTTTCGAAATTCTTGTTTTTAAAGGAAAGTTAGATTTTCTTTTATTCGCTTACTAAAAACTTAAAAAAGAAAGAATATTGACTGCAAAAGAATTTTGGTAAACATAAGATTTCCGTTATCTTCTTACCCATGGGGAAAGTCCATATATTCTGATTTGAAAAAGGAGATTTCACTTTTTAATGTACGGAGTCTCATCCCTCTTCTATATAAACCAGGTATTTCGTCTTTAACAGAGTGTGGCGGGAAAAGAGTTTTCGTTTTTTAAGAGTATCTCGGTCCATTGTCATTTATCTTTTATCTCTCAAAAACTTTACTCTCTAACCCCCTTATTCTTTCATCTTAATACTTTACGTTTTCATCTTTTAAAACGAGGAAAAAGAAATTTTATTAACAACTTCTTTGTGAAAAACAGTTTCTGATTCTAAATGTATTTTCCTAATTCCTTTAAAAATTGTTTTTCCTGTGGCTATATATTTGCATTTCTCGTCTATCTATTTAGGATTCTTAATCTTTATTAGACAGGTTTCTCATTGATAACAACTTTTGCGTAGATAAGACTTAGGTTGAAAAAGCTATTGTGAAATGAGGTCATATCAAGCCGGACTATTCTCCGTGGAGAGAGATATCTAATTCTTGGATGAGGTTCTGTTTCTTGCCCAAAAATAGAAAAGGGTGGAGCGTTAATAAGAAACCTCTAGAAAATCTAGGTGGCACAAAGGGTTAGATTCTAGAGTTGATATCTATGCCCTATGTTTTTTATTCCTTTCTACTGTTTGTTTTGTCTTCTTACCCCTTTGAAAAGGGATAACCATAAGTGAGGCGATCTACCAGATTGAGTCTTGGCGGGGAGGTGGCATGTCAGTCGCCGCGAGTTAGTGCCGCAACCACTATTAATCCACCTGTGATTGACTCTTTGTATTTTCTGAAAGTTTCCTGCTTGATACTAATTTTATTCTACACTCTCAGTTTAAATTATTTTAGAAATTGCTAAAGTTGTTTAATTGGTTTTTGATTTTTCTAAAACTACAAAATAAGCTTTATCTTTCTGAATACCATTCTAGAAACTTCTTTACCTGGACTTCTCTTGCTCATGTGATTATTGGTGCAAGGTTTCTACAACTCGCTTTCAACCTTCTATTTTCAGTATATTTTCACTACTTGAGGAAAGTTTCTAATCCGTCCTTGTCTCTAATCTTGTGTTTTAAAGCTTGCTGACCAGCAGTTTTTCAGAATCTTCAATAATTATCCTTCTTCACTTGTTTTTTATTATTTATCTTAAACTTATATGAGGGAAGTTCTGGATCCTAATAACTTTCCTTCAAATAAAGCAGTTTTTGATATGTAATATAAGATACTTGTGAAGTAGCTTTCCTAAACATAACTGTACTTTGCAAACAGTCTTTCTATTTTTCTGCATTAATAGCATTGTTGAGGAAGTTTCTAATCCAATAACTTATTTCTCACAATGTGGCATTACTTTTCCACTGCCTTATAGAAATTTTGCTTTTGTTTTAAATTATTTTAGAAAAAACCCAATTTTCACCCCCTCTCTTGGGTTGTGCCATACATAATTCAAGACCCACAAAGGTTCAAATTGATCTTTGGCCAGAATTAAGATATTCAAACAATAGTCGGGAGACTATTTGATTTACCTCTGCCCATACTAGACTAGATACTTGCCTATGCTGTTAAGTTTCAGTGAGGTCAAGTACATGAGTATCCTCAGGAAGTCCTCACATTTTCTTTAGACAAGCAGTCTGCATCGGATTTTCTAAAGATATTCAAAATCAGCTCCAGGTAGCGCGACTGTTGTATTCTCAGACATTGGCATCTTTAACAAATAATAGGCTATCACATATGCGGATTGGGCTGGTTCCCTGATGACAGGGAGATTCACAACCTCAAGGTTTAATTGTGTGTTTTTTTTAGCAGGGAAACCTAGTCACATGCGCACGGGAGACAGCAAGAAGCAGTCTGTTGTGCCAATAGTGTCTTAGGTGCAGAAGTTAGAAACTATAGAGCTATGGCATAGGGAATCTGCTGAGCTGCGTATCTTGCGCAGAATATGAAGACAGGTTTAAAGTTTGGTTGACAATAAACAAATATAGTCTTGTTATTTTGTGACATAAAGAAGACAACCATCAGTATGTAAACCAACTCTAGTCCCAGCGCCGATCTTCACCATATGGCTCAGATATACGTATCAGTCACAGCATTACCCGAGACTTGCATCGTTCACTCTTTATCCAAAACTGAAAGGGTAGTTGAAGGTTATTCAATTAAGTGTCTCCCTATAGTTTAGCTTTTCAACAAGAGTCATCACATTAGGCCTTGAATGTTTTTCACACAAGGCTTTACATCAGCAAGCGTTGTTTCCAACTCCTTTAGTTGCAAGTTGCGGCTCATGAGTCAAATTATCTATCACCATATTGAGGGGAGTTGTTGAATCTTTGGGATAAAAAAGTAAATATTATGTGTTTCCTAGTTAGGGTTATTCCTAATTAGTGTAAAGATCTGTCGTTTGCCTAGTTTTAGTTTATTTCCTACTTTAGAATTACTTCCTATATCTTAGAAAATTTTTTGCTTCTATATATATAGTGGAGGTAGAGCGTTGAAAAAATTATAACACATTGAAAGAAATAAAACATATTCTTTCCTTTAATTTCTTACAGAGTTGCCCCACCCTTAATTTGTTTTTTATTTTCCGAAAGCAACAAAATGATTAACGGGAAAAACCCTCGTTGATTGACTTACCATTTTAGTTTGCCCTTTTAGAGATAAAATTGGCACTATGCTTTCGAATTACTGGGGTTTCACTCGTGCACCTAGCGTTTTTCAGCTTTGTTTTTCGTTAGAGATCTTCATGGTATTGGTTTTTAATCCAAGAAATCAAAATATTATTTGCCGTGTGCAATGACACAGTTTTGGGTTTTAATCAAGAAATCAAAATATTATTTGCGTGCATGACAGTAGTAAAGATACATGAGCATACTTATAATGCATGGCAATTATAAACAAACATTTTGACAAAGTTTTGAGTTTAAGTGTATACCCTAAGACGAGGGGTCGAGGGGTTTGGTGGTGTAAGTGTTCAGTTGCGAAACTCCACGGTTGTAAATGTCCAAAGAGGTCGATTCTTTCTCCAAAAAGCAAAGGTAGGGCGCGAGGACCCGAATTAAGTCTTATATTATTATATTATATTCAGCATTGGTCTAAAGAAGACCAAAGTGTGAGTGAAATTCGAAATGATCGACTTTTCAGAACCAAGTTGGGCTTTAGCTCAACTAAGGAAGAAGATCAAAGTCGGACTTAATGGCCTTAGAATCATTCACAAAGGGAGAAGTAGAGCCGTTGAAGCTTGAGAAGCACTCAATCAAGCAACAAGAGGTAGCAAAAATAAAGGGTGAACCTGAGCTGGCTGGTACTGTGAACCCCTCCCCAAATATCAATGTACTGTGAACCCCTCCCCAAATATTTTCAATGCCATGTGAATTGCATGTGACTAAGGGAAGAAATGCTACGTGGATGTGTGGAGTCGCCACCCTTTGTATTAATTATTTTAGGGTTAAAACTTAGGGAAAAAAACCCGTAAGTTGGACTGCCAGTTTTTATTAAACCCTAATTAGTTAGAATTAATTACCCAATTTTAAAGCATGGTCTACGAACCCAAGGTTGGATCCGCAGATATGTCATGCTGATGAAAACTAACCCATGAATTGAATTGCTTTGCAAGGTGTAAGATGAAATAATTGGGGACCAATTGAAGAATGTTTATGTTGATTTCGAACTTGCCGCTCGGGGTCAAATCTCCGAACGTGTCCTACGTTACTTTCCAGTTTAAAATGGCAAGATCAAAGTTGCCAACATAGTTTCGATGGGCCTTTTCTTTGAAAGGGCTTTGAATGGTTATGCTTAATGCTATGAAATGTGTGTATGCTTCGTGTGCATTGTTGTTTTGTTAGGCCATTTAATTGATGTTTGGGCTTATTATTGCCAAAAGATGTTTTGTTGGGCGATTAGTCGCCAAAATGATGATTTAAGGCTTTTAGCCAAAAGATTGATTGGGCGATTGTCGCCGAAATGATTAGGCAATTTGTTTGCCAAAAATTAATGTTTGGGCTTATTATTGCCAAAAGATGTTTTGTTGGGCGATTAGTCGCCAAAACGATGATTTAAGGCTTTTAGCCAAAAGATTGGTTATTTAAAGGCTTTTAGCCACAATTATTGATTAATTGAACTTAAGTCGAATTGTTCGAAATAAAGGCGATCACCATAGCTATTGATTAACTAGGCTTTAGCCAATAGGCGTGATTGCGCACCCAAAAATGGATTTTTTCGATTTCCTAAAGCCTTTTTTCAGCCAAAGAATCATCTGCAGCATTAATTTTAAGGCATTTTGCCAAGAAGGCTTTTTGATTTAAGCGATTTGTCGCTAAAAAAAAGTGGTTAATCCTTAATACTTATTTCAGCAATTTGTTTGCCCAAAAATCGATTGATTGAACAACCGTTAGGCAATTTGATTGCCATAAACGTAGATTGATTAAGGGCTTTTTTTAGCCACCAATTACGGATCATAACTTGGACTGAAGCGCGAACTGTCCGCAATAAAAGGCAATACGTGTCATAGATGAACGTAGTGATGCGTAGACGCCAATTATTGCATCGGAATTTTCGGCAATGAGATACCACGTATTTATGAAAGGAAAAAAACCTGAAAAATATTTTTTACACCGGGTGTATCTAGCGCCAGAACTTAATTAATGAGAGCAGATTTATGGTTGTCTAATAATGGCAGAATGCATTTATGCAGTTGTGCAGAATTATTCAGGAGTTAGAAGAAAAGCATGCATGAAAGTGCCACCTTAAAATTAAAAAGAGCAGCTCAGTTTAGTTTCCAATGTACCTGATTTTTCATCATCGGGAGACGTGTCGCTTACTTTAAACTCGCCAGGTTTAGCTCCTCGTTTAGGAATATAATTACATTTATTTTAATATGACAAATAGACAAGCAAGAATAAATATAAAGCTGGAATAAAAAGGCAGAAAAGCCAGTTAAACAAGAATCGCCAAGGAGCATTAAGCGGATGAAGGAACCGTGCCGTCAACACAGACATGGACAGGTTGAGGAAAAACAGAAGGCTCGGGCCTACTATTTTATTAGCGCGAAAAGACGGACTGTCATTCAGCGGCTGGCCGCCGATTCAGCGGCCTGGGCCACACTGTCTCGGCGCCGGGCCGGCCCGGTTCTGGCGGCTCTCGGGCCGCCGGTTGCGGGCTGGGCGCCTGCCCTGTCTCAGCGGCTGTGGTTCGGCGGGTCGTTCGTCAGGTCCGGCCGCCGCGTTTCCCCACGCTCCCGGGCCGCCGGTGCTCGGCGGCTGCCGGAGGCCGTCTGGAGTTTTGGCGGCTGGGCCGCACCTGTTCTCAAAACGGCTTGGATTCGGCGGTCGGGTTTCGGCGCGTCGGCGCCGGCCGGTGCTCGGCGGGCTGGGCCGCCGTGCTGGTTGGTTTTGCTAATTCCCGCTCCGGAGGCTTTCTCGGGAGCTGCCGGGACCTCCGAAAATAAATGTTTCACCGGACCAGTCCGCGCATCCTCACGACCGGTCCCGGCACGTTTTCAAGTACCATATTAGCCATTTACTTTTCGGGTAAACTTCCAAGATGGCCTTCGCGTCCGGTCGGACTATTCGCCAGTCCGGCGGGAAAAACTGGCCTTTTTTTTTCTTTAGCCTCAAAATTTGAGCTATTCACAGGCTGACCTGTTGATCATGATTTTAGCACTAGGGCTCTATTCCAAGATGGCCTTCGGTCCGGTCGGACTATTCGCAGTCCGGGAAAACTGGCCTTTTTTTTTTTAGCCTCAAAATTTGAGTATTCACAGGTACCTGTTGATCATGATTTTAGCACTAGGCTCTAGAAAATTTTACCACAGTTCCAACAGCATGAGAATCAGCTCGATCGGATGTCATTTGGACCTCGTACGGACCTCCGAAAGCCTAAAATCTAAAATCAAAGGGGCAGGGGCAGTAATTGGCCCTAATCGGTGCTGAACAGCTCCTTGCCAACGCCGAATAGCTCCTCACCGGCGCCGATTACCGCTAATTCGGTACCGAATAGAGGCTCATCAAAGGCCCAAATTGGTATCGAAGAAGAGCACTTCGGCACCGAAAATGGGGACTTCGATACCGTCGTGCCCTTAACTCATCACTATTTTGCCTATAAATATGGCACTTCCCCCTCATTTTTTCTCACCTCTTATTGCTTGATTGAGCGCTTCTTAAGTTTCAACGACTCTCATTTTCCCTTTCACGATTCTAGGGCAATATAGTCCGACCTTGCTCTTCTACTTAGTTGAGTTTAAGGCCCGACTTGGTACTCCAAAGTCGATCCTTTCGACTTTCACTCACACTTTGGTTTTCCTTAGACCAAAGCGATTAGTTAATTAATTTAAAAATTAATTAATAATCCATTAATTAACAATATTATAAGACTATAATTAGGGTCCTCATGCCCGTCCTTAGCTTAATATTGGAGAGAGACTCAACCTCTTTGGTCGATTAAACACCGTGGAGCTTCGATCCAGCGGTGTCACAAACGCTAGGGTATAATCTCTCAAACTCAAAACTTTATCAATTAAGCCTGGTCTATCCGGCACCTTATAAACTGTCATGCTTGGTCCGCCCGACACATTATATGCTTTAAGCCTAGTCCGTTCGAAACACTAAGCCCGGTCGCTTCGACAAAATCGATAAAACCAGGCTTCAAATTAAGCCCGGTTCGCTCGGCAAACCCTTTAAGCTCACTCTGTGAGTGGCACCCTCAAAATCCTACCATCCTAATCCATGGTAGAACTTCGTGTGCCTGATCCTCATACAAACGAGGTACGAAGGCATACTTACGGATTTCAGTCTAGGTAGCGGGCCCCCGACCAAAACTGACGGGTCGAAATTTAGGGGAATGTGTCGGACGACCTAGAATCCTCCATAAATGAGGCTAGTGTGGGGCTCCCCATCGAATTACACATATTTCGTTACTTTTAATCCACTATATTCTTGATATTGCCATGCATTATAAGTATGTTCATGCATCGATAAATTGATATTCATGCAAACCAATGCTTTTGATTTCTTAATTATGACCCAAACCATTGATTCATTCAAAAGAAGCGGAAAATCTAGTCCCCGAACCAATGATTCGAGGCTAGTGCATTCTTATCCTTAAGGCAAACAAAAAATGGAGTCCAACACGGATTTTTTTTCCTTAACTTTTTCCACGAAAATAAAAAACAAATTAAGGTGGCGACTCTATCACATCACACACTTGTCAAAGTGCTCCAAAGAGCCAACCCAACATTACATAAGCGTTAAACCGAGCAATAATCTGACTAACCAATTAAATAAAAGGAATTGTAAGGAGCTCCTCCCAGTTTTCGTGACAAATCGACCAATGTGCTCATTTGGTTAGACTCTGTCCTTTATATCTTTCCTATGGCACTCGGAAGGGGGCTCACAGTTGGCAACTCCGATGGGGATTTAAATATTTTTTTATACATAAACTAAAAAATGTAGTAAGAGGATTACCGAGTAGGTTTCGAATCTCCAGTTTAGGTATAATCAGGAAATCACCTTTGCGTGCGTTCAAATGCATCATTTGGGATCCTTTCCCATCATTAGAATTAAGCAAACCG
Source organism: Jatropha curcas (assembly GCF_014843425.1). The sequence goes on from NW_023591140.1 coordinate 1,346,015, forward strand.
AGTTGCTGTTATCACTTTGGGGGCAATCTTCCTTAGAGCTGCCTCAGGTCGAGAAAGCTGCTCACCCAATCCTGCGCACCTCCGTTCCTTACGGTAGGGTAAAGGAGTTGGCTTACCAATCATTCCACTTGATACGACATGGTCAAATGATGAGGTATATTCCAACTCTAGCGGATGGGACCTTTAAACCAAACCACCAAACGCATGTAATGGCCCTAGAATCGATCCCTAGGATTATATGCACCCAACATCATGAAACGGTTTTGGCATGACATCCACGTATTCAAGCATTTCATGTCATGGACTGATACGGATCAAGGGAGCAAGGTGAAGGATCCTCTAGCTCTACCCGAGGGACTAATCACAAGAGCTCGTGCAACCAAGCTACGAGTAGCCTTGAATGCATTTGCATTTCACTGTCATGGACTGATACGGATCAGGGACAAGGGTTGAATAGGATCCGTCTAGCTCTACCCCGAGGGGGACTAATTCACCAAAGAGCTCGGTGCAACAACCCAAGCTTACGGAGTAGCCTTTGAATGCAATTTTACTCAAGAACAAATCACATGGAGGCTTTCAAGATCATAATTATGCAAGATGTGAGTGAGATGGACTTGAAGAAGCACACGAAAGCTTGTTATTGGTTGCTTGGATTGAACTTGAAGAAGCACCAAAGCTTGTTATGGTGCTTGAGGCGTGCAAAGAGGCTGCCTGTTGATGAAGTTTACATGATTCTATACTTAGGCAAAGTATGGAGGATGTTATTTTATTATGAGCTTAAGTATGGGTTGTGTAGGGCCTCTGGCCCATTTGCCCTACTTTGTTTAAATTCTTTAGTGGACTTAATTAATTAGTGCAAGGTTGGTTGGGCTTATTTTCCAGAGTTGGGCCAACCCTAGATTAGTTAATGTTTAAGTCAGGCTTATTTTAATTAATTAGTTTGGACTTGTATTTAATTAAGCCCATTTGGGCCACTAGGCCTGGGCCTAACTTAAGGTTAATAGCTAAAATTAGGGTTTAGGCTTAGGTATTTATAGATTTGTATTGTAACGAGGCTGCAACAGCAGCCACACATGAATTTTGAATTCAAAACCAACGTGGGTTTTTCTTTGTTCTTCAAAGAAACAAACCGTGTTCTTCATCCTTGGCCATGAATAGAACGAATTTTCCGTTTAGTACATTAGGCTTGTGAGTTCTACAAAGAAGTAATTCGCGCCCAAAGAATTTCAGGAGTTTGTTTTTCAAGATACTTGAAGGTAAGTTTCTGATTTTCTCTGTTTTCTTAAAATTCCTTGTTTTTCTCTCTTTTCAAGAGTACTTGGGGGTTAAAGGGATGACGGGTACTTCCGTATGCATTGGCTTTTCGCTAGATTTCCTGCTGATTTGCAAGAGTACTTTGTTAATTAGCTAGCGGTCGCCGGCATTATCTGTATCAGAGCACTGTGGTTGTGGATTTCAATCTATCCTAGTGTTAGGGACTTTAAAAAAAAAAAAAAAAAAAAAAAAAAAACGAAAAAAAGGAAAAGAATCTTTGTTTATATTTTTGGCTGCCAATTCGCATTGAGAGAAAAAAAAAAAAAGAAGAGGGAAATTGTTATTCGTTCGACCTGAGAATTATATGCCTAGCAAAAACTATGTGCTTGTATGGAAGCTTGAGAATTGACTTGTGACAACTTGAAAGTTGTCACTAAAGTGAACATTGATAAACCTAGCAGCTGCTATAGGTTAACATATTGTCCTTTGGGAAATTTCTCTTGCAATTATACTTAGCTTTGATAATTAGATTTGATGTAGGTCCCATACGTTAATCTTTACTTTGTTAGTGAATTAACTTCGGTGGCATCTTGTACCAGGAATTGTCTATTTGTTGATTCAGTAAATCTATTTTTTGTTTGTGGGAACAATTAGAGCTTTAGTAGTTAGGAAATTTTGGACGCTCACACGGTTCCAGAGGAGAAGCACGCCCAGAAGCACGCCCCGTGCGCCTGCCCGTGCTCGCCTCTTGGGAAGTCCAAGCGATTTCTGTAGCGCTGGAGAGAAGCACGCCCGTGCTAAACCTCTAATCCAGCCCAAGTGGCTTGCTTTCTGGGGAAGTCAAGCACCGCCCGTCGCCAAACATAGCACACCCCGGTGCTTTGGCCTCTAGGAAGTTCCAAAACTGCCCGTGCCGTTCCAGGCCGCCCGCTGCTTTGCCTCCAGCTTTATTCATTGCTAAAGTTTGTTATTTTGCTTGTTCCTACCACTTTAGTTTATTAATTTCCAGCCAATGACACTTTCTTATTTTGTATTTGCCATTTCAAAACGTTGTGATCTTCTTTTGATAAGAAGTTTTAGGGTGGCAATTTACCTGATACTTTCTTTGTTTCCTAACTTCTCTTGACTTTGATGTAGCAACTTTTGGGATTCTGAAGTGGCAATTATTCACCAGTGGAAGCTCCAGTAGGTTTTGTGTTTAAGGAAGGCTGGAGGTGAAACCCACATTATTCGTGAAAAGCCAAATAACAGAGAGGAAACCACGGTGCGTGATGGGGCAGTTGATATACTAAACTAACCATTTCTTTAGTTTTTGTGGTTTTGGTTATTCTATTTCAGGGATGTTCTGATTCACTCTTAGAGATAGAATGACAGCCCTCTCAAGGTTGAAGACCCAATAGCAACAAAGCCTCTTCTAGATTGCTCTCTCTGCAGAGATGGGAGATCCACTAGGTTTTATGGGATAGCCTTTAATGACAGATTAGAGCTTCAAGAACAACAGACGGAAAGACATGACCACAATGCCACAAGGAGGGGTACAACAAGAGCTCGTCCTAGTACTACAACAGTTAGATTTCAAACTCTTGAAAATGAGGAGGTTGATAATCCTGATCATTACTTTAGGGATTTGAACAATAAGTTAGGAAGGGTGCAAGGAAGGAAAAGAGTGGATTACCTCAATAGATATTCAATCACAAAGGCAATAGGTATTCAATCACAAAGGATGAGCGGAAGACCATTCTAACACCAGTTTGGTCATAAGAAGGGTATGTCGACCAATATAAAAAGCAAGGTATCAGACTTGAGGGTGAAAAGAAAGAAAAAGAGAGTGAAAATAAAATGAGTGAAAATACACAAAGTGCAAATAGAAAGATAGAGGGAGAAGAAAAGGAAAAACATGTGAGTTTAATAGCTAGGACAAGTGAGGTTAAACGTGTTTTGCACAACAATCAACCTATATTTGTAACTTTGTGCAAAGAAGCTTATTTCTCCAGTAATGATCCTAACCCACATTTGCCAAGTGTGTTTGTGGATCCTTTGCAGGAATTTGAAGTATCTGCTAATCAAAAGAAGCTACTTGAGAGAGAGGCTTCAGCTTTGAGGGAAAATGGAATTGATGCTTTGAGCTCGAGAGAAACGAACGAGTGTAAAGAGTGAGGTTTGAAAAAAAAGAGGCCACAACAAGACTAAAAAATTTTGGCCCAATGGTGAGTGAAACACCAAGAGAGGGAAGAAAGAAACAAAACATGTATGTGAGAGAGATCCAAAGCAGTGTTAGTGAGGGTAGACCAGTCTCAATGATTCAGTTTAAGAAAACTTTGCTTAATTTGACTAACACTGACACATCTTCTTTGCTATCTAGCGGTGTTTCTTTGCTGCAGGAGTTTGCTGATGTGGTATTTAAACCTGGAGATTGGGTTTGGGAGCACATGAGGAAGGAGAGACTCCCAAACCAAAGGAAGCGAAAGCTTGCTGCCCGAGATGATGGGCCTTTTCAAGTGTTAGAGAGGATCAATGACAATGCCTACAAGATTGATCTACCAGGTGAGTATGGCGTGTCAGTATGGCGTGTTGTCTTTTAATGTTTCCTGACTTTCTCCATATTTGATTATGACTTCAGATTTGAGGACAAATCTTTTTGAAGAGGGAGGGAATGATACGGATCAGGGAGCAAGGTGGAAGGATCTCTAGCTCTACCCGAGGGACTAATCACAAGAGTCGTGCCAAACAAGCTACGAGTTAGCCTTGAATGCATTTAACTAAAGAACAAATACATTTGAGCTTCAAGATCATAATTATTGCAGATGTGAGATGGACTTGAAGAAGCACAAAAGCTTGTTTATGGTGCTTTGAGGCGGCAAGAGGCTGCCCATTGATGCATTCTACATGGTCTATACTTAGGGGAAATTTAGGAGGATGTTATTTTATTATGAGCTTAAGTATGGCTGTGTAGGGCCTCTGGCCCATTTGTTCTTTTTTTATATTTAAATTCTTCTTAGTGGATTAATTAAATTAGTGTAAAGGCTGTTGGGCTTATTTTTCCAGAGTTGGGCAGTCCTAGATTACGTTATGTTTAAGTCAGGCTTATTTTATTAGTTAGTTGGACTTGGTTTTAAATATTTGGGCCACATTAGGTTTAGGCCTGGGCTAACTTAAGTTAATAGTTAAATTAGGGTTAGCTTAGGTTATTTATATTGCATTGTAAGAGAGCTGCACAGCAGCCAACATTAATTGGAATCAAAACCAACGTGTTTTCTTTGTTCTTCAAGAACAAACCGTGTTCTTCATCCTTACATGAATAGAACCGAATTTTCCTTAGTAATTAGGCTTGTGAGTTCTACAAGATTAATTGCGCCAAGAATTTCAGAGTTGTTTTCAAGAGTACTTGATGGTAAGTTTCTGATTCTTGTTCTAAATTCCTTGTTTTTCTCTCTTCAAGAGTACTTTAAGTTCAGAGTACTTGGGGGTTAAAGGGATTGACGGGTAGGGTACTTCCGTGATTGCATGCTTTCCGCTAGATTTCCTTGTTGATTTGCAAGAGTACTTGTTAATTAGCTAGGGTCGCATTATGGACCAAGAAGTATCCCAAACACTAACCAGTGGTCTAACCTAAACACTAAACCCATGGTTAATGTAAATCCATGGTCAAACCTAAACACCAGTCCTTACCCGAGGAGATGTATGCGACTAAAACTTCCCTATTTGCCAAAAGCCTCAAACACTGACCTAAGCATCTCAAATTACCAAAATCCTTAAATCAGACCTAAGCACCCATAATTCCAAACTAGGGGCAATACCCGAGTCATGCCCTCAAATCTTGACTCGCACATTGCTTTCTCACTACTCAAATCACAAAGCCTAAAAATACTGACCTGAGCACCAAAAAATATCTTTAAGCCTCAAACACTAACATAAGAACCTCAAATTACCAAAAGTCTCAAACACTGACCTAAACACCTATAATTCCCAAACTAGGGGCAATACCCGAGTCATGCGCACAAATGTTGACTCGCGCATTGCTTCCTCACTACTCAAATCACCAAAAGCCTCAAACACCGACCTAAGCACCATAAACATCTCCTAAAAGCCTCAAACACTGACCTAAGCACCCTATACAGTCCCAAAACTGGGGGCAATGCCCGAATCATGCCTTCAAATCTTGATTCGTGCATTGCTTTCCCCTTACTTAAGCCTCAAACACTAACCTGAGCACCTCAATTTCCTAAGAGCCTCAAAACACCGATTTGAGCACCTATAACGCCAAAAAAAACCTCAAACACAGACCTGAGTTATGAAACCTTGATGATGTATACTGATACCTCGTTTTGTTTGCTTCTTCTAGAGAACGACAATAATGACTACTACTCCACCTACTGATCTAAGGGTTATGATGGAAGAAATGCTCCGAGATCAGGAAGCCCCCTTCTCCATTATGCTGACTGGACAGAATAACTCCCTTCATAACACTATTGCTACACAGGAAGGGACTATTTTGGGGGAGGTAAATATTCCTTCGAATCAAACTGGGGGATCAAATGACCAACCTACTGCCCCACCCAATGGCAATCAGACTGCTCGAGGGTCAGTTCCCGAGATAGAGGCCACCTCCAATGCTACTGCTACCCTAAGCCAGATAGGGGATGACTCTACCTCTCTCGAGGTAAAACAGATAATGGAGAGGATGGACTCCTTCGAAAAATTCCTCAAAAGCATCACTAAATATGAGGATCTTATCGATGTTGAGTCCCTCCCACTCTTTCCAGAGGCTAGGCTGCTAGCCAAGTTTAAGATGCCTGCCATGGACAAGTTCGACAGCACCACCTACCCCAAGACCCACCTAAAAATGTATGTGGGTGCCCTCATTCCTCTTGGTGTAAACAATGAGCTTCTTGCTTAGTTGATTCAGCAATCCCTCACTGGTGTTGCTCTCCACTGGTTTGTCGCCCTAGACAATGCCAAGAAGAGAACTTGGGATGAGATCTGTAATGCCTTCAACAAGCAGTACCACTACAACATGGAGGTTGACATTACTAGGAGGCATTTGGAGACTACCAAACAGGGGGCTCGAGAGTCTTTCTCCTTGTTCCTTATGAGGTGGAGAGGCAAGGTTGCTCAAATGTTCAACTGTCCCTCCGTGCAAGAATAGATTGACATTATAGTCAAGAATTTGCTCCTTTCCTGCCATAACAACTTAAGGACACAGTACCTTTCAGACTACTAAGCCCTTATTACCACTGCAATAAAAATTGAAGACCTGATTCAGTCAGGCAAGATTAAAGAGGATCAAGTTTCTTCCTCCAGATATAAGAAGCCCCGAGTTAGCTATCATATAGTTCCTCCCGTCACTCAAAAAGGGGGTGAGGTGGCCAACCTGATTGCCCAAAGATAGCTTCCTCCTCCTCCACCTCCAAGACTAGTTGCTCGAACAGACAGACGCAACTTCACGGATCTAGGGGTCCCTCTTTCCTTCATTTTCCAAAAGGTTGTGGATGACAAGTTGATTCAGCCATTGGAGCCAAGGCCTCTATCGAACCCCATCCCAAAGAATTTCAACCTGAACTCCTTCTGCTTTTTCAACCAAGGCTCTGGGCACAAAATTGATGAGTTTAAGACTTTAAGGCACAAGATCCAAGACCTAGTGGAAAGCAGCCAAATACTTCCAATTCTACCCCGACCGAACACAAACACCAACCCTCTCCCTCATCACCAAAATAAGATCCATATGATTTACCAAGAGCCTGATTCTGACTTGGCCTCTTTGATCCACCCTATCCTAGACAACTTATGCTGTGCATAAACCTGAATGACGTGCTTGAGGAAATTAACACTAACACCCAGAGCGGGAGATGATACCTGTCTCCTCCTCTTGAAGCTCTACCCAATCCTGCCACCCTAGCCAAAGATATGCCCAGTTCTAGATCTAGACCACAACTTGAAAACCTTGTCTTGGAGCAGCTGAAGAAGACCAAGGCCAACATCTCTATATGGGGGTTAATCCATTCCTCTTTTGTGCACCGCCAAGGCTTGGTAAAAGCCATGAATCAGTGTCAGACTTCCACTGACATAACTCCTGAGGCATTGGTAGCATCAATCACATGAAACCCCTTTGCCTTAGCCCTCTATTTCACTGATCATGAGATCCTTGTTGGAGGAGGGGACCACAACCATGCTCTATATATCACAGTCCAAGCCATACGTAAGACAGTACCTATGGTTCTAGTAGACAACGGGCCAACTCTGAATGTCTGCCCCCTGAAAGTGGTTAGCTGCCTAGGGTTAACTACTAAAGACTTTATGCCATCGGATCGAATTGTGAGGGCATATGCAACACCAGGGGAGAGGTTTTGGGCGTGGCCAATCGAGAGGTCGCAATCGGGCTTGCAGTCATGACTATTCCCTTCCAAGTGGTAGATGTTCTAGCATGCTTTAATATCCTCTTGGGAAGCCATGGATCCACAAGGCTATAGTAGCCTTCTCTTTACACCAAAAGCTGAAGTTCCCTTATGAGAATGCAGTGATAACAATCAAAGGGGACTGGGCAAGGAAATTTGAAATTCCTTCCTTGGCCCCACTTCTGGAAATCCAACCGGAGCCAGTATTCTACCCTCTATCTCGCTTCTCCTTTGATTCGGTCAAGTTTATTGAGGCAGAACTGGGTAAAGAGATTTTTCCAATGGATTTTGATCCCTACAGTAACCCATTGGTAGCTAACATGATGAGAGGCATATGTTATTTTCCAGGAATAGGACTCGGCCAAAACCAACAGGGTATGGCCTCCTTCACTGAATCCCCAATTGCTGAACCTCCCTTCGATCTTGAATTCAAACCGACAAATGACAAGCGAGAGGAGTTGGAAGATGCCAAACATGTGGGAATAGTAAGAGGTGAAATAAGGGACCCTTCAATGCGCCCATATCTCAAAACCCTCAATCGCTACTCTATCAAAGAAGGGGAGTCTAAGCCTTATTATTTCTTTCAACAACCTTGGTATTGCCCTCTAACAAAAGACTAATCCCTGGTTTTGAGCTTCTCTTTGATGTCAGGCTCTCAGTAAAAGACTGTGAGCCTCTTTTCAAGCTCAAAACAGACTGGGAGGACAACATGGAGACATCCCTCTTTGACCTATACATGATTGCCGATCAAGTGGAAGCAGACCCCATAAGCCTCATACACCTATCCAAGCACCCCTTCAGAACTGGTACATGGAGGAGCATGCAGAGCAATCCACCTTCCTCGTACCTGAAATTGAGTCTGAGTCACAAACAGAACCTGAGTCAGAGTCTAGTTCAAAGTCTTCTGAGTTTTCTGAGTCTTCCTTGTCTTCTCTTTCTGAGTTAGGGGCCCTTTTTGTTGAACTCAATGTAGATGCCAACTTGGCACTTTTATCACTAATGAAAACTTCAGTTTTCTTGTTACCCTCTCTCTAACCTGAATGAGATTGTGTTTTTGCACCGGCCCCGAGCGACCTGAAAAATGCTCGATTTCTGATGTTTTTGGAAATGTAATCTGGGTGATCTTTATTTTTAACAAGTGGTGACAAAACCTTTTAGGAATACAATGCCGATAAATTAGTTTTATAAAACATTTGAATCGCCACCAATTTTTTCGGCAATGGGACCGTTTTCAATTTAAAAGTGACTTCATTTAACCCAATTTTATCTAAAGCCAATTATTTAAAAGACTGGTCAGGCGCACCAAGTGCGATTCTGGATAAGGGAATTGGGTACGTCGGCCCGTTGGAAGCCGACGCCTAGAAAATCGGCCTCTTTTAACCTACAATTCCTAATTTATTTTAATTTAGAAAAGCCAATTTATTTACATAAACCCAACCCGAATAAATCGAACCGAGTTCCTATGTGGAAAATCATTTAATCGTCCCATTCCTATGTGGAAATATTGTAATCGTCCCAAATAAATTCATTTCATCTGCCATTCATCAATTAATCAAACAACCAACCATTCAACCACAGCAGTCAAGCAGTCAAGTTAAAATAATCAAAAGACCCACTCTTGCCTTATGGTTAAAGGCAGGCCACAACCGAACCTAAAATACATTCTACCCAACTTAAATCCAAGAAACCCTAAAAACCCAAAATCATGTATGAGAATAAATTAATGTGCTTAATTAAACCGCAACCTGCCCATAATTGGTTGTGTCTTGAATTATATATAAAAAAAAGTTGAATATTTATTTGATTACATAAAATTATTATTTTAAAAAGTATAAAAATTATTCCTGGAACCCTAGAACAGTCGCGTCACGCAGCTGTTCTATGGAAGAACTGTTGCGTGACGGATCTCATAGTTGCGTGACTCAACTGTTTGTGACTTTGGAAAAACCTTCAGATTCATCAGTCGTTTATTTGGAATACAATATTAAATAAGAAGATAAAAGCAAAATAAAATCATAAACATGAACAGTTCCATCACGCAACAAGTTGGGGTAATGTCAATATGTTTTGGACATGAACAGTTCCGTCACGTAGCTTGTAGCTGCGTGACGCAACTGCTCTGGTCCGTAACTACCTTTCAAACAACCCCTTTTCTAACGTTTTCTTTTATCAAAACTTGTTTTAATATAACTGCAGAGAACGTCCATAATAGGCCAGAGTACCGTTTAATATATCAAGCTATCAAAACATCACAAATAATAATAACGAATTAATAACTAAAAAAATAAAAATACTAAGAAAAGTTTAGATAATTACCTAACCCTCAGATTGAGGATTGTGAACAATCTGAACGTCTTAGGAGCAAGGTTTCGAGGTCCCAGAAGTCTTTGCTCACCAAGTTTTAACAAAAATCTCTTTTTCTTTTGTTTTTCTCTCTTTTTCTCTTTTTGTGTATTTTTGTTTTCAATCTAATTAATCTCTAAGGCTGATTTTCTTCAAGGTAACTCAGAAGAGTTTTTGTAGAAAACCTCAGCCGCAAGTGTATTTTTTCTTAAAATTCCTCTCTCCCAAAAATCCTCTCTCTAAAGTCTGCCTGTTTAAGATAAAAATGCAGTATTTATATGGGTAGGGCAACAGAGTATAGCTGCGTCACGCAACTGTGATGCAGCTCACTTTCTAGACCGTTGCCACGTATCCAAACAGAATTATGGCATGCGCCCTATGCTTATAGCGCATGCCACATGGAGTGGCATAGGGCCTTTCCTAGATCAAAAGGGCTTCTGTGTCTATTAGGTAAAAACAGGGGGTTCTAGCCACTTATGGCGTGAGCCATAGGCAGTGGCGCATGCCACGCGTAGTGGTGCATGCCACTATTGTTGGCCTCGCACCAAAGAGGTGCAGAACCCCTTGTTTGGTGGATCCTAGGTTCCCCTTACAACTGGACCCAAAAATGGTGTTTTAAACACCGAAAAAAGAAAAGAAAAAGAAGAAAAAAGAGTTTATAGGTTCTCAGAAACTGTCTTTTGTGATTTCTTTGAAGATTTGCTCAAAATGGATGAAGGGAAAAAATGGATGAAGGGAAACCCAACACTTGGTCGTTGATTCAAAAATTCGATATTCAATATTAGAGTTTGTGTTTTTAGGATTCTAGATTGTCTACAGGGGGGTTTTCATTTATTAATTATAAGTTCTTTAACTCAAATCCGAGGTTTAACACAAGTTGCCTTCAGATTTCTTTGGTTGGGTTTTTAAAATGCAAGAATTTCCCCTTGTTTCCAAAAGAATCACCCTTTTGGCACATCCCCCCAATGCCTATTTATAGGCAAATGAGGGTGGGTGGCCCCATTTTAGGGTTGACATGGCAAAAATGCCACTGTTAGGCCCCGCGACGGGACCGGGCCCACTTTTACAAAATTAAATCGGATGGCATGCAAAATAAGATAGTGCACTGAGAAGTGTGCCGGCACGCCCGACATGCTTCGTTGGTTGACCTAAGATTCTGAAGTGCAATTGGAGGAATTGCAAGGAGTGATCAAAGAGTGCAAACACGTGAGGGAGTGATTTACCATTAACTCAAATCTTTTGTGTTTTCTCTTTGGATACTAACCATGAGTTCAGGCAAATCTAGAGATGGTGATGGGGATGGAATTCCAATTAAAGACCCTCAATTGAAACTTTTCATGGAAGTAATTCAAGAACAGTTTAGAACCTTCAACAATCTTTTCCAAGACATGAGGTGACACGGAACCCTATGGAAATTTATTTCAAGAACTCTATGACAAGATTTGGAAGAGATCCAAGATCAAACTATAACTCCCCTCTATGGCACCCAAAGCTTAAAGAAGCAAGAACACCAATAATAGAGTAAAAGACTAAGATAAATGCCACAAGTGAATTGATAAGTTTACCTTGATTCTTGATGCAATTAGAAGAATGCAATCTCACACTCTCTCTAAAAGCAAGGAACACGCCTAAGCATGAAGTTGAAGAATTTCTATTTCTTTGAATTTTTGAATAATGTACAATATAACAAGCTATTTATACTAATTCTAAGAGGTCCTGATCCTTAAAGGATTTAGAATAGTTAGTCTAAATCAGCTAAGGATTAGGCTAAGGATTCAGGATTTTAGCAATCTAAAACCAACTAAGGTATAAGCCTAGAAATTCTAAACAACTTAAAGGATTTGGTTAACTATCCAAATCAACTAAAAAGATTAACCAAATCTAAACAAATCAAGAGAAAAATACCAAGGGTGGCCAAATTATAGGAGGCCCAACCCATTAACATTGTTAAACTCAAAATAAACTAACTAATCTTGTTAAAGGCAGAGGCTAGCACGGCCTGGGGCGTGCCAATACGCACGGGCGTGCTTCAAGGTAAGTGTTTCCTCGCAAGAGTCAGACGTGGGCACGGCCTGGGGCTTGCTATTTGGCACGGGCGTGCTGCATGTTACTTGATTTTCCTCAGCAAGTCAACTCTAGTATGGCCTGGGCGTGCTACCTCTCACGGGCGTGCTAATCTAGCATGGTTTGGGCATGCCATATGCTGGAAATTCAGGTTCCAACTCAACATGTTCTTCCATCAATGTGAGAAACTTAGGTGTTCTCCATGCTTCCTTGAGCTCTAAACTTAGGTGTTTTGCCATGCTTCCTTGAGCTCTAATGGTTGAGTGGTAGCGAATCTGTATCATTCCCCCTTTCCTCGTAAAGATTCGTCCTCGAATCTTAGTTAGAAGTTGAGGTACCCATGTTCCCTTGTTTCCTTGAGCTCCATGGATGAGTGATGGCGGATTCGTATCTTGTAATTGATCCACTAGGAAGCACTAATGGATTTTTCATGTTGTTCTCCTTGTTCCCTTGAGTTCCATGGATGAGTGATGGCAGATTCGTATCAGGAATTCATCATCTCCTAGGCATGAAGCAGATTCCCCTTCAGGGGAGTATCCAGGAAACACTGGAACATGCGAATCCTCACTTGCGGAAGCAAGTATATCCTAGTATTAGTATTAGACTTCGACATGAAAGACGATCTACAACTTGTTTGGACTCACTTAAGCTATGGATAGCTCGTTGAACCTCCTCCCTGAGGACTAGGTGGTTCTCCCTGACATGCTGCTCTATCAAAGCCGATTTGAAGCGACTCATCACCGGAATCTCCCATCGTACGTCCTGTGTCATAACGGGAGCTGTGAAAAGAAAAATTGAAAAAGCCTAAGCCTGCAAAATAGATGGTTAGGAAGGCGAAGACAAGAAAAATCAGCCCAAAGGAGAACATGGGGAACAGTTCAGAAAATGCACCTCTAAAATAGCTGTAATACCTCCTAAGCCAGTCCGAGCACGATGACTGTACAGACTCATATCATGATATATGGATGCCATAAAGCCACCCATACTCCCTGAGCAAGCTCATGCCTGTCACAGACTACACAAAGGCAAGATCCACATGATCCCCCCAGTCATGCGTAATGGTACACCCTAAGATCAGAAGTAGGCATGCATGAGTCAATTGGTAAGTAGTAGCTATGTCTCCGTCTACCCGGCTCAAGTCCCTCAACTGCTCGTATTGAGTACTGCAGTGGTACAGTCTCCCCACACTGAGCGTCAGTGTAAATCCGAGCAGGTTAGCCAGGCGCTTAGGAGTGAGCAAGGCAGAATCCACGTCTAGCGAGCGAGAACTAATGCGGATCCCTATCAAGACGGTGAACTCGAAGGGAGTGACAGTCCACTCCTCGACGGCGATGTGGAAGGTGTCGGTCGTGTCCCACCACCTATCCACCAATGCCTGCCACAACGGATGGTAAGTGTTACTGGACTCCACCGCAGTAAATAGGTGTAGCCCAGTATGAGCTATCATATCACCAATGGCCGGGTGTCTCCGGATGACACTACCCATGATGCCTAGGTCTTTCCGTGCCCCTGTAGAACAGATGTTAGCCTACTAGGTATGTGAACAGGCATACAAGCACACAAATGTTAATTTTTAGAATTTTCAATTCATCACTTGTAAATACATTAAATGAGTTCACCAACGTGCATTGTAGTGCAAAAATAATGTTAATGCAGTAAAACTAACATTTCATGCAAGAAAGTAGCAAGTAGACAGACTAATCACAGAAATTTTCAATCAAGGTTTTCAGACCAACTACAGATTTAGACGTAAATCAGGATTTTTAAACCATCAGGATTTTTAAACCAACTACAGAAGTTTTTAGATTTAAAGCTGGGTTTTCAGACCAACTACAGAAGTTTTCATGCTTAAATCAGAATTTTCAGATCAATTATGGAAGTTTTCAAAATTAGATCAGGGTTTTTATAACTATTAGACCCCTCAGGTCACAGGAGGTGACGGCTCCAACCAAGGCTAAAAACAAACCACAAGGGCAAAGTGGTAATTTTCCTAAAATCCAGAGACCAAAATAAAAAATTACCATCAAACTCCAACCGAGGCATACCTACAAGGCCTAAGGATGTTATAGCTTCAATCAGGGCCGAAATCACACCTAAGATCTAATCTGAGTAGATTTTGGGGCCAAAATGCAATTTTCCCAGAGTACGAGAATCAAGTTGCAAAAATTCCTACCTAGTCAACTTAGGGTCCTAGCATTGGGAATCTATTCTCCTACAGGTCATGCATAACAATCGATGTCTGACGTGGATTTAAATCCTGGTAAGCACACAATTAGGGACTAACTTGCAAAAATCTAAAAGTTCAGGGACCAATCAGTAAAATATCAGCCTTGGCCGAGCACTAAGATCTGGGTGCTCTGATCCTTCAGTATGAAGTCCATGTCACCAGAGGTCGTGATACTGCACCTCTTGGTTGTTGAGTCATTTCCCCGAGAATAGCAAAGTCAGAAGTTTAGAAGAAGGCAAGAAGAGGAAGTGAGCAAGTCTAAGCTCCTGAAGCTCACCCCCTCCCCTATTTATAAAAAAGGAGAGGACATATCTCGCCCTTACCCAAAAAATCAAACTTCTTGGAACTCATCTAGACTTAGATCGACGCACGATTTTAGTCAAAATGTCCATGGCAAATTCCCAAATGCAGTGATACCTTTTAATCTGACAGATGATTATAGAAAGAGCCCAGAAAATCAAACGGCCCAGACTAGCTCTGAAAAAATATTCTCAGAATAAAGCAAGATTCACATAGGATGTTCCACACATTGCCATGATCTGCTAGGTACGATTCTCAGGCCAAAATCATTTGTAGAAATACTGAAATCTAAGTCCGAAAGATCAAGCATTAATCGACTCTGATCTCTCGAAGGGGGCAAGCTGTTGACCATGATTTTAGCATCTGGCTTTAGGAAATTCCACCACAGTTCCAATGGTATGAGAATCAACTTGATTGGACCTCCGAAAGCCCAAAAAGCCTAAAATCAAAGGGGCAGGGGCAAGACGGTAATTTGCCCTAATCGGCGCCGAGTACCTCCTCACCGGCGCCGATCACCCCTAATTTGGTACCAAATAGAGGCTCACTAAAGGCCCAAATCGATACCTAAGAAGAGCACTTCAGCACCAAAAATGGGGACTTTGGTACCGCTGTGCCTTTGGCTCAGCACCTCTTTGCCTATAAATATGGCACTTCCCCCTCATTTTTTCTCACCTCTTGTTGCTTGAGTGAGCGCTTCTCAAGAGTCAAAACCTCTCATTCTCCCTTTCACGACTCTAAGGCAATATAGTTCGACCTTGCTCTTCTTCCTTAGTTGAGTTTAAGGCTCGACTTGGTACTCAAAAGTCGATCCTTTCAACTTTCACTCACACTTCTTTCTTCATTCTACCCTTTCAACGACTGCTTAAGGCGCAATATAGGTTCGACCTTGCTCCTTGCTTTCCTCTAGTTTGAGTTTCTTTGTAAGGCTCGGACTTTGGTACTGCATAAAAGTTCGATCCCTTCAAACTTTCCACCTCCCCACCACTTTGGGTTCTTTTCGTTAGTGACCCAAAAGCTGATTTTTAGTTAAGAAACCCGCGAACAAAAACAATAATTATTAGGACTAATAATGGGGTCCTCGTGCCCGTCCTTAACTTTAATATTAGAGAAGAGGACTTCGAACCGCTTTCTGTCGGATTTGAAAAACCCCACCATTGGAGCTCCGAATCTAGCCGCGTCCAAACACATATTCCCAGGCTCACCCCTAATTCAATCCAAAACTGACAAAACCGACTGTTTTTGTTCAATTAAAACCCGATCCGGGTTCATGTGCACCGGTTTGAAAACTGTCAAGGCCCAGGTCCGTCCGCAGCCAGAATCGAAAAAACCAACTTTCTTCAAAACTAAACCCCGGTTTCCCACCCGGTTACCAAAACCCTTTCAAGCCCACCCTCCCCTAGTTGGCACCCCTCCCAAAAACCCCTACCATTCATAATTTGATGGTTAGACACGTCTTATACAAAACCCCTTGGAATCCTCATATCCAAAATGAGGTACGAACGCATGCTCTTCTTCCTTAGTTGAGTTTAAGGCTCGACTTGGTACTCAAAAGTCGATCCTTTCAACTTTCACTCACACTTTGGTCTTTCTTAGACCAAAGCTATTAGTTAACAATATTATAAGACTATAATTGGGGTCCTCGTGCCCGTCCTTAACTTAATATTAGAGAGAGACTCGACCGCTTTGGTCGATTAAACACCATGGAGCTCCGATCTAGCCGCGTCACAATATTGCGGTATAATCAATCAAACTGAAAACTTTTTCAATTAAACCCGATCCGTCTGGCACCTTGTAAACTGTCAAGCCCAGTCCGTCCAGCCAAATCGAAAAAACCAATCTTCAAACTAACCCGGTCCACCCGGTAAACCCTTTAAGCCCACTCCCCTAGTGGCACCCTCAAAACCCTACCATCATAATTGATGGTAGAACTTTATACACCCTGATCCTCATACAAATGAGGTACGAACGCATACCTACAGATTTCAGCCTAGGTAGCAGGCCCTCGACCAAACTGACCGGTCAGGATTTAAGGAAATGTATCACACGACCTAGAATCCTCAATAAACGAGGCTAGAGTCGGGTTCCCTTCTAAATTACACACCTTTTGTTACTTTCAATGCACTATATTCCTGATATTGTCATGCATTATAAGTATGTTCATGCATTGATAAATTGACATTCATGCAAAATAATGCTTTTGATTTCTTAATTATGACCGAAACCGTTGATTCATTCAAAAGAAGCTGGAAACCCAGTCCCAAAACCCAATGATTCGAGGCTAGTGCATTTTTATCCTTAAGGCAAACAGAAAATGGAGTCCATAATGGGGTTTCTTTCCTTAATCTTTTCCCCGAAAATAAAAAAACAAATTAAGGTGGCGAAATTATCACATCACATGCCTGTCAAAGCGCTCCAAAGAGCCAACCCAACATCACATAAGCGCTAAACCAAGCCATAATCTGACTAATCAAACAAAAAAAAAGGATTCGTAAGGAGCTCCTTTTAATTTCCATGACGAACCGACCAATAGGCCCATCTGGTTAGACTTCATTCTTTGGATCTTTCCCACGGCACTCGAAAGGGGGCTCACAGTACCGAGGACATCAGCGCTGGTGTCGGTGAAGGTTGTCCGACAGGGCCTTTTTGGTACTGGTAGGTAGGTGATCGGTATCGGCGCCAAGGAGGTCAGTACCGATCAGGCAAATTACGTCCCTGCCCTTTTAGCTCGGTTTTAGGGTTTTCAGTGTTTCGGGAGTCTGTTCGAGGCCCAAATGACGTCCGATCGAGCTGATTCTCACACCATTGGATCCATAGCAAATTTCCTAGCGCTTAATGCTAAAATCATGGTCAACAATTAGTGATACTTATAAGCATTTTTTGAAAATGCAAAAAGGTAAAGAGGTGAAACAAATTGTGTTAGATGAAAATTTCTGGAATAGTTGCTTGATGATTGTGAGGATTATGACTCCAATACGTTTGTTGTGCCTTTGTGATACTAATGAAAAACTATCTTTGGGTTATATTTACGAGGCCATGTATAGGGCACGTTTGGGGATTAAAAAGATATTCAAAAATAAGAAGAATCTATACAAGCCCTACACTGATATTATAAATAATAAATGGGATAGAATGTTACGCTGAGATCTCCATGCAGCAACATATTATTTGAATTTTGCTTTTCAATATGATCAAGCTACATTTTATAGAAAGCCAAAAGTTATGCGTGGTTTTCTTGATGTAATTGATAAGATAGAGGATTTCAGTGGAATAAAGATGTTAGAAGAGACAAGAATCTTACAAGAGTGAGATGGGCTTTTCTCGACCAAAGGCTCTCAATTGCAGTAAAACCACTAGACCTGGTATGACTTAATTTGATATAACTATAATTCTTTACTTTGGTTTAGTGATTTTTATATATATGCATTTGGTGATTTTTATATATATGTTTGTGTGCTATTTGGCCTTAAATGGAAATTTCTTGTTGCTTTTCATTTCATATTTAATAAAAGATGAATGGTGGAAAATATTTGGTTATGATGCTCTAAATTTGCAAAAATTGGCTATAAGAATCCTTAGCCAAACTGCTTCTTCTGGATATGAGCACAATTGGAGTGTTTTTGGATGTATTCACACAAAGAAGAGAAATAGATTGGAGCTTCAAAGGTTGAATGATCTTTTTATGTTCATTACAACTTACACTTGGAAGATAGGTAAGACATATTCTTTTTCATATATGTATTTTTTTATATCTTATCACTTGCGTAAAAATAATACTTTCATATACTTGTAATTAATAGATTAGCAAAAAAAAAAAAAAAAAAAAAAAAAAAAAAAAAAATTTTTATATCTTATCAACTTGCGTAAAAAATAATACTTTCATATACTTTGTAAATATTAATAGATTTAGCAAAAAAAAAAAAAAAAAAAAAAAAAAAAAAAAAAAAAAACAGGGGGAGACTTTGTGATCCAATTGATTAAGAGTCCCATGATAAAAAACTAAAATTTGAGATTGTGGAAAAAAGAAGGAAAAGGAGAGGAGAAGGCTTAATATGATTGAGGCTTGAAAGTTGGCGCCACTTCAAGAAGAAAATCTAAAAAAGATTTCTTTGAAATGTATCTTCAAGGTTTGTTTTTTACACTGATTCTTTGGAAGTAATTTGTTAAAGTTAGGCAAACCAATTAAAATTTTATTTTGAAAAAAAAGTTGTTGAAAATTTATCTTGTTCTTTTTTATTATATTATTCTTTAGATGTTGGAGGATTGGGATTGATTGGATGTTATTGTTAATACAATCCAAAAAGAAGGAGATGGGATATTGATGATCTTAATAATGAAAAAATTGGGTTGAATCATCCATAATTTTTCTTTGAGTAAAATTACTAAAATTTAGATGTTTACTTATATTAGGATGTTTGGAATTTATAAATTTATATTTGGATTTTTTAATTATAAATTATGTTGGATATTTGTTTCTTTTAATTTTATGTTTAGGATTGTTTAATTAAAACTTATATTGGACATTTACTGTTCAATTTTATTATGGATATATAGTTTTGTTTATATTTTTGATTAACTTATCTTATTATTGTTTTTGAACATAAAAAAAGACTTCGTTATCTCATTATTTTTTCTAAATATTTTGATCTGGAAATAGTTTTTTTTAAAAAAAATATCTTTTACCATCCTTTTTTTCTTCTATAATAAATATCTTATTTTCAAACTTGTATTTTTTTTAAGGCTTTTGATAAATAAAGTAAAAAAAAATTTCAACAAATTCGGTTCCCAAATCAAAAAATTCCCGGTTGCAACCGAAGTTGGGAACCTAGTCCAAACTGTGGCCCCAATTTACCCATTGCCCCAATTGATGTTCCGATCCTTGATTTTTAAAAAATATTTTGCTGGATTATTGGATTTTATAATTATGGCTGCATTTGAAGTATTTTTAATTGTGATGTCGAAATTTATTGCTGATAACAACTCCCCTAAATATTGCCTTGGTTTGTTGATAAATGTTGAGTTTATGGGTTATAGTATTTATGAGCTACTTACCAGGTATTGCCATGCTTACCAAAATCGTTTGGGAAATAAGCAACCATTGTTAAAACTTATTCTGGCTTTAGGCCAAGGCATCACAACACGCAG
>NW_023591140.1:1366236-1421507 GCF_014843425.1 Jatropha curcas
AATATGGCCTAAAATCGGATTATTCTGCCGATAGTTTCAGAATCAAATGAAGTATCGTGTACTGGGTGATCCCGCACTTTATAAATCTCCGAACAATTCGACTAAGTCCAATTACATCAATTAATTGTGGCTAAAAGCCTTAATAAACCAATCTTTGGGGCGTACGAGGAGCCAATTTTTAATAATTGCATCGATACATAGTAAAACGACGTTTCGTCTGAACGAGTTTAAGCGAAACTTTAAGCCGATCCTGCCCAACTTATTAAAATACCGAATCTTATTTGCTTTGCAATAATCAAGCCCAAACATTAATTTTTGGCAAACAAATTGCCTAATCATTTCTGGCGACAATCGCCCAATCAATCTTTTGGCCTAAAAGCCTTAAATCATCCATTTGGCCGACTAATCGCCCAACAAAACATCTTTTGGCAATAATAAGCCCCAAACCATCAATTTTTGGCAAACAAACTGCCTAATCATTTCGGCCGAACAATCGCCCTAATTCAATCTTTTGGCAACCAATAAGCCCAATCAAACACTTCCTTTTGGCAACAAACGCCTAATCAAATCAATCATTTTTTCTAGCCAAAAAGCCTAAACAAAATGCACAAAGCATACACACACTCATGCATTAAGCATACCCATTCAAAGCCCTATTTAAAAAGGACCTATCGAACTACGTATGACATTGATACTTCCATTTCAACGGAAGTACGTAGGCACGTTTGGGATTTAACCCCGAAGGCAAGTCGAAATCACCATAACACCATTTTATTTGGTCCAATTATTCCATTTTACCCTGCCCAAAGCATTCATCCATAGGTTAGTTTCATCAGCATGACATAGTCTCGGGATCCACCTCGGGTTCGTTTAGACCATGCCTTAAACATTGGCGTTAATAATCTAATAATTAGGTTCAATTAAAAAATTGAGTCACTTAGAGGTTTTTCCTAGTTTAACCCTAAAATAATTTAAACAAGGTGGCCGAACTCATACATTCATGTGCCATTCTGCCCTTCAATCACATGCATTCATAGCCTTGATATTTTGGGATGGTAGGGGTTCACAGTCTAATGAAATTTAATGGCTGGCCTATTTATATTTTAAACTTGCATGTAGATATCTATATGAAAATCCTTTGAAGGAATTTTTAGTTGTTTGAAACATAAAATTAAAATTCTTCAAGAAATTCTATTTAATTAAATTGTAGTAGAGCTCATATCTGGATTAATGGATAATGATACCATGAAATGTTTGGAAAAATGCTTGAAGGAAGCAATCAAGACCTCGGAGAATATAATTCAAGATATTCCACAGACTAAAGAAATACTCGATTACATAATGATATAATTGCTTTAATGATATATGACTGAAAAAAATATAATATTCTTTTGGTGAAAGTCACATATCTTTCATACTTTTGATAAGTTTTTTATGGCCGCAGGGCTTGCTTATACAAACGCCAGAATAGCAGCCACTCACATTCTTGGTCTTTATTATCTTCCTGTTTTTATGTTTGTTCCTTCTCAACTTATCCTTTTCGCGCGTGCTTGACAACTCTCGGCAATTATCACTATTAATAATATTGTTTATATGTTCATTTGCAATTTTATAAAGAGCCATTTGGCGAGCAATGACGTGCACGACTTTTCGCTCATTGAGGCCTCTGGCCCTTCTCATAATATCAACTCTAGTCCTGAACTCCTATATAAGACAGCCTCTCTGTCCTGTATCCTATCTATATTAGGGCATTGCTCTCACAGGGGACCAGAGTTTAGGATCTGACAAGGTTATTCGATGCAAATATAACACGAGTTTCTTGCGTCTTCTCGGAGGCTAAAATGAGTATTTCATAAATGAAGTTTTGTCTATGAATTCACATAGTCGATTGGTCTAAAGTTTATTATTGAGACAATGTTAGATTTTGATAGGGTGAAGAGTTATATTGCGGCGAATTTATTATAATTAATATTTTGTTCGCGGAGAATTCATTTTTTACATAGTTTTTAATATTTTTCATGACCTAGCTTTTTTCAACTGTTTTTTGATGGCCAGAATTTTAAAGAGTTAATTTGGAAATTAGACCTTAGGGATTATTAGGTCTTTGATATGATATGCATACCAAGTAGTTTTGTCATTTTTCTATATTTTTACTGCAAATAAAATTATTATTGCGATCTCAATTCTATTAATATTATTACTTGCTTATAGTTCAATTTATTAGTTAGACTTTGTTATACATTTGTTATAAATGTATTATCTATTATATTGGTTTATTTAATTTATTAAATTTTTAAATTTTGCTATTTAAATGTAATATATATTTATTAATCTTACTTATTATTATTTGAATTATGATGAGTAATTATATAATAAAATTGTTGTAAACTTGTTAAATAAATTAATTATATATTTATTTATATTTTGATTTATATTCTCATATTATTATATATTTATGATTATGAATTTATATTAATAGTATTATTATTTATATATTATTATCTTAACTTTAAATTACATTAATTTTCTAAAATATCAATGAAATTATTATGTAACATTATTTTGGACTATTTTAGAGACAGTGCAATATATTTAATTGATTATTTACCTCAAATTCACACTAGTGCATATTTGAATTCTTATATTAGTTTACACCTTATAATTTCTTATTCTACAATGATAATTGACAAAATATACAATATATTAACATTAGATAGAAGCATAACATAAATATTAATATAATTTATATTGGCATTTCATAAAATTAGAGTGAATTAAGTATTGGTCTAAGCCTCACACTTTTTTTAGTTGGTGTGAAACTATAATTTATAGGCAATATACTAAAAAGTTAAGAAGGAATTAGGTAACAGAGAATTTGTGTAATTTATATAGTATATTTGAGTTTCACTAAAATATTATTCAACATTTATATATATTAACTCAAAATATAAATTTAACAGATGCGTAAATATATATTAAAGAAGGAAATTAAACAATGATAGGTACAACCAAATTTTTAATATATTCCAAAAAAGATAGCAAGGTCATTTTCGTCTGTATACATTGTGTCTCCAATGTATTTTCTATCAAAAAACCCAAAAAAACTATGTGATT
This sequence comes from Jatropha curcas, assembly GCF_014843425.1. The sequence continues at coordinate 1,369,351 of NW_023591140.1, forward strand.
AAGATACTGAAGTTAGTTCTAATCAGTGTCCCAACTCCTAATCATAGTTGATCCATACTCAGATTCATTGCGCATTATGCTTTATCAAACCATATTCTCTTTTATTAATATTATTTTAACATTTTCTTGAATTTTAGTGCAATTTGATACACAAAATTGGACTTACATAAACTCAAATATCTCAGATTACAGTGATATTCTATTCATTAATAGTTTGGAGTGTGAGGGTTAGTAAAATATGCACAACATCTTGATTCTTTTTCCTTTATAATAATCAAGAGTTTTATATTATTTATTACAATTGAAACACTATTTTGGTATTATTCACACATTGCCGTGCTATTTTATAAGAATTTTAACTTGAGTGAGCAAAATGGTATATTAAATTCTTTATTAATCAAATGTCTGTAAATTGTTATTTAAGAAGAAAAGTTAATATTATAATGATACATTGTTATTTATATTGCTTTTAACAAATAATATATAAATTGTAAGTGGTTTGATTTTATTCAAAACATATGTAAATTTTTTTTTTTAAATATTATTAAGAGGTACCCATATAATGAGAACGTTAGCTTTTTTACTAATAAATTGAGAACGCAATTCATATGAACAAGATGGTGTGGTGTGTTAATCAGAAAGAATTTTATAGTTGGAATATTGTCTCTGATCAATTATGAATGTCTATAGCTAGAATTAGACTGGTGAATTTATTACCTTAAAGAAATGCCCCTACAAGGGAAAAATTTATATAAGCGAAAACTTAATAATGTAATTCTCATAAAATGGCTGTTTGTATTGTTTGTAATTAAGAGGAACGTACGTGTGTAGTTTTTAGAAGTGAATTCTGTTAGAATCTATATGGTAGCTCTCTATGTATATTCATGTCGTGTTTTTTACCCTATCATCTTTAATTAATGAATAAAGACACTCTCTATTGGCTCCAACTCCAACAAATTAGTATCATATAAGAATAACTGATATTACATATATATCTCTAATTTATTCTATTAAGTGTTTACATGGCTATTAACACGAAATATAAATAAGTGAGTTGAAAAGGCTGAAGAAACGATGAAAATATATTATAGAAAACATTAGTCCTCTAGCATAATTACGAACGCGAGCAGTTTACAGATATCTATCAAGTCTGAACGTAAAGGGTAGAGGTAAAAAAAAAAAAAATAAAAAAATAAAGCCCCAAACAATATACTAATATAAAACACAACGCCCAATTAGTATATTAACAATTATATTATCGTGTGCCAATATTGCACGAATAATAAAGAGATCCCATTAGTCATAGATATTTGTGATCTTCTATTGTTTTACAACCAAGAAGAACGTGTGACGAAAATTTTTTTTTTGCGTTTTTTTTTTAAAACATATTTTGTTGTTAACTTATTTTTAAAGAAAAAACAATATATATAACTATAAGTTGAGGATTGATTTTTAGAATTTTTTTTTATATGATAAATTCATATACTTTTGTGCTTTCGAATCCTTATGAAAGGATTTATGAATAGAGAGAGGTGGTTTAGGATTAATTATGAAAAAAAAAAAAGATATAATAAAAAAAAGAATAAAAAAATCTTAGACGAAAGAAGTGACCAATAAGATTTCCGATAAAGAGGGTCCCATTAGCGTGATTTATCTAGCTGGCACCCAAATAAGACCAAAGAATCTAGTATAGTTTTTAATAATATAGTGTATCCAACGCTTAATTTAAATTTCCACTGATAAGATTAAATTTTTATTAATCTAGCATGCTCTAATTGATACAATATCATAAATTAATCATAATATAATAAGAAGGTGAAGTGAGGAATAAGTGGTAAATTTTATTTGGTTTTATGTGTATAAGATTCAATTTGGCAGCCAATTAATACTTCTATAGAATAATACCAAGAGGTTGCCTAATTTTGTAACGACTATGCTTAATTTTCCGTACTCTCACATACTTTTCTCACTTCCATCCTGAACTTTTACTCATTTAACACCAATATTCTTGGTTCTTTACAGCTAATGTCATAATGTGCTAAAGAAGGAAAAATATTAAAACTACAATCTAACATTTTTTTACGATGTGCTCAAGATATTCAATACGAAAGCTAATCTAGGCAGCAATATATACTGTGTTTCTTCAATATAAAGCCACATAGACAATTTACAGAAAAAAAGCTTACGTTATTCAAAAAAAATTCTTAGCGTGTTCTCCTATGTTAGGGTGCTATGATAATAATCTCTTAGAATTATTATAGTAGCAAAAGTAATTAAAAATAGAAGTAGGTAAAATACTGTATTTTTTTTAAATTTATTTACTTTGGTTCATGGGGAGTATATAAGTTTTAGTTCCTTCTGAGTAAATAAATCGTTCATCTTTTTTTTGTCTTATTTTTTAACTGTATATCTTGATGTGACTCGACATTGATTTAGAGGTGATTTCCGAACGAAGAGGCCGTAGCCTGCAACTATATGTAAGTGGCTTTGGTTATGCACTTTTTGTGTTACTAAGAGATAGGTAAGCAATTTGTTCCTTCTGATATTTTGGTTAACAAAGACATTCAATGAACTTAACGATGTTTCTACAATTTTATTGAAGCGTTATTTAAATTGTGTATCTATATTGTACTTTTCAGTAAGTGATCCTAGGATTTTGTATTGTGTTGAGAGCTTCACCGTTAAATGGCGCTACTTGCCGGAAACCCACCTATGGTTTCGTTTTTCGCCCAATAAGATGATTTTCCACTGAATAAGTGTGGTAAAAATCATTTGTAGATTATGGTCCATATTGACTTTCAACTTTTATTCAGTCACTTCCTGCACATCCATATTTCTAGCCTATAAGGTAGGGTCTATAAATATATATTCTTGATAAACCACTCTTGACTGTGTTGGAAAAATAATAGATTGAGGACACGTTAGTTGACGCTTTTACAATATTGCGGTTTTAACTATTACAATATAGTTACCCTTTTAGTATAATTAATTATTATAATTACATAAACTAAAGGTAATTAGCATTATTGAAAAGGTGTTAACATGTGAAACATCCATTAGCAAACAAATATGTCTGTGACCAAAATTTGTATTTTGGAAGGAGATGCTTTTGTAGAAGGACACTTAAGATGGCGCGACTGCATTTACATATATATTGATTGTAATTATCTATTTTCTATCACCTGTTTTACTCCGTGAAACATGGACCTAGTTGTAATAATTAAATGTGAAACATACTGAAACAAATAAAAGTTGTACCTAAACTAAATACTTAGAAGAATCTGGGAGATGTTACTGGATGAGTTGTCGAAACTTGACGTGCGAAAATTGGATGAGAAATTAATATTAATGGACAAAAGACAAAGTTTTGCGCTTAATGCCATTTACGCATACACTGTGATTTGGTTTTTTATGTTTTTTGCTATTCTTAGAACTAAAAGAAAAGAGAAGCGTATTGTTTAGATTAAAGTAAAAAACAAACAAAAAAAAAACAAAAACTAAGAGGAAAAATAATCTGTAAATCTTATGAAAGAGAAAATTCTGTTGCACATTTGGTTCTTCTTATCTTATATTTAGCGAACTTATATTTACTTAACTATAATTCACATTATTTTCATTTTTTTTTATGACAAAAATATTTTCCTAGAAAGGGCTTTTAGGACCTGCACAGTCAGAAAAAAACAATAAAATGAACAAAGTTCCCTAATTGGCTGGCCCCACCCTGGTTTGAATTTCCTGAGTCTTAGAGATGTGATGAGAATTCTGCCTCAGCCCCCGCCCCCGCCGCGTCCGCCGCTGCCCGGCTGGCTCCCGGCCGGTAACAATTAAAGATATTGTTACATATGTTCTCCCCATCCTTCATTCTGTAGATTGGCCAGTGTTTCGAATCCATGACCTTGAATATAATGAATTATCATTGGCTAGTGCGTGTCATACTCTGGTTTATAGACTTTAGAATTAAGTGAATTGATAAACAATTGATTAACTTTATTTACCTTGGTGCTTACTAACACTTGTGTTTTATTTACTAATGAAGCCATGTTACGATCCAGTTCAGGCGAATTAGCCGAGGGCCTGTTTGCCGGCTCATTGCAAAGGCCTCCAATTACATGTCTTTTTCACATTCTATGAATCTGGCAACCCTGCCTGAGAAATTACACGTGGAAGAATGGAGTCCCGAGTATGACTCAGTGTGCCTCTGATGATCACTGATCAGTTGGGTATGACTTATGTAACTAAAAAATCTTCCTCTACACTCCACCGCCCCTCTTCATTGTATTCACATCGTACAATTGAAATTCTTTCATTAATAAGCGATTTATGCAATGTTCCTGTTGGTGAAAACATAGGTTTCTCATAACAATTTTAGAACTTTTTTAGTCCTTGGTTGCAAAGATTCTTTCTCTTCAGAATGCTCTTGCTTCCTTTTCTTAATTGGCATGAGAGGTGTTCTATGAAAGAGTTGTAAGCTTTGATGCCCAAAAAAATCTGAAGTTTCTTTTTCCCAAAAAAAATAATTACATATTTTTATAATAGTTAGTCAGCCAGTCAGTCAGTTTTGTTGGAACCTTCTGACTAGCGAAACATGTTGAGTTTATCATGATTTATTCTTTCAATCATGTTTTGGACAGTGTGGTTCCTCCCTCTTTCTTTCGCCTCATGCCTTTCTTGAATGGCACTCACCTAGTTCCCCTAACCTTTTTTCCTTGATTTCTGTCGTTAAAAACGAATATGCCACCCCAACTTAGTTATAACAACCTAATCTTGCTAAGTTCTAATCCACTGAAAAAAGCACTAGGGACTGATTGATCAAAATCCATCTTGTCCTTATAATTTAGTTTCTTCCTCATCTTTCCCGTCATTTCTAACTAAACGGGGAGTCTAATGTTTTTCCCCTTCCATCTGTGATTCGCCTCCCTTTCAAAGTCCTTCCCATTTCTTCATTGGAGGAATGAAGCAAACTGTTTAGTGCATTCGGGGAGTTACCTATTCCTAGCGCTGTACGAAAGACTGATTTTAGGAAAAAAACTGCGAGGGTGAGCAAGATTATTAGGAATGAATATGACCTCAAGAAAAGTAGGTGACATTTGATGCATATTTTGATTTAATATAGAAGATAGCTTAGTTTAACTTTGTATTTTTATGGTCAATATATTCGATATCAAGAGCGGCCCTTCCCCCCCCCCCCCCCCCCCCCCCCCCCCCCCCCCCAAAAAAAAAAAGTGTGGGGTATGTCTTAGTCATTGTCCATGACTCTGTATTGGTGACTTTTTTTAGCATTATTTTCAGGTTAAATGTTTATAATTTTTTTGTGCATTCACAGAAATTTTTCGCAGATTCCATTGAGTAAATTTGTCCTGTTTTTTTTTCTTTTTTCTTCTGGCAGCTAAAAGTCTCTGCCAACTATATTCACACACCATGGGATTGTACACAGGGATTGAAACCGGCAAATGTTCTTGTAATTGTCTTCCATAATCTCTTAGTTTGGCCCATAGCTTTTCCTTTGCAATTATAATGAGAATAAAATCATTTCAGAAAAGGTAAACAATATATAACATATCAATGCCGTGATAACAGCTGACAGAAACCCTTTGTCCGCATCTATTCCAGACTTTGGTTTGGCCAGAATACAGGAAAATCTTACAAGGAGTTTCTGTCAGAGAATTGAGAATGTCATCTGGAAAGCCAACTGGTGGTTTCCAAACACAAGAACCATGGTTGGGACACTTATTTACTCATGGCACCTGCACACATACACCTCTGAAACAGGGGATCACATACTGAAAAATCCAGGACCGCTCCTACAGTTTCGGGATATCCCATCAAGTAAGGTACAAAGACAGAGTTATTGCATTTATGAAGTCTAACTCATACGGTTGTTTCTTTTTTTCTTTTTTTATCTTTTTCCAATTGAACACAAGATAAAAAAAGTTATGCAATTCATATGCTAGTTCCTATTCACTTTAAATTTTTATGGTTTAGGTCGGGCACCAAGGAGATTTGGAGACCTACCCTTCTCCAATGCCAACCACCTTATTAAATGCTCATCAAGGGTATTCATCTGTGGAGCAATTTTAACCTGTTATATTTGCTATTAAGTTCTTGCCATTGGAAAAAAAACATTCTATGTACAAACACACAGTCCAATTCCAACAAAAAAATTTAAACCTTGTTGGAAGAAAATAGCCGGAAAATATAACCTTCTATAACAGTTGTTAAAAGCAAGACCCTTTGGGGTTGTTCAATCAAAATCATATGCATACCCTACAAACGACTTTTGAGTCAAAACAACATTAGTGGTTGACTTAGTTGATTGGGACAGTATCCTTGTATAGGCCATTTAGGCAGCTGTAGTATTGCCTCTTTCCTATTTGTTCTTTCCTATTAAATTGATACTTGCATGTATAAATAGGATGTATAGGATCTCATTTGAAAAAATAAAGAAATACATAACAAATTTTTCCCAAACCTATCTAAATCAACATAGGTATCAGAGCATAAGCTGACCTTTTTTCACACCTAAACCCCAGATATAATTAGTAGAGAGGAGAAAGGATCCATACTTAGAGAGAAGAAACAATCATAGTTCTAGGTTGAAGTCATGCGTACCACACCTGCCCGAGGGAGAGTGACTTGGACACCTTGCCCAGCCCAAGAGGAAGAGGGGTCGCTGAATTCGACCCCATACTAGATTCCGATTCATCGATACCGACACGACTACACTTGGGGCTCATGTGCCACTTGAATTTCTGCGTCCCTTTCACGTAGCATCGGGCGTGCCGCTTTTCCAGCCACCTTTCTGACAACGGCCAGGTTCCGCTTGCTTCAACCCTGCTGCTGTGCCTTCACCGTAGCCCATTCTAATCTAGGTCCTATTCCTTCAAAATCAAGGCTGTTTTGCAATTTTTTTTTGCCTTGTCGCGGTTTTTTCTGATTCTCAGACTGATTTCCTCTCTTTCTCGAGTTAGTATACATGGGTGATAAGCTATTAAAACCACTGACACAACTGATTGGGAAATTTATAGACGACCGACTAGGGGTCATAGGATTGGAGGGGTAGCGTTTTAAGTAACAGAATGTTTGATCAGCGGTTTTGTGGTGGGTAGATAATAAGGACTCGGCTCTCTGTAGTTATGATCCATTGAATTGTTTGCAAATACAACACGTCTATACCTTGAAAGCATCTTCTGCGCTGTGGTGACACAATGTTTAAACTTCCTACATTGAAGAGATACAGAAGTGTCTCGTAAAATTGTATGAGAGGCTCATCTTTTATGTAATTCCTGAAATCAACGATTTGTGAACCTTCTTAAGCGAACTCCACACGACTTCACAGCTTTATTTTTTTACATAATTTCTCTGCGGTAAACATATTAGAGAATGAGTCTGTGGAAAAATTATTTCGTATGAGAGCCCTTCTTCACTAATTCTATGTTGTGATTCATGGATACATCATGGCTGAACCTCGAGTCTCCATGGTTTAGACCAACTATATTCCTGGGTAACGTTGTTATTATAGAATTATGAGTGTGAAGACGCGCCTCTAAAAATTCAAAAACATATTTGTATTAGGCACTTCTTGTATTATAAATCCAACCTATTCATCCTGTAATTGACATAGTGAGTGACCTCTCAAAATCGGGAAATAGCGATTAGGTTTTGAGCAATTGCTATAAAGTGCGTTAACATTTGTCTACAGCATATTTTTTTGGGGTATAGGTTTTAATTAAGATAATGGATTTGGGGGGACGAAACATTCCCACCCAAACTAACGTTGATTTAGCTTCTGTCCTTCATATCCCTAGTTTGTCCTGTAAAACCTCTTATCTGTAAGTGACCAGTCAACAACAATATTGTTACTATGAAGGCCAGTGCATAAGTGCCAAGTGCTAAACAGCTGCTACAAACTGATCGCCATGGCAGAAATGTACATGAAAGGAATCATTTATCTCTTAGTTCCTTTACCTTACAATTTTCTTGTTGCGTGTTTTGTGCTAGGAACTGCTGAAAGTTGAAAACCTAGGAGGAAAACAATGAACGAAAGCGGTGGCTTTGGTAGATGGCCATGATGGCACAGCATCGTAAATTTTTTTTCCTTCAGAGGAAAAAAGGGATTGGTAAGCATTTTAAGGCTTTATGATAGTTATGCAGTTTTGTTTCGTACGACGTTAGCAAGATTGGTTAGAGAATAGTTGTATACTCATTAAAGGCCATTCAAAGGGGTGGTTGAAATGTGACTAGTCAATGATTTTTATCAAATAAACAATATAAAACAATATAATGTAGCGCGTTAGTAGGGGCGAATTTTGGTGAGGGAGCATCCTTCTTTTATTTACCTCACGGTTGTAAAAGAAAAATGTAGATTGTATACTCTAGTGCGTTTTTAGTTTTGAGCCGTAATAATATTGTGTCATAGAATTAGTATACAGTCTTTGGTAAAGATGTGATCGGCGTTTGACTCGGAATTCAGGAAGGACTTACAGAACCGTTTTGCTTTGATAATCTACTTCGGACAAAGGAAATATCTATATCTTAGTCGCTGTGAAGTATACTATTCCGGGCATAATAATAAAAACAGTATGCCAGTCTACGCTTGTTTCACCAATAGGAACTGAAGTGATAAGCGACTCTTTTCAAGGATAGGATGTTAATGTGGGTGTAAACCTCTTACTCCTTCTTCATTTCCATTGCTTTCCTCTTCAAAGGCTTAATTATATTCTTGACAGTTCTAGTTTAAAGGGGGTTTTGTTACCTTCATTGATTGTTGGTGGTGGTAGATGTAAGGCGTGGGGTTTACTGTGACCTGAGCGCAAGCAGAAAAAATGTAAGAGATCGAATCTTTTCATTGCCTTTTATAAGACATGGGCTCTTATTTCAGCTATACTTGCCATATGTGGATTCATAAAGTAATTCGAAGTTACTAGGATTTTGATGCAAATATGTGATATAGAACATTCAATTCCTTTGGTAGCAGACTACCTGACTAATGTGCTAGAACAAAAAGTCAATGGGAAACATGTTGATACATATCTTCCGATGTGTTTGAGTATCTGGTTTTACTGATGGTGACGAACAACTATTGAATTTAGAATTCGTCGAGAGAGAGACTGGTTGAATCATACATCCAAACTTAGGTCATCTGGTATGGCGGTTTTCAGCCGTATTAGTGGACCCTCCAAGTAGAATACTACGAAAATGGGAACGCGACAATGTCTTCATTAATGGTTTATGGCCTGCATTGTCACACCATATTCTTAATCTTTACCATCGTCAGTGGTTTGTCGTTGAATAGGAAAGAAGAGAATGAATAGAGTCATGTTTTTTCTTAAGAGTTCGTGTGTGAGGAAGTTCTAATTGTTCCTTTTCAATTGGGATGTCAGACCTTCTCCACACTATATTAGTAGCTTTAATCCGAAACACTGACAATGTAAAGTTAAGTGACTTCTTGGGTTAGTAGTGTTGTTTCGTGTAATTATGCGACCGTTTTTAAGTAGTATTGGTCTTGAAGGAAACTATAAAGATGTATTTATTTAATGGCGAAATTCAAATTGGTTAGTGGCTCTTTTGAGGAACTAAATTTACGCGCGCGAATTGGGGATAATTTTTGATACGCAATTTTGTCAAAATATTTCGATGTAAAGAAGAATAATACTCCGAGCTTAATTTATAGTTTGCGATTAATATCTCTTCGTGGAGAGATGACTCTCAATTTGTCGGTAGGTTGTATTAGGTTATCACTGGAAAGCATGATATTTGATAATAATTATATGCATACTATGATGCCCAACTAAATGGTGCAGAGGATAGGAGTCAAAGATAGGTGAATCAGAGTAAGAGACAAGTTAGCACGTAAAAATTTAGGTAAAGAAAGAGTCTAGTGGCTATCCATGGGGACACATTTAGACAATGGAAAAAACGGCAACCGCTAAAGACTTTTCTTTTAGCATTTACCAATTCTAGAAAGAAGACTCCAGGAGAGGCGTTATTCCCTTAGAACCTCAATGTTGGTTTTGATTGTCATCACAAATTCTACTCGCCAGACAGATCTGCACCCTGGAGGAGGATAGGTTATCGACTCACCATTGCTTTAAAAGAAACGACTCCGAGAACCATAGTTGTTGAACCCCGTGCCATCCGCCTCAGTGAAAGCTCTGGACCTGAAATATTACAAGCCGAAATTGAAGAATCTTCGATAGGGGCTTATTGAGCGATAAGCCGCTATAGACAAGGTGACGTTGTATAGGTGGCCAGAATGAGGCAAATAGCCTTACCAAGGGTAATTTCCAGGGTTCCAGCCTTGCTTAACTATTCATTTAAGCGGGTTGGAAAAAAGGGTGTAGAGGGCGTTTCTGACGCTTCCTTACATGGGGAATTTAATTTTGTTCCACTAGACTTGTTCTGCAGTTCGAATGTTTCTAACTCTTATCCGTCGCATACACTTTGAAGTGTGAACCAGTGTACACTACCACATACCATAATAAAGACTGACATATAAACCAATACGTGTATTCCGCAATAATCCTGTCTCCGTACAATATCCAGGCTGTGTTTAATATCAAATTGAGTATCACATTGTTTAGAAGTTAGAAATAAGAAAACACAAAAAAGTAGTATAATGCAAAAGCGGATGAGCACGATCAGTGTTAAAGAGTGGATAGTAATTTTTTTTATCCTTGCGTCAACTAGAACTCGTAAATCACAATTCCATTCGCTCACATATACTGGTCAAGTTTCCAAAATAGGGTACCATATGATTGTAAGTGCTTTAGAAACCCCAAAAGCAATATTGTACGTAATATATAAGGGGATGGGATACTTCCGTTTATTCATTAAGGGTTCTCGCCCTTTAACTTTAGGGATATTTATCTAGAGTGAATTATCAAAATAGACATAATAAGTGGTAATTGTATGATGGATACGTGTACTATATTGATTTCGTCGTCTGAACATTAACTCTGAGCCGACCAGTACACAAGATATGGGGATTGAGTGTCTGTCATGGACGAAGCACTAGTTTAAATTGCACTTCATGTTTTCATGCAAAAGAATTAATCCTATGCTCTGAGGGACTGGTGTGCCAGTTTTTTACAAACTCCAGTAGCAGTATTTTCATTAGACTATACCAGAGAAAAAAACATCTATTGAAGTGGGACCAAATTGGACTCGAAAGAGCCAACAATGACAGAATTGTGTGAATCTCTTCTCCACTCAAGGTCTATGTACGATATATATCCGATGCTATAGGCCAAATTGTAAATGAATCCCAAATGACACACCAATTAAGACTAGTATGAGAAAAGAGGCAAAAAAATCCCTCCAGCAGAATCAAAGTGAACCAAACAGTCAGCTTAGATATGGTCTGATCGAAACAAAAATCATTCACGGTGAGGCATGAAATGCCTCAGTGAATTAACCACAACACCTGGCACTTTCTCTCTATGGGCTTGGTCTCTTATGGATACCAATCTAATGGTCCTCGTGCGTTCATACTTATTGCCCACTTCAAATGCCTCAATAGAGGGAATGAAAGAACTGCCTCGTGTCGAGCTAGACGGATAGTTTCATGTTCAGAGTAAACGCACCTAATATCGATGGATGTATCCATTTGAGAGGTGTGAATCACCTAACAAGGCCTCACACATAAAGGTCTGAAATTACATATACATCATGCGCAAATTTATTTGAAACTCATACTTAACATGACTTAGAGCACGATGTGGGCTAACCACTGAATAGAGGGCCGACAAGGGTTGTCGAAACAAATCTCACTGAACCAGAAAACAACTCACAGGGCTGTTTCAAGCTTCCATAATCAATGCCTCAAAGAGGAAGCCCCGTAGCGTAGATATTCAGAAACGCAGCAAAGGAAACTCTGGCGAACAGAGGGCACCACTGAAGGCCAAGAACACACTGCAACTCACTGGGGTTGCACTGCTCTCGCCAAAGGAGAAGGTTCAAAAGCAAAATACCCATAACTGCAGCAAAGGTGCAGTACCAAACCCTAATGCAATAAGGAATCATTAGAAATTCAATGAAAATTACCTAAAACAATTGTCACAACAAAGGAAAAAATAGGTTTCCTTAGCAAATTAACGCAACAACAGTAGCAAAAGACTGCCCGACACAGCTGCAACAGAATCGCAGCAAACAAACCTATTGAATAAGCCCAAGAATGACGATGCAACTCACTGGGTTGCACGTCTCTCTCTCTCAAGTCAACGCCGAGAGAGGAACTGGAGTTGAAAATAAAGTGACCACGACATGCCCGCCAACCGCATGAACCAAGAGCAGGAAGAAAGAGATACCCAAAATTTCAAATTAACCTTTTTCAATGCAAACAGAGCAAAAAGTAACCTGAAACGCCAAATTGACAAAACTGAGAACGCTCCTACCAAACTTCGCCGGATTTCGGAAAAAAACAACACCTGAGTAGACTGCTTCAAAAAGTAACCTGAAACGCCAAATTGACAAAACTGAGAACGCTCCTACCAAAACTTCGCCGGATCGGAAAAACAACCACCTGAGTAGACTGCTGACATGGAAATGAAGCCAGAAGACTATTTCCGATCGCCGAAAACAGCCGGACGCGCCACCACGCGCCGGTGAGTGGTACTGTCACAGAAAACAGAATCAGCGCGTGAGGCCCACACTCAGGGAATCCGGTGGCCGGATTTGGAGGGAACTTCGGTCGACAGCTGGAGAATATCTTGAGGTCGGTGGTGAGACAAAATACTAACCCTAGAAAGGCTTCCTAGGGTGGCAAAGGCTTCTCGCAACGGAATTTTCAGGAAATCTCTCTCTCTCTCTTTTTTTTTTTTGAATGGAAGGCTCTGATACCATGTTAATAGAAAAATATTGTAGTTGTATTTCTTGTAAATCATCAATCGATTACATAGGTCTATATATAAGGAATTCCTATGCTACCTAGCTATTTAGAAATACAAATCATAAACTAATTAAGAATACGTGTACTATATTGATTTTCCTTAATAGTCTGAAAACATATGTCAGCGGTAGTTACAAGTGAGATAGATGTGTAACTAACCTCTAAAACTAGTCAAATGTTTGCATTTGTGTGTGCCCATGAAAGAGGTTTGTAGTAGAGAAGTATTTTCCATGTGATAGCTCTGCAATAAAGATCCAAATTAAGCTGCTTTTTTAATTAATTGATTGGGTTTCTAGCTGTATCGGAACTACAATGTATGCTTGATATTACATTTTCTCTTTCTTCTTGGTAATTAATAGTGGAGAGATTGCTTGATCTGGAGCTAAATTATACATACCAAGTAGCATGGTTAGAATGGTGCTTCTACTTATTAATTATCTGAGTTTCAATTTCTTGCTTTGCCCTTTACCTAGCATGCATTCTTTGACATTTTCTAAAGTTTCAGAAAAAAATTACTCTTTTTTTTTCTGCTATGAATGAGAAAGTTCATTTTGATTCTGTTGCAGCGAGCTTCTTACTGGTGTTGTCCCATATACTGACATTCGTGCAGAAGCTCAGGTCAGATACACTTCTGTTTGGTATTTTTTTGTTGTTGTTTCTTTCTCTCTTAAGATATGCTGAATCTCAGTCATTATGTTTGAGTTTCTCGTGTTTCTATGTTTTGCTATGTATAGAATTTGATAAGTGTAATCGGTATTCCATTTTGTAGTTATCATTAGCACATCAAATTGAGTTGATACTTATTGATGTGTTTCTGTGGTATTTCTGAAACTGAACCTATTCATAAGTACTCTCTTACTATCTACATATTTCAATTGTTATTGACCCCATGTGAGACGTTCTTGACAAGGATTTGAGCTTTCATAGCGAATCAAAAGGATTGTGCTCTATTTGACTAAAAGGACTTAAAATAAGACTGAAAATGAAAATTAAAATGTGTCCAACGGGACATGTGGTCTGCCTTTTACAGAAAATCTGAAACCTAAAGTTATGAATAATGTCTCTGCATACTTAAGTGGCAATCCTTCCTAAAAGAAACATGACAATTATGAATCATTAGTGACTAAACCCTAGCCAAGCTCCTGAGTAAAAGCTTCTTTGGACGTGTCAAATCAACATTGAGCATTTGGATCAGCTTTGGCACACTTCTAAAACACTTGCTGCCGCAATTTGTCATTATTAATGTTGTAACAACTACTTCAGATAAGAGAGAGAAAAAGACAAAAAAAAAAGAAGTGGAGATTCTGCATAGTTGGATCAGTTAGCAAATTGGAACTAAAATGACAGAAGCCCACAAATGCTGTTAGGTTGGGAAAATCTCAACCGACAAGCAATTGATGAGTAGTGTTATTAGAATCCTATGATTTGTGATGGGTGAGTCGGAATCGAGCATGAATATTAAGATTCATGCGATTCAAATCTTACGATTTGAGTTGATTCTCGTGTCCAACGATTCTCATACCCGACAAAACAAGTGGAAAAGTCAATGTAGATGAAAAAGAGCTAGTGGATGTAATTTTAGAAAATGAAGATGATAAAGGGCTTGAATTTGGAAATGGTAATGAATGAATATGGATTTGGATATGAAATTTAATGGCTTGATAGTTTTACTTTGTTTTTATTTTAAATTTTAGCTTAAATAGTTAGATATTTTGAACTTGGAAACTAAATAGTCGTTGGGTTCTCTTTCATTTTGCGTTCAATACATGATTTGAAATTGAAATTTATGTAAATACATTTTTTGCAATTAAATTTAAGTATCTTTTGATAAAATTAGAGGAAAATATATCCATAAATTTATATAAACTATTTTTAATTAATTTTGAAAGTTGTACTAAATCTCACTATTAATGAAAGTTAGAATCCTATTTGTATATAGCATGTACTTAGAGATTTATTCCTAAGTAGTCTAGGAGTTAGAGTCCTAAATAGTTTGAAATATCTTGTGTGTGTATATATAATGAGTCCTAAATAGTTTGAAATATTCTTGTGTGTGAATATATATATTAATATAATATATATATATATATATTTATTATATTTATTTTCTCATTCATTTGATTGAAAGAGATAACAATAACAACATTTTCCTCATATATTTGTCTCCATCATTGATGAAAAGATAACAATAACAACATTTTCCTCAACTAACAACATGGTATTAGAGCAACCCAAATTGAATTTTTCTTAGACAGGAAAATTTGGGGCTGTTTGTTTTGAAAAGTTACTGCCACTCTAGGGTTGGCCTTTTGTCTCACCGCCCCCCTTGAGAAGTTTCTCCAGCCGTCGATCAGCGCCCCCCTAGAATTCGGTCACTGGATTCCCTGTGTGTGGCTCTCACGCGTCCCATCTATTCCAGAATACCGATCTATGCGCTGGCACATGTGTGCATGTCCGACCATATCTATGCACTGGGTTTGGCTCTTCGATGTCGACTTGAGGTCAGCAGTCCACTCCGGTAGTTATCTTTCCAATCTGGTGAAGTTCTGGTAGCTTGGTTCTCAGTTTGTCTTTTCTAGGTTACCGCTGTCTTGCATTTGCTTTTGCTTCTATTTGTGTTAAGTTGTCAAGTTAGGTTACTATTTTTGTGCCGTGCCTTTGTGTTGTGTTGGGAATTTGATTTTCATAATTACCGAGACTAAAGTTGTATTACCGAGATAGTTAAAACTTTCAGCCAGTTGTAGTTGTTTCACCAATTTGTCCGAGATGAAGTTATGTGAAGCTCCACTGTCAACCATAATTATAGTATCATGAGTAGCAATATGGCCAACAAGCTTCATGGTCTTAGGCCCTGAAATCCCTCCAGTGGAATACATAGAGAGTACGATGTTTTAAAATGGGCCTCATTCCATTCTACTAGGGTAAGCTCCTCTAGGGTTGCCTCCCATCTTTGTTAATTGATCTTCAGGTGGTAATACTTCATCATTGCCAATAATGAGAGCATGCAAGGATCTATTGGGGGCATTCATGTAATGGAGAATAGGGCTTTTACATTTGAAGCACAACCCCTTTGCTCGAAGATCCTAGTATTCTTGGTGAGAATATTGGCGAACTGGTCTTGGTTGGAGGTTGGTGGTGGTGGTGGTTTTGTTGGCTGGAACAGGGAGAGGTAATGGTCGATTTGTGTTTGAGAGAAAACCAGAGAGAATACCCACCGAATAAACCTTTAAACACTATACTTGTGTGTTTGATTTTTCCTTTCAATGGCTTCCAGCAATGTTTCTATTTCACCTCCCCTTTTTAATGGTGAAAATTACCAGGTCTGGGCTGTAAATATGAGAGCATATTTGAAAGGTCTTTGCTTGTGGCAATATGTTGAAGAAAACAGAGCGCCGCCTCCTCTTTGTCAGAACCCAACTCTTCAACAAATCAGACAACATGAAGGAGAAATTGCAAAGGCTCCAAAAGCCTTGTCTTACATTCACGCTGTTGTTACAGATGCTATTTTCACTAGAATCATGGCATGTGAAAATGCTCATGAAGCTTGGGAGAAGCTGAAACAAGAGTTTCAAGGTAGTGATAAGACAAGGCAAATGCAAATCTTCAATCTGAGGAAGGAATTTGAGATGCTAAGAATGAAAGATACAGATAAGGTGAGAGATTATATATGTTAAGGA
The DNA here is from genome assembly GCF_014843425.1 of Jatropha curcas. Next base: position 1,385,914 of record NW_023591140.1, read on the forward strand.
TTAGTTGTAAATAGAGTTCTATTAGGAGTTAGATTCCTAATTAGTTTATGATTTGTATTCCTAAATAGCTAGGTAGCATAGGAATGTATTTCCTAAATAGCTAGGTAGCATAGGAATTCCTTATATTATAGACCTATTGTAATCGATTGTTGAGATTACAAAGAAAATATAATTACAATATTTTTAATCTCTCAACATGGTTATCAGAGCCTTCTATTGACAAAAAAAAAAAAAAAAAAACAAAAACAAAAAAAAAAACATAAACTTCCCTTAAACTTCCCTTACGAGAAGCCACTGCCACCTTAGGAAGCCTTTCTAGGGTTAGTATTTTGCCTCACCGCCCACCCCAGGATATTCTCCAGCCGCCGATCAGCGACTCCCTAGAATCCGGTCGTCGGATTCCAAGCGAATGGCCACCACTCACCACCTCTTTCTTCCTGCTCTGGTTCACGCGCTGGTGCATGTCCAATGGTCTTTTTCACTCCAGTTCCTCTCTTCGACGGTTCCTCTCTTCGACGTTGGCTTGAAGAGAGATGTGCAACCCAGTGAGTTGCATCGTCATTCTTGGGCTTATTCAATAGGTTTGTTTGCTGCGATTCTGTTGCAGTTGTGTCGGGCAGTCCTCTGCTACTGTTGTTGCTTTAATTTGCTGAAGAAACATATTTTTCCTTTGCTGTGACAATTGGTTTAGGTATTTTTCGGTGATTTTCTAGTGATTCCTTTTTGCATTATGGTTTAGTATTGCACCTTTGCTGCAGTTACGGGTATTCTGCTTTTGAACCTTCTTCTTTGTTGATTGTCGAGAGCAGTGCAACCCCAGTGAGTTAGCATTGTGTTCTTGGCCTTCAGTGGTGTGCTCTGTTTGCCAGAGTTTCCTTTGCTGCGTTTCTAAATATCTGCGCTACTGGACTTCCTCTTTGAGGCATTGATTGTGGAAGCTTGAAACAGCCTTGGGAGTTGTGGGCTTCCTCTTTGAGGCATTGATTATGGAAGCTTGAAACGGCCCTGAGAGTTGTTTTCTGGTTCAGTGAGATTTGTTTCGACAACCTAAGTGTGTTGTCTTAATTCTGCTGCTACTATTTGGTTTGGATTCTATATTACTATAATGAAGTGGGTACAGTTGCTGAGTATGGTATTGTGCTTTGCTGAAAGTAGTAGTTTCCAACTTGAGGGGGAGTGTTAAGGATTAGTTGTAAATAGAGTTCTATTAGGAGTTAGATTCCTAATTAATTTATGATTTGTATTCCTAAATAGCTAGTTAGCATAGGAATTCCTTGTATATAGACCTATGTAATCGATTGATGAGATACAAGAAATACAATTACAATATAATCTCTCAACAATATAGATCGAATCATGAAAATTGTTAATCAGATCAGATTGCTGGGAGAAGAATTGGAAGAGAAGAGAATTGTGGAAAAGGTGATGGTAACTCTCCCCGAAAAATTTGAAGCAAAGATTTCTTCTCTTGAAGACACATGGGACATGTCTTAGCTCTAACTGAGTTGGCTAATGCTCTCCACGCTGTTGAGCAGAGAAAAGCTTTTAGAGAAGAAGATAGTGTGTGTATGATTTTCTGGCTGGCCTGAATAACGAGTATGATCAGATTCGAGTCCAAGTTCTTGGACGAGATCCTTTTCCATCCTTGCGACAAGCATACTCATTTGTACAGCAAGATTTGTACAGCAAAGGAGGGACTAGGAAGGAACGCAGTATGGTTTCATACAGATCTACCATTGGACAAAGCAGGGTGATGCTTAACTGCCAGAAGAAACATATCCAGGCTGAAAGAAAGTTCTTTTCAGATAGAGATTCAATTATTTTGTGACTATGTAGTCAGAACAGGCACAACCAAGGAGTTCTTTCTGGAAATTACGATTGGTACGCCCAACTAAAGGGCGTGGAGGAAACGGGTCAGTTTCTTCTTAGGACCACAGGCGCACATATCTTTAAATAGTGGAAGCTTTATCTGAGGGAACCATCTACTGCTGGAAGCTTTTCTTGAAGGAGAAATACGTCCCTTGAAACGGATTATTGTCACAGCTTATTCTTCCTTCAAAAAAACTTCAAGGAAATTCAGTCCCTAAAATGATTGTTGTCATAGCTTGATTCTTCCTCAGCTTAGACTGCAGCCTCTAATTTTGTTAATTCAGGTAATGCTTTTCTTACCTTTCTTGCAAAAATTGCAAAACCTTATTGGGTTATAGATTCAGGAGCAAATAAACATACAACAGACTCTATAAAACATTTTCTCACATATTCTAAGTATCAAGGCATAGACAAAATTCGCATTACGGATGGCTCCTTAGTACCGATTGCTGGCACAGGTCCTATTGACTGTATTTCCAATATTAAACTCTCCTCTATTCTTCATGTTCCTAGATTCCCTATTAATTTGTTATCTGTTAGCTATATCACAAAAGCGCTTAATTGCAAAGTAACCTTTTACCCTACTCATTGTATATTTCAAGAGCTGAACACAGGGAGAACGATTAGCAGTGGTAACTTGCGCGATGGACTATATCTGTTAGATGACATTTGTCGTTTTTCAAATCTGGGTACTAGTCAAGCTTTGTTAGGAACTTCTAGAAATCCTTCCCATGAAGATATTCAATGGCATAGGAGATTAGGACATCCCTCTTTTCTGTTTTAGGACGTTTATTTCCCACTTTATTTGCTAAGTGTGATTTTGATTCATTAGTATGTGTGATGCTTGTGAACTTGCCAAACCACCAGGCATTCTTATTTCTCCGATTAATATAAAAATTTGATTCCTTTTGCCTACTATTCCATTCTTGATGTTTTGGGGTCCTACTACAAACTGTCTCTCTTTCTGAAGTATATAAGATGGTTTTTGTGACCTTTATTGGATTGTTGCACTAGACTAGATTGACTTGGGTTTATTTGATGAAAACAAAAAATGAAGTTTTTTCGTGTTTTCAGAATTTCCATAAAATGATTTGTACTCAGTTTGATGCTCATGTTAAAGTCCTAAGAACTGATAATGGTACTGAATACATGAATGCAGATTTTCGTACCTATTTAGATTCTAATGGTATTATCCATCAGACTAGTTGTGTCCATACTAGTGCTCAAAATGGAGTAGCAGAAAGGAAAAATAGGCATTTACTGGAAGTAGCTAGGTCCCTTATGTTCACTATAAATCTTCCCAAACCATATTGGGGCTCAGAGCGATGCTGATCTACTTTAATTCATTAAACTTCATGAAGGTTAAGATCACGTTGTTTATTGTTCTATGTTGTTTTATGATATAGTGTGACTGGAAATATAGAAATAATGAAGAAGAAATGAATCACTTGAGAAATTTGTTAGCTAGGGAGTTTGAGATTAAGGATTTGGGAAAGTTGAGATATTTCCTTGGGATAGAAGTTGCCAGGTCAGAAAAAGGGATTTTTATTTTTCAGAGAAAGTATATCCTTGATCTCTTTAAAGAAACTGGTAAGTTGGGATGTAAACCTGCAGAATCACCTATTGAAGCTAATCATAAGCTTCAAGCTGGATTGGGAAGTTCAGTTGACATTGGCAGGTATCAGAGATTGGTTGGGAGATTGATTTATCTTGCCCATACTAGACCAGATATTGCCTATGCTGTAAGTTTAGTGAGTCAGTACAGCAGTACATGCATGATCCTCGGCGACGTCTCATTTAGAAGCAGTGCATCGAATTCTGAGGATATTTAAAATCCAGACTTACAAGTATGAAGCGAACTTTTATTTTCTAAAACATTGGCCATTTTAAACAATAAACAGGCTATACAGATTGCAGATTGGGCTGGTTCCTTTTGATGACCAGGGAGATCAACCTTCAGGTTATTGTCGTTTTGGGGAAACCCTTGGTCACATGGAGGAAGCAAGAACAGGGCTGTTGTTGCAAGGTTCCAGTGCAGAAGCCTGAGTATTGAGACTATGCACAGGGAATCCAATTATATTTTTTTTTTAATTATTAATTTTTAATTATTTTTAAAAATAAAAAAATTTCTAAAATTTATCACTGTGAAACTTTCTATTGGTTGCGCAGATTAATTGGAAGAGTTAAAGTGGCTTTGAAACCAACAAATTATATCTTTGTTTTGTGATAGTAAAGCAATACCATCAGTATTATGAACAATCCATTCCAGCATGATCGAAACTTTAAACACATGAGATATGATCGTCACTGTATAAAAGAGAAGATAGTTGAAGGTGTATTAAGCGTCTCCTATATAGCTTCAAAAGAGCAACTACTAGATGTTTTTTCACAAAGGGTTTGCATAGCAAGTTGTTTCATCCTTTTAGTTTGCAAAGTTGGCATGAGTAATATCTATGCACCAACTTGAGGGGAAAGTGTTGAAATCCTTTTGATGATTAAATGTAAATATTGTGATTTCCTAGTTTAGGTTTATTCCTAATTAGTGTAAAGATTTATGTTTCCTTAGTTTAGGGATATTCCCATTTAGATTACTTCCTATATTGGAACAATTTCTTGTCATACTAATATAGTGAGTACTGAGGTTTGAAAATAATAGTGGAGTAGAGGTTGAAAATATTATCACAAATTGAAAGAAATAAAAACACAGTCTTTCCTTTAATTTCTACATGCTATGATAATCTCCCTTCTCTTTTTCCGTTCTATCACCAGCAAGCTTCTTTCCTCTTCCACTTGACTGAAATTTGCTTTTTTGACTAGCAAATAATGCACTTCCACTTGAATCCTCAAGTCTGTAAGCCTTTCTTTGGTCTACAGTTTGTAAAGAATTCACCAACACAGCCAAAGACATTTGAGATAAGGCTTCTGACTCCTTCAAAGAGGAGATTTTTGACTAAAATTTTTTTGGGAAACTCACTAAAACCTTTTCAACCACCCTCTTCTCTGGTAGATCTTCCCCAAGCAACTTGATTTGATTTGCTTTTTTCATGAGTCTATCAGCATACTCTTTTACAGACTCATTTTCCTTCATTTCAGCAGCTCATATTCTCTTCTCAAGTTCAAAACTTGCATATGCTTGTTTTTTTCACTCCCATGGAACTCATCTTTCAACCTATCCCACGCTTCCTTGCCAGTTTCACAAGCCATAATTCTTGTGAAAATTGTTTCTGTCATAGCAGAATGAATGAGGGACGAGGACTTATACTTTTCAGCACTTTCTTCTGAATGGTGCTTCATTTCAGCCATAGTGGAGAATCATTTCGTGTTTCCACTACTTCCTAGAGATTAAGGCCTCTCAAGTGGTCTTCAATTCCCAAAGCTGATAATTTTAACCATCAAACACTGGTGGTGGACCAGTTCCAAAACTATTTGAAGCAATAACAAGGTTGAAACGTATCTGGTTTGTGAAAGGGAATCCAACTGGTTTTCTCTCCTCTGTTTCTCACTACACAGGCATCTCAAAGATCAGAGATGGCTCTAATACCACTTGTTGGAATGTGAGAACAGCACACACACTTGAAACTGAATAAAGAGGAGCTGTATTTCATATTCATTGATAAACTTATATATACATCGGTTATAAAAAGCTTTCTTTTACAGTCAACACTTAACTTCCTTAATTAAGGAACATGCCTCCCTAAGTTAATTCTTAAAGCATGCTACACCATTCACTTAGGAAACTCTAGATTTTTTCAGACAAAATGCAGATTTAATAATAACAAAAAAAGCTAATCAAAATATCAGCTAATGTGACAGCAATAGTGTTACAGCAGACATTCTTTCAAAGATATATATATGTATATATATATGCACAGACAAGCCTGTCTAAATAGGAAATTGTAGAAAAGGAAAATACAGAAAAATCGCCCTAAATTAATTCTTTAAGATACACAAAATCACACAAGTCAATGCTATTATATAATACAAGTCTGATATTTATTTACTGAAGATATGTTGCGTGGTTTTCCCTACTTGAGATATGAGAAAACCTAACAATAGAAGATGTGATCTTATAAATTGGTATTTAGATATATACTGCATATAACCTTCAATAATATATTGGATATTTTTCACTTAAGTTAGAACCGAACATTTCATTTACATTGGATGACTTTTTCTTAGAATTGGAACTTGCAACTTATAGCATTTGATAGGTGTAATAGTAATATACTTAGAAACAAAACCAAATTATATTATTTCAGTCTGTTTTAATTCAGTTTTATTTCTCTAACGATTTATTCCAGTTTATAAAATCTTCAAACCTTCATTTATAGTTTGGTTTAAAAATTCTTTTAAACACCCTAAATTAGACTACATACACAACTCTCAGCAGCAAATTACAATCTTTGGTTTGACTCCTCAACTGCATGCAGGCCCACACTGTCCTGGAGATGAAGTATACGGAGCAGCAACTTACTGCAGCTGTTGTGTCTGGTAAACTGCGACCTGTTCTTGCTGGTCCCAGGTCAGGGGCATCAACAAGTATCCTGTCTTTGATACAGAGGTGTTGGGATGAAAACCCTGAAAATAGACCTTCTTTTACTGATATTGTTTTGGAACTTGGCCCCATTTTGGAGCATAGGAAAAAATCAATTGAAGAAAATTTGGCACTTGGTGAATCTTCTATTTTACAGGATGATCAGCTTATTGACGGTGTCAACAACAGTCGAATATTACATGAGAGTGTCAACTGGTCCACTCAGGGAGAACTATCATCAAAGAAAGCTTCTCTAGTAGTTAATTCTGGTTTGAGAAATTGGGTTGATTATTTATATGATCCTTTGGCTTATCATCCAGTGCTTTCTTGGGGATCCTTTGCTACATGCGGAAGAAGGGAAACTATGGAGGATATACACTTCCTTATGCCTCAGATATGCAATGAAAAGGATATCCATTTTTTTGCTATCTTTGATGGTCATAGAGGTGTGTTAAGGAACCACTTTCAATACTGATGGTCTATCAGACTCAATTTTAGAAGAATGTTTTACTAGGAAATTAATTTGGAGATCTTAAGACTAATTTATCAGTTAATATGTATGAACATCTCTGATAAAGTTATTCCCAGCTAAAGAAAAATAGAAAAGAGCAGATCATTTTGGGATCATTTAGAATTGCAGGATGATCTTTCTTTAGAAAGTTGCTTTTGGGCTTCTTACTTCCCTTTTTCTCTCATGGAAGAAAATTCTTGAGAACTGGGCTTACTTTGAGTGGAGAACTTTAAATTGAAAAATTTTTTTTGAGAATTCAATTACGTTCTATTGGAAAACAAATTTTCTTGTACATGAGAGTGCCAAAGAATCAGTGTAACATAATTAGCCATTGCTTTAATTACTAAGAAAGCATGCAAAAAGAACTCCACATGTTGAGTTGCCATGTGATTATGTCATAGAAACCCTTTTTAGGTGGAAATGAGAAATGGCAAAGCGTAAAATTCTGTAAGTTTAGCAGAGAGATTCTCACACTATTTATAATTTTCTAACAGGGATTAGAATCATTCTTGTGCATCATGTTTCTCAGTTCATTTTCTTACTTAGTAATGGAATAAATGTGGCTGGATCAAATGCAGGTGCAGCAGCTGCTGAGTTTTCAGCTCAAGCTTTGCCAGGATTTCTGCAAAGTTTAGCTTGCACAAGCAGGTTTGTTCTTCTTTTGGAGGCTTTTTTCTTATTATATTTCAAGCTATAAGATATGTGTTCTTGAAGTAATCAAATTCTTTGTGTAAATGCAGTCCTCATGATGCATTACTTGAAGCATTTGTTAGCACAGATGTCGCATTTAGAAATGAACTAGACTCTCTTCGTAAATCAAAGGGATTTATTAAAGATTGGCACCCTGGTTGTACTGCTGTTGCTTCTTTGATAATTAGAAACAAGCTGTTTGTTGCCAATGCTGGTGATTGCAGGACAATTTTATGCCGGGCTGGCAATGCCTTTCCTCTTAGTAAGGTCAGGGTTGACATGAACTGGTTTATGGAATTCTATTTTATAAAATCGAGTCTTTATCAAAACTATGTCACTTCTATACATCAGGATCATGTTGCAAGTTGTCCTGAGGAGAGGGAACGTGTTGTTAGAGCAGGGGGACAAGTTAAATGGCAAATTGATACTTGGAGGGTTGGTCCTGCTGCACTCCAGGTTTTCCCCTTTACCTTGAATCAGCTTTCTAAGATTCCGTGATCAATAGCATTATTCCTCTAATTGAAGTGGTATTCTCTGGTTTTTTGTGCACATTGCGTGGAAGAAGATCAATATGTAATAAGGTTGCTTTATTGATAGAAAAACAACCTTTTCATATAATGATGGAAAGCAAAATTCAAGTAAAAGAATAACAACAACAACAACAACAATAAAGAAACCTTGCTATTGAATCTGATATACCCATTCTGCCTCAGAAAATCTGATCGACTTTTTAAGTTTCCCCAGCAAAAGAGATTGATCCAAACACAGTCATTTCTTCGCTATTTGCTCTTTGTAGAGGAGTAACAGTTATTCAGTGCTTAAAATTCCTTTTTGGATGTAAAAGTTCATTTTCGTAAAATTACTGTATATTAGATTTGCAGAGTGTTTTTATGAGGTATAAAATTTCCTTGCAGAGAAACAAAAATGCTGTGCATAATTTTGGTGAGCTTTCTGATATACCAAATATCTGGAATTCAAAAATTAAATGCATGGACCTGCAATTAGAACAAATCAGATGAAAATCTATGACAATAAAATATTATAGCAATAAAATTTGAACTCTGTTCCCTGAAGGACAGTCTTGAAAAATTATGAAAAAATTTCTATTATTAAAGAATTCATTGAAATAGAACTTTAAAGTTCAAGTTTTGATGTTCCAAAGAACAGAAAGATTTTTGGGGAGATCAACGAGATCAAAAGAAAATAATAGGGAAAACAGAGTTGGCATTTTTTAAATAGAAGGGTCTTGTTTGGCTGGATGTGTGTAATGGAGAACTTGCACAATCCATGACTGAGAAACGTTTATTAATTATTGTGCTTTTCTTCTTCTTCCTTCTCGTTCTCTTCCTCTAAAAGTTTGATTAATTTATTTCTTAAACCAGGTCACTCGCTCCATTGGTGATGATGATCTAAAGCCTGCTGTATCTGCAGAACCCGACATAAGTGAAACTACTCTATCAGCAGAGGATGAATTTTTGGTAAGGATCATTATTTTAATCAGGGATGGCTTATTGCTTATAATATACAGGGTCTATTTGAGAAATCATGTTTTGGATAAATTGATACGGTCAAATAAGATTGAAAATAAAAGGAGTATTGCTACTCAAATGTATTCTACTTGCATCCTTTTCAGGTAAGGCATAGCAATTGATCATATAAATGAATCTTAAATGAGTTCTTGGTATTTGTGTTTTTTATATTTTACAGATCTGTCTCCATGTTGCTGAATTTAAAAAGTCTTAAAAAAAACACTTGCAATGCCTGAGGCTTCTTGCAAATATAGTTTTCAACAGAATTAACTTGAAAGTCTAGTGCAAAACCTCAAATGTAACTAGTTTCACTAGTTGACAGATACATACATATGTCTTGAGTTTTAAGTAACCCATCTTTAGGATTTTTTCCGTTTCTAAATAGGTTCTTATAATAACTTACCGCTCAATATTTTTGGAGTTATTTCATGATTCCAATCAGTAATGCTTCCTTCGGAATTATTCTCTGCAATTCTCAGGTGTGATGTTGAAGAATCTTGGGTATGATCTGAATTTGAGTATTTTCATTTTTGTTTGATTGAGCAAGTAATTTCATGGAAAGTCATTTTTTCTTTTTCCCTCCATAGAATCCTTGAAACTTTTCATTGAAAATCCTAATTAAATCTTTGATTTGAATGGTTGAGTAGTTTCCTACAAAATTGGGTTTATTTTTTTGCTCTTGAACTTTTCAAGTTATTTTTTTGCTTTATAGAACCTTGAACTTTATATTAATAATCTTTGTCAATCCTGAATGATGATAATAGGCACAGTAAGGTGCAGACCTGCAACTTCCAATAATATCTTATGCTGCTTTCATTTCTCCTCCTATTTGTCATTGATCCTCAACCCTTTTGCAACCGATTATCTTCGTCAAATCCTCTATGTAGACGCTCTCTAGTCTCCCATAACATCCCATACAAACTCCAACCCTTATGGGATTGAGTCTCAGTTCTCTCCAGTAGAAATTCCTTGTTTGAACAATTGAGAGCACTTGGGTTTTAATGTAGGATGAGATTTGCTAGAGCTAATTGTTGTTCTAATTATACAGTAGACAATTGCACTGTTTGATTTTCTATTTGAAACAGAAAAAATCCTTGCGTGGTTAATTATCAGGTCATGGCTAGTGATGGACTTTGGGATGTTGTGAGCAATGCTGAGGTGGTAAACATAATCAGAGACACTGTGAAAGAACCTGCTATGTGCTCTAAGAGATTAGCAACAGAAGCTGCAGAAAGAGGTAGCAAAGATAACATCACAGTCATTGTCGTCTTCTTGCGCCCTGTATCTACTGCAGAGAGAATTTACTAGTTCAAATGCAAATGCAAGTTGGGAACCCAGATTTGAATGCCTGTAATATGGTCGGACGTTATACAATCTACTGCTGATTGGAATTTGCTACAACTTTGTTGTTCCAGCCAGCCTCTACCAGTGCTTCAAATGTGTAAGATGAGGACAAAAAGTACAAGCAAAAAAATCTCTGCAGATTAGAAACAATATCAGAGCTTTTCTGTGAATTCAGGAGACACAAGTCAAACAGGATGGTGTTGAAAATTATGCGTCCTTTACTCATTCTTCATTCATTCATGTAATATCTATACATTTTTACCGTTATCGGATTAGAATTCGATAAAATTTAAAAATTTCTGTTTCAAATTTATCTTTTAAATAAAATTTATTTATTAGAATAATCAAATATTCATATATTTTCAATGGCTTAATGCATAAATTTGCTCTTGAACTTTCAATGTTTTTTCTAGTGGTGCCCTGAACTTTGCGCTTGGGGAAGGGGGGGTTCTATGATGACCCAGTATTTCAAATTCCTTCAATGACCTTGTCCTTGGTCATGTAGGATAAGGAGAGTGAAATCAAGTGCAAATCGGAGCGTGAGGGATTATTATTTGAGCCATGTCAGCCACGTAAGTTCTCCACCGTGGATAATGAACAACAGCTAAAGATTGATTTTGAAGAGAGAGAAAGAGCTTTCTCATTCCCAATTTATATCCATTATCGAAGAAAGAGAGACCATAATCCTTCTTCTTTTCTTTGAGAAAATTAGATGCTTTAACAAGTAAATTGAGCATTAAAGGCGAAAAAAATTGGTGAGTGAAGGAAGCTTGCTAGAAATAGGTAAGATTGGGTCATCACATTCTAAATCTAGGGTTTTCCTTAGTCATGGATTATCCCCTTGATAGCCCAATTTTAGAGGACAATTGTGGGCAAACTGCTCGATTGAAGATCTCATACACAGAATAGAATCCTAGAGGTCGATTCTTTTGGTGTCAACAATATGGGGTAAGTGGAGAATTTCATTGTAGCACATTCTATTAATTTGCTGGTAATTAAAATGCATTTTTGCTTCTTTTTCTCGTAAATACCTGTGTCCTGCAATTTCTTTTTAGTGACATGATCCACTAATGCCATATCATATTCAACACGTGATTTTGACTTTATTGAGGAAAATAAAGATGAATGAGGAAGAGAAGAGGAAATAGAGGAGGAGATCATTGAAGGTTGTATGTTATGTTGTTGGTGTTGTGTTGCGTTGCTGTTTGCTATGCAGGACAATAATGTTTGTTTCCTTGTTAGGTTAGGGAAATGTTAGTGCAGTTGCTCGATTAGGGAAATGGTTGTTAGAATGATGAAAATAGTGTTGGATATAAGGAAAGTTGTTTGATTTTGTGGAATTGAGGTCTCACTAGAAATAGTACCCACTGTGTTGATTTTGTGGAATTTTGATTTTATTGTAAGTCACTACCATGTACCTTATTATTCCTGAAATGCAATGAAATAGTCCTATTGCTTTTGAAATGTTATTGTCAATTATCTTTCAAATACACAGAAATAAAAATCTGAAACATATAGAATTGAAAATCTCAAACACACATAAAAGAGAAATAATTGTTCAAACATAAAATTGGATTGAGATAAAAATAAATAGGAATTACTAAGTTATCATTAAGTGGCAAAATAATTGTACAAACATTCCGTGCATTCTAGGAATGTGTTAATCTGATCCGATAAGCATAAATAGGGCAGATTATAACATAAAAAAAAAATAGTTCACAGTATCTGGATTTCTATACAAAATTCAAAATTAGTCCTAGTAACTAAACAGGTGGGTTGTTGCTAGCTTGTGAAGCTTGACTACTTTTACCTTTTCATGGAAGCTTGGAAATGTTGATGATCTACTGTTTGATCTTTGTGCATTTGCTCTATGTTGTTGCTGCTGGAGCCGTCTTGCTGTAACTGCATTTTTTCCTTTCCACTTCAATCCAGGTGCTTTAAATCCCAAATCTCCAGTCACGATAGCTGAGCTCCTAGTTCTTTTTAGTGCTGTAATAATTTTTGAGCCCGTAGTAACTGAAGACTGCATAATACAACAACAACATTGAGATATCATTGCATAATGACTTATTTTACCTAATTACATAAACATTAAAAAGCATAGTATACCTAGTATGTTGAAAGATCTAATGCTTTATTAATCTATAAACCAACACCTTTAGGATTACATTGCCTCTTTGCTTGTGAACTTACAGTTGGCTCCTCGAATCTTCTTTTGGTTTCAAATAGGGCATTTTTATCAGTTGCACCTCTGCCTTGGCTTGTACCATTTCCTCTTCCATTTCCTCTATCAGTTGCTTTGGCACTTCTTCTGCCATGTCCCCTACCACTAGGCATTTCATTATCACCTTGCTCAGAAATTGACACATTTTCTCTTCCAGCACCCCTTCCATTACCAGTTGCAGTATCTCTACTGTCTAATGATGGAGTCCTTACCATATAACTCAAAATTGTTGCTGTGCTTCTCACATTTGTGTCCGCAGTCATATCATTCACCCATTGTTAATAAATGCAATTTTTCACAACTAATACACAGTTCTATAATATTATATATTATATACCTCTTTTAAATGGATGGGTTGAAGTTGAGTTTGTGGGTGTCACACCAACTAGATTTGAAGATCCTGCTCCAGTTGCAAGCCTTGGTGTAGTGGGAGCTACTACTGCTTGTGTGTGGGCAATTGAACTTGTAGGAGCTAGTACATGTGAATGGAAAGTTGATGTTGAAGGAGCTGCATGTGATTGACCTGCTGTAGAATTTGGGGCAGATTGTGTCTGAGAAGCCTGACATTGAAAAGCAATACATAATCAAATTATTGTAAATAATTATTTTGTATTACATAGCAATATAATTTAACTGACATAGTACCTGAGGAGCTGTTTTTCCTTTGAAAGGGCATCCTCAGGTAGTTCTTGCCCTAGTGCTTTGTCCAAACCTTAAAATTAAGCAAATTAGAAGAAAATTGTTGAGTAAGTATATACAATTCGTGGAAAAAAAGTACAAAATGACAATTACAAGACACAATGCACTAAATGTAATAACAAGTAAGTAAATGGACAAACAATAATTAAAATGTTACCTTTTGAATGTCTGTGACTACTGTCCAGCCTAATCCAGTAGTGATCTCAAGGTCTTGCTTCAGTGTTGATATAAACCAAATCCAGTTCTTTGTATTCTCAATATCAACCATTGCCCATGCTATTGAAAACATTTGGTTGTTTCCATCCTTTGACACAGCCAATAGAAGTTGACCACCACGAGGTCCCTTTGGAAAACACCCATCCATGCCTATAATAGGCCTACAACCCATAAGAAATCCCTGCTTCAAAGCCTTAATGCACATATAAAACTTTTTGAACCTTTGTTTACCATCTTCAAGTCTTTTGCATTTAGCAAAGCATGTTGAACCGAGGTTAGATCTCCTAATCTCATCACACTAGTCATGTATTTTTGCAAATTCCAAATTATACTTCTCATTGCAGCACTAAGCACCTTGATCCTAGCCCTTCTTGTAATTGATTTACCAATATGAACCTAAAGTTGGTACTTGCATAAATTTTGTATGTCTCTAATTTTATTCCTGGCTGTGACAAGATCCTATCTCTAAAGTGCCTAGTAATGAAAGATGAATTGCAAAGTTTGTTTCTACTTGACCTATAGCATCTACGTGTTGGGTTAGAGGTCTTAATTATAAAGTTCTCAGAAGTAGAATCCTTTGAAGCAAAGAGAAGCTAAGGATAAACTTTTCTAGACTTAGCCCTAATTCTAGTAGGATCATCAAGCCTAATTGTAAGATCTACACCCCTAACTACAACATATTTACTTAGTGCCTCTCTACATTGTTGTACATTTATAAAAATATTTCCAAGTTCCCAGTATGGAACAACAGTGTTGGGGTCATAATGCAATCTCCTCTGCCTTCTACTCAAAGAGCTAGTTCCATCATCATCATCCTCTTCATCATCACCCTCTTCATCATCACTAACCTTACTGTTAGGATCTGAATTGTGTGGGTAAGGTTCACCACCCCTTGTCTTAACTAAATATTTGTCATTCAAGTGGTCTTCACCCCTAAATCCAGAGTCTGCACTATCTCTCCTAGAGGTACATCTTCTGTTTCTTCTCTAGCTGGTGCTCTATTTTTCCTTTTGAATTGCCTCAATCTTTCTCTAGCTGACCTCAACTCATCATTTACATCACTATCATTCTCTATATCTTCTTCCCCAACATTAGAAGCCTCATCATCTGCTTCACTACTACTTTATTCAACAGTGTAATCTTCATCTGCACTATCATCATCCTCACCACTATCACTGTCAGCAGTTGGAGCAACACTTATATTCTTGCCCTTTTCCATGTTTGCCCTTTGCACTAAATGGACAGTACCTTCATTTCTATTATTTTCCTCATTGTCAGGTGGTCCCCCCTTGCTATTACAATTTAGCCCCTCATTAATATTAACATTAACATCACTTCTATTCAATTCATCACTGACAATACCCTCTCTGCCTATCCTATTGACATCTCCCTCATTTGCATTAACTCCCTCTTCTACTTCCACACTGCCTATACCTTTTACATCTCCCTCATTTGCATTAACTCCTTCTAACCCTTCACTGTCTATACTATTTAACTGTCCCCGATGTCCACTAACTCCTTCTTCTAACCCCTCACTGCCTATCCTATATACATCTCCCTCATTTACATTAACTCTAGCTTTAACCCCTCACTACCTATCCCATTTACATCTCCCTCATTTACATTAATTCCAGCTTTAACCCCTCATTGCCTTTTCCATTCACATCAACTCCCTCTTCTAACCCCTCATCATTTACTACATTCTCTTGCCCCTTCCCAACTCCTTCACCATAGCCTAAAGTAGGGAATTCAATTACATTTGGCAAGTCCACTAAATGCTTAATAAAGAGATCCACAGTTGCACCATTTTCCATTACACCAAATGGATAAACTACATCATCATCACAGTCAAGCCATTGGAAATACTCCATTTCTCCATCTATGATGTGTTTGATACACCGACCTAGAAGGCTAGCATACCAATTGACACAATATGATTGCAGGATATCCTACTAGACAATTGGAAAAGACTAGTATTTCATAAGATCTACTCCATAGAGTATTACATGAACGAACATCAACTAAATAATTGCAATTGAGGATGGAGAGCAGTTCTTGAGATAGGATTCCATTTTTTCGCTTGGTTTATAAAGAATCCAGTTCTTTTTTATTGCAGCGTAATTTGAAACTCAACTTTTTTTGCATTTTTAAAACTTAATTTATATTGAAAAGAGCCTAATGTATAAATTTGCCATTAAACTTTTACCGTTTCTCCTAGTGGCCCCCTGAACTTTGCAAGGGTTCTATGATGACTTTATATTTCAAATTCATTCAGTAACCTTGTTCCTAGCCATATTGGGAAATGTAAGTGTATTACATGCACAATGACATGGAATTTACAATGAGACGCGTATTTTTAGTTAAGTTCATGTGGAAAATAAAGTGCTGACTGTACTAAATTTTAGTTTCTCCCTTTCCCTCTTTCCCTCCTTCCCTCCTCTATCTTCGTCTGTCAAAAGCTCAAAAATTACTTGACACGAGAAACCCTTCTTATGAGATATTACCATTCTCTCAATGGCTTCCATATGCAGTTTCTGAAGAAGATTCACAACAAGATACGAAGGTACAGAAGTAATTTTTGGGGAAGTCTCATGCACTCCACTGGGAAGAAGAAATCAAATTTTGTGGCGATTTGTTTTCAAGGTTATTAAAGCTTAAACTTTTAAATAATGAGAAAGGTTGAAAAAGAGTCTGAGATTGACACATTGGCCTTCTTTTCAACGCTAAGGTTTCTTGTTATTTTATTCAAGTGCATGGGTTTTTATTTCCATTTGATTTAGGGTTTGTCCTTCACTTTAAATTAGAGGGCTACATGTGTGGTTTAAGTTTTAAAAATACAAAAAAATTTGAGTTTCAAATTACTTTGCAATAAAAAAAGAATTGGATTCTTTATAAACCAAGCGAAAAAATGGAATCCTATCTCAAGAACTGCTCTCCATCCTCAATTGCAATTATTTAGTTATTGTTTGTTCATGTAATACTCTATGGAGTAGATCTCGTGAAATACTAGTCTTTTCCAATTGTCTAGTAGGATATCCTGTAACCATGTTGTGTCAATTGGTATGCTAGCCTTCTAGGCCAGTGTATCGAACACATATCATGTATGGATCTTTTGTTATTAACTTGGGTTAAAGTCAATTCAGTTTATAACTGTATTTATAGGTCTTGACGTAAGTAAATATTTTCACTAAGTTGATGACGACAATTCAATTCAATTTAGAATTATAAAAGATTAATTGCACTCCGAGAATAACAAAACTTGCTTTAGAAATAAATCCACCCCTTAGCTCTTAATATAAAACAACATTTTATTTTCGCCGAATTTGTAAATTAAATATCTTTTTCTTTTCAAAGGAATATTTGGAATTCTAAGTACAATATCTTTTTCTTTTCACATGTACATATTAGTAAAAATCAATCACAAAAGGTGCTTTGACAAAGAGATACGAAGACTGCAAGCGGTGCGATCACAATCTCTTTCTCCTGCCATCTCCAGGCTTCTCCGGCGAATTCTTCTGACTAGGTAGGCCAATAATTGCTTCTTAACACCTTTTCTTTGATTTTCTTACGTTGGTAGATGATTTTATAGGATTTGGGAAAATCCTTGAAGAAATCGTATCCAGGTTTCAAATGATTAAACTTGGGATTTCATTAGATGATGGCATGATTTGTGAAAATTGAGAAGGAATTTGTAAGTTTCATGGAATTTTGAACGATTTGGTGTAGAGATTTTTGAATTCCGGTACTGCCACCCTCCAGCCACCGTGGATAACCCCAAAACTCAGAATGTGTATTTCAACCTCTAGATTCTAAAAATGCAATTAGAATTGCTAATTGACTTCATTTAGTAATTAAAATGTTGATCGACACAAATTTGAAAATAGGCTTCTAAGCTAAAAATTCACAAAAGCTTCATTATTTTGTATGCTAAATAATTTTAGAATAATTCTTATAGTTAGAAATGACATAAACCATGACTAAATTAACTAAAGTGACTTGAAATTTTTTAGAAGATTTGGAAGTCGAAAACTTCTAGAAATCAATTAATCGTGTGAGACTAGTGTTATGATTAATTTTCAATTATTTAGTGAAATCTAGCTAGTTATAAGACTACCAATTAAAGATAGCTAGAATTGGTTAGTTGTATGAATTTAATATTGAAGAAGTTTTTAGCTTGTTAATGGGCCTTTTAATCGTTATATACTAACTTATATAGTCATGATCTCCTTTGGTTTGAAGAATTGCAGTTTTGTGCGGGGAGGAGCCTTAGAAAATAAAAATATGTATTCTTCATAAAATTTGTGGGAAATTTGGCAATTAAACTTGAAAAAGTCCAATTTGAGAGCTAATGCTACAAGCCAATTTTACAAGCCCAAATTAAGGACGTATTATGAAGGAGTGAAACCCACGAATCAAGCCCTAAAGGAAAGGCCCAAGACCAACAAGTCACAAACTTAGGCTGTCGCCTAAGTTGGAGAAATTGAAGGCAGGCTATCGCCTAAACCATAAAATGAGGCTAAGCGACCACCTAAGTGCATTAGGTGATCTCCTAAGGCCAAAAGATCACTCCAGGCGATATCCTAAGGCCAAAAGATCACTCTAGGCGATCTCCTATGGTTAGAATATCACCCTAAACGATCTCCTATGTGCAAAGTCAATTCATGCGATCGCCTACACCAAATCCAAGGCAAGAAGTCCCCATTCATTAAACGACAGCTTATGCTCAACTGTAATCGGATTAGACGCAACCCACTTGCTCCACTTGCTAAATTGCGTAGAGAAGAGTAGCCTGCAAGCATCTGAGTTCTATAAGTAGCAGTGTAAATCAATAGAGAAAGGGGCTAGAGAAATTAGTAGTGTTAGAATATTAGTCTGCATAAATAATTAGCTTAGGGTTCATAATTCCAAAGGTCAGGAAAGGAAGGTATGAGTGTGACATCCCGACCCGTTAAAGTGATCCTAAGAAGACGGGTAGAGCAAAGCTCCTGGCTAGCTTCTAGGATGACAAGTTAGCTATGGGTAGTGGAATGCGGGACACAGGAATGAATCGAATCATATATCGAAAGGGGGAAACTAACATCATAGGTGCCTTTTGGTAGAATAGCTTGGAGAGTTGGAAGAACTCTTGGGTTAAGCGTGCTCGCTCAATGCAAATTCTAGGATGAGTGACCTCTTGGAAAGTTTTCCGTTTCACCCACTGGACAAAACCGTGCGGGTCTTGCCAATCCAGTATGGAATGGAATTGGCTTGATCCAAAGCGGACAATTCCTCTGGTGGTTGGAGTCTCACCCACTGGACAAAACCGTGCGGGTCTTTGGCCAATGCCAGTGATGGAATGGGAATTAGGCTTGATCCGCAAAAGCGGACAATTCCTCTTCCTCTGGTGGTTGGAGTCGGGCGTGACAGTGAGCGACAGTGTCTTAGACTCAACAGAAGCCATACTCGATCCATCATTCTCCTCTGATGTTATCTATTGTTTTTGTTTTTTTTGTCTTGTTATTGTTTTCATTCAAGCAACCTTATTATAACTCCGTTCTTTTCATCTCAATAAAAGATATGGATTGCTATTTGGTTGTTTATATTATTTTATCTAAAATGAGGGAGTAATCCAGCCATTCTAGGGATGGATTAATATCTAATACCTCGGGAATGCTGGGCGACTTTATTGAAAATTGAATAATCTATAATGTGATATAGATTTCTAGTTCAATTTATGCAAGACAAACGCTTGTAAAATAAAGTCAGATCCCTTTATTTGCTTGGCATTAGGCAAGCCACTTGTAAAATAAAGTCAGATCCCTTTATTTGCTTGGCATTAGGCAAGCCAGCAATGAATCGAAAGATGAAGTTCAAGCACTTGATGCACATAAACTGAGCATTGGTTTCATATCTAGAAACAGAATAAAATTAGTTTTAAAAGGGGGAAGCTTATTACGTATGTAATATGCGAAAGGCGTCATACGACTATTATAGTTGCCTACCTCAAAAGAGGAGATAACTAATCAAAACACTCCACCCTTCAGAAAATATATCACTTGTGCTTAATTCGCCGCTGCCTACTTCCGGATGGTAACAGATCAATCCATCACCAGAATACTTTTTCATTTATAAATTAAAAAAAGAAAAAAAAAATACCTAACCTAACTAACTTACTAACACCTAACTTTTCTAACTTTTTTATTTTATGTTATTTAATTTCTTTTAATTTTTGTTCTTTTATTTTACGGCTCTTTAATTTCCTGCAATTTACTTTATCTCACTTTTACTTTATTGCACTTTTATTTTACACAATTTAATTACATTTATTTTAATTTCCAGTATTTAATTTACGCAATTTAATTTCTGTTATTTTAATTCTTGTTATTTTAATTTTATGTTTCTAATTTATGCATAACTCACCCCATAATTGATTCTGCCTGATAATTATGTATTCAAAAGGTTCTAGTACTCAATCCTTCCAATTCCTGTGCATACGATATTTTTAATACTACTTGCACGACCCATTAATACTTGCGATATAATGACATAGGCATTAGCCGGGTAGCGATCAAGTTTTTGGCACCGTTGCTGGGGATTGGTAACGTGATTGATATTAGAAAATTTTGAAAAACAATTAATCAGACAATTTTATTTATCTATCATTTATTTTTTTTATTTCCAGTAATTTTCTTTTCTTTTATATATTTATGTAAATGTCACAATCTGTTTCCATGGGTCGGACTGGCATTAGGGTCCAAGTAAGCTTAAGGCGCCCAAGGCTAATAGTAAGCCTGAATCACTAAAATTCAACTATCTCAATATGAATTTCTACCATTCAGCCCCAATTACCATGCTCAATAAACCTCATAATTATATTATATTTCGGCCCCAAATTTAACATTTTACACATTTCATAAATCGGGCCCAATTTATAATACATTACATTTATAATATGGGCTTATATTATATTTCGGCCCCAAATTTAACATTTTACACATTTCATAAATCGGGCCCAATTTATAATACATTACATTTATAATATGGGCTCATAAAATCATTATACCTATATTAATACACAACTAAAGGTACATAAATCCTACAACTATGGAGTTTACTAACCGACAGATATAAATAGGTTCTTGTACATATAGTTATATAGCAAAATAATCACTTAAACTAGGAAAAATTTCTTTCTAAGCTCTACTGTGAAGAAATAGAACTTAAACTGGAATAAAGAGGAACCTACTTCCTGAAAAATTAAACAAGACATGTGAGTTTTATAAGGAATAATAATTATTGCACAACACATGCATACATGTGAGTTTTATAAGGAATAATAATTATTGCACAACACATGCATTCACACAAATGTGTAAATATATCAATCAAGTCATCCGACTAGTTATATGATCACGCTGACAGTCACACATATGGCATAACAACAGTACTCACAATTATTAACAACTTCATATAATTACATCATGTGGAAATTGATTAGTAGCGTCACCAAAACCCCCAACGAGCTGTCCTCACACATGGCCTGCCCTCTCATCACGTGTGCACCAGGGAGCCGATCCCCGTTCATGGCCGACCGGTCTCAACCTCACTTGACCAATCCGCTCAATTTCTTATACTCTCTTTTCTTTTCCACACCAGGGAGCCGATCCCCCGTTCTTTTCTTTTCCATATCATATTTCATCAGATGCACATGGGGTCGCGATCTCCCCATACATGGCCGACAGCATCGAAGACTGCCCTCACAAGCCCAATGGTGACCTACTTCATCCCAATTCCACAGAAACAAGGCATAGCAATGTCACAACACAAATAATCAAACATCACTTTTAAATGCAAGCACATTAATCAATTAAACATTTTCATACAAGAGTACAAATAAACATCCATAACATTTTCGATACAGAGTACAAATAAACATTCCATTATACATTGTAAAAAGGACAAGAGTATTAAAGTAATAACATACCATAATAATCGGTTTCTTAAAAATAAAAATAATAAGTAAATAGAATAAATAAATAAATAAGTAAATAAATAATAATAAAAATAACTATATAACTTTATTTTAAATATATTAAGGTATAAGATGAATCTAAATAAACCTATAAATTTAATTATTATATATAATTAGCCTAGATTCTAGCAAAACTTCGGCGGAAATCTTCTCTAGAAATTAGGCTAAATCACCCTCTTAAAACTATAATTCAGTAATAAATTCTCAAGCCTATCCATCGGGTAATTCACATTAACTATCCGTCCACCATAACCATTACTCATTCATCTACATATTTACTCCATTCTCACAGCCCATCCATCGGGCAAATCAATCAAATCAACCCATCCATCTTAAACAATATTTATTAACCATCACACACACACACACACACATATATATGCACTTAATCATTCTAAAATTCTAAACCTCACATTATTAGCCTATCCAAAATGCTCTCACATTTATTAGCCTATCAAGATGCTATAGTAATTAACAGATAACATAATAATCGAAGTTGACATAATAAGTTCATTCGCCTTTTTAATTATGAATAGTTACTAGACGTGCATCCATCCATCATTGCACCAAAAGCATCCAAGATCAACTCATCCATAATTGTACCATAGGTTAATACATTCTTTAACTAACAACTAAATCATAAGTTAATAAAGATAACCAAGTACTTATTATTGCTTCATGATTTACACTTAGAGGTAATAAGGCCCAATATCATAGTCATATAAAACTAAACTTCCTAAATTTTAATTCAAAACAATAATCAATTATAGTTAACCTACGTTATCAATTATCTAATATAATCACAATTTCTAACGATTGAATCTCAAGTTTAAATTCTCCTAAAAACTCCAAATATTTTCACAAACTTGAAAACCTAATATTTCAAAGTCCTTCTGTT
Source organism: Jatropha curcas (assembly GCF_014843425.1). The sequence goes on from NW_023591140.1 coordinate 1,408,439, forward strand.
ACTTATTTATTCGAAGTTAACTAAATTAACCAATAAATTTAAGTTTGGAATTTTTAACAAAAATGACGAACTAAGTCTTAGAGCTTACTTATTTATTCGAAGTTAACTAAATTAACCAATAAATTTAAGTTTGGAATTTTTAACAAAAATGACGAACTAAGTCTTAGAGCGTACCAATTGAGAATCGGACTACGATTTTAGATCCGCGTGAAGAGAAGATTATTCTGTCTCTTGGGGTCTCGTCGAAGACTTGCCAGCCGGTCGCCGGAAAACTGACCTCTTCTAGATTTGAGCGGCACTTACATCCCCATACTCAAAAATTCGCGAGGAACTCAAATCCATCCTCCGTTTGTGCATTTGGCGAGCCGATTGGTCAGAATCAAGCTCAACAGCCGCTCCACCACCGCCTTCAATGGCGCCTCCACCATACTGCCCCCATCTTTGAAGTTAATTGAGGGGAAATGTTCAGGAGATGAGTAGGAGTCGATTAGGACCATCCCTGGAGTCTGAGATCTATGGAACGGTGAGATATTGCTGGAAATTGGAGTGGCAATCAGTGAAGCATCTCGGTCTCATTTCATGCCATTAATGCCTCTTTCTGCGTGAGAGAAGGCTGGAAACTTGACCAGCGGCACGAGGTAAGTCGATCGCCACCTTGCTCTCATCGAGCGGTGGCCGGAACGGGAAGGTAGGGGGGTCGCGCACTTACCTTCACTAGAGATGGAAGAAAAAGAAGAAAGAAAGGAAAAGAAAGTGGTTCTAGAGTTTTCTGGCATTTCGACTAGATTCGAATCGGTTTGGCCCAATTCAATGATTTGGCTCGATTTTTGCTTAGTTTGCGGTTTATTTTTTTCACTTGGTTTTCAAAGATCCAACTTGGTTTATGAGTCCAATTTGTTTTATTTTAATCAATTTAATAGTTAATGTCTAATATTAATTCTTAAGGAGTCTAGAAGGTTCTCGATTAGGAGTTGCGATACTATATTTTAGGCTTGGGCCCAACTCGCGAATTTGGACGCAGATTGAGATTGTATAGTACTTGCAGCCCACATAGTCAAAAATTCTGATTTTTGATTTAATAAGTATAGTACTTTGGGCAGCCCACAAAGTCAAAAATTCTGATTTTTGATTTAAGTAAAAATTAAAAAGTTTCAAAAAAATTAAAATTACGTGGTGTTTTAAATAAAATATAGTTATTATATGAGTAAAAGTATAATATATAGTATGATATATATATATATATATATATATATATATTAGTATATTATATATAGTATATATATATATATAGTTTAATGGGACTGAACGCTTTTAGTGGTCAAATCGGAGAAGCATTGATGTTTGTGGCCTTTTAGATTTACGCAGATAGTAGAAAGAATAGGGCAACGAACTCTATAGAAAAGTCAACAAAAGTTGCCAGAGGAAGAAAATATATTTATGTGGACTAACCTTTTATGGTCAAATCGAGAAGCATTGATGTTGTGCCTTTAGATCCAGATATAGAAAGAATAGCACGAACTCTATAGAGAATCAACAAAAAGTGCCAGAGGAGAAAAAGAAGTTCCATTCGAATTAGACACTGAAGTGCCAAAATGCCGTGACCCAAGCCAAAAGAGGTGGAGAAAACATAATTCGAATCAAAGTGTTAGACAATTCAGAACATATTATGGCTGCAGAAAGAATTTTATGGGATTTGAATATTCCAAATCCCGGAGATATCTAGACTGCTGTATTCAGACCACCTGTAGCTGTAAACAACTTTGAGCTCAACCAGCACCAATCTCTATGGTGTAATAATCTCAAATTGCTGGTTTGCCGAGTGAAGACCCGAATGTTCATCTAGCAATATTTATTGAAATCAATGACACCCTAAAGATAAATTGAGCCAGTGATTATGCAATCCGAATGAGATTATTCCTTTCTCTTTAAGGGATAGAGCTAACCTTACACTCTATGCCCCCAGGTTCATTTGCCATTTGGGAGGAATTGAGTCGAGCTTTCCTATAAAAATACTTTTCACCAAGGAAGAACCCAAAGATGAGAAGTGAAATAGTCACATTTTGGATGAAAGAAGATGAGACTCTTTACGGAGCATAGGAGAGATTTAAAGATCTTCAGTGACAATGCCAGTATCACGGGTATGACAGACCATTCTTAATTCGATTATTCTTCGATGGTGAGACACCTTCAACTAGAAACACTCTAGATGCAGCTGCCAAAGGATCCTTCCTAAAGAAAAGAGTCAATGAAACTTACAACCACTAGAGGAAATTACAGCAAGCAGTTACAGATGGAATTAAGAATGAGGAACAATGAAGAAAATAGCCGGAATGCTTGATGTAGACGGACTCACATTCCTATCCGTAAAATTCGATGCCATGTTTAGGAAACAAGATATGCTCAATGTAAGTGCTGTTGGAGCAATTCAACTAGAACTTGAAATTTGTGCTGAGGTAGGGCACGCATTTGCAGAAAATCATGACGAAAATCTCATGGTACCCGAACCAGTCTTGGAAAAGCCAACTATGTCCAAAATAGTTACCCCCAAGATCCTAGACGAAACCAATTTCCTAACTCCTACAAATTAAATTTCAAAAATCGCCCATATCCAGCTACTAACCAAACTTCAAACCACCACCACCTGGATACCCTTCGAGATAAAATCAAAACCCATTCCCACAATAGTTCACTCCAGTCGGATAAAACCAAAATCAATACTCTAGCTCTATCTCAACCTTAGAGCCACTCTACAGAGCTTTATCTAAGAAAAAAAAAGAGCTAATGATGGTTTCAGGGACATGTTCAGAAAAATGAATGCAAGAATTGATCAACTTTCCACTCATATGAAATTCATGGAAAATCAAATGGCACAGCAGGCAATCTCCTCAGGAAGCAAAGCTTATGGTAAGCTTCCAAGCCAACCGGAACCAAATTTAAAGGAGTAACACATTGTTGTCTACCTTAGAAGTGGAAAGACCCTGGAAGAGCCAAAGAGAGCAATGCAACAAGTGGAGAAATCAAAAGAAGAAAAGTCAGCAAACAAAAAGTATGATGAAGCAATAGAAGAAGATGAGGAGACAAGAAAGAAGAGACAAGAAGAAAACATTCAAAGGAGAATAAGAGTCTTTGAGAGAAAAGCCATACCATTTTTCGAAAGACTCCAATAGGCAAATCTTAAACAGTTTTGGAAATTCTTGGAGATGCTAAAATAATTGTATATCAATATTTCATTCTTTGATATTATGACTCAGATGCTTAACTACGCCAAATTTTTTGAAAGAAATTTTGATGAAAAAATGGAACATGGAAGAGTTAGAAACGGTGGCACTCACGGAGGATTGCAGCGAAATGATTCAAAATAAACTCTTTTTCTTCAAAACGTAATAATTTTCTTCCATGTCTTTGAACCCAACAAAATACCTATAAAACATTAAAAACAACTAAAATAAATGGAAAACTAAATAAACATGAAAATTAAATAAAACTCTTAACAAAACCTATTGAAAACATACCAAAAAGACACTTTAAATACACTAAAAATTGTGAAAAATAACTAAATATCAAATACCCCAAACTTTAGATTTTACTCGCCCTTGAGTAAACTAAGAAGAAAAACACAAAAAGAAAAAAAACTTCACAGAAAATTTATCCCAACACATGCTCAACCCAAATCTTGAAATCCTCTCAAATAAATCCATTACTGCAATCAACGAATTACAGCTATCCTAATCATCCCATCTAATATAGATTACAAACAAACAAAAGCTGTGCAGAAAAATTTTCTCTCTGTGTGTGCCTGTTAGAAATCAATCAATGATATACTTTTTCAGACAATCAATTAAGAAAAGCACAATACTTAGCTTCAGGAAGATAAAACATGGAAATTTCCATATGCAATCTTTTCATTTCCCTCTCCACTAATGTAGAACAAATTAAAATGTAGGATCAAAAGGTCTTTATTGTCTTGTAATGTTTGGCTAGGGTTAAGGTTTTCAAAAGAAAAATGGTATAGGCTCAAAATAATGCCAGAAAAATTTAATCAATCCAAAATTTATCTTAAAAGCAATGCACAAACTAAACCATAAAGTCTCACAATTGCCCTTTTCACAACAACTTTTGCATTTCTTTTTCTTTTCTTTTTTTTCCTCTTTTTTTCATTTTTTTTCTTCATTTTTTCCACTTTTTTTTTATTATTTTTTTTCTTTTTCAACTACAAATATTAACATTAGACTCATCAACCCAATCAAATTGTAATCCATTGAACTATATGGGTTGAGGGACTTGAAACAACAAACACAAAAGAATAATAAAGTGCGACATCTCAAATAACTTATAATGCAAATGCTTCAATAAATAATTGGATGATTAATTTTCTTATTACAAGGGAGGTAAAAAGCTTTTGGTTATATGGTTTTAATAATGGGTTATAGGGAAAAAAATTATAAGTTTGCATTTAGCATACTTCTTAGGCTCAAAGAGGGTAATAAGGTTTAATGGAATAAGGTAGGTATAATGAAAGTTAAAACAATATTAACGGTATAATGAATGCCTAAATCATTTCCTACATCATAATTTTCTAGGATTTCACCCGAAGGGAAAATCAAAAGGGTTCTAGAATTCACAAAGCTAAGAAAAAATTTTTTATCTTCATTGTCGTCCTAGTTGTTAGCTCAAGGGTCAAATTCTAATCTCGAAATTTTGATGATTAAAACAAAATAAATAAATTTAAATTATATTATTTGTGCTAATATTATTAATCATTTCCTTACATCAAATAATTTTCTAGGATTTCGACCCGAAGGGAAAATCAAAAAAGGGTTCTAGAAATTCACAAAGCTTAAAAGAAAAAAAAATTTTTTATCTTCATTGTCGTGCCTAGTTGTGTAGCGTCAAGGGTCCAAATGGTCCTAATCTCGAAATTTTGTGAAAAACAAAACAAATAAATTTAAATTATGTTATTTGTGCTAATATTATTTTATACAGAATTCTTATGGAAAGAAATCGTACAAGGCAAGTCATACAAAATCTATAGTGTGTGACGATAATCCGAAGACCCTATGGGTTAGGTATTTAGGATACTTTGTAGGATAGAGAGAAAATTCATATATGAGCACATAAATTAATTTTTCTCTCAACAAAAATATTTTTCGGAAATTGGTTTTTTTCAAAATAAATTCTTTTATTTGTTTTCTAAAAATATTCTTTAAAATCGAAATGATTTAATTTCCTAAAACTAAAGAGATTACGTCTCTAATGTTTTTGGTAATAAAATCATACACTTTACTTTTCGGGATTCAATTACCTAAAATTAAAGAGATTATGTCTCTAACGATTTTGGTAATAAATTGTACGCTTTCTTTTTCGGAAATCCTCTTTGAAGATCTAAAGAATTTTAATTTTTTCTCTTACCTAAAACGAAGGAAGATCTTATTCTTTTTCGTTTTAGTAAGTAAAATCTTTTTGAAAAATATTTCCCAAATAAAATGCTTTCGAAAATCTTTATGTTTAAGGAAAGGAAGATCGTCTCCCATTTTTTTACCAAAAGGATAAAACAAAGTTTTTGGTAACTAAGATTCTCGCATCTTCTAAATAAGGAAAGCAAATATTCTGATTTCAAAATGAAATATCCACTTTCTAAAAACGAGTCACATATCTCTCTATAAAAAGGAGTTTTCATGCTTTGAACAAGGTGGAAGAAAGAGTTTTCGTTCCTATTGATCACACACATCTTTTATCTCTCAAAACTTACTCTCTACCCCATTTTTCTTTTCATCTTTACACTTTACGTTTTTATCTTTAAAGAGAAAAGAATTTTTGTTAACAACTTTTGAAAAACGGTTCTGTGTTTTAAACAATTTTCTAATCCGATAAACTGTTTTTCCTGTGCTTATATGTACATTTCTTTCTGTCTATTTAGATTCTGTAATCTATAGTAGATAAGTTCTTATTTGATAAACAAGTGTGTAATAGCTTAGGTTAGAAGCTATTGAGAAAAAGGTTATCAAGCGACCTTCTCCTTGTGTGAGATTCTAATGTCTTACCTCTCCGTGGGAGAGAATTCTAATGTCTTGAATTGAATTTCTGTACTCTGCGCAAAAACAGAAAAGGGGTTGAGGGTTAACTAGTACTTTGGAAAAAATTCAGTGGGGAATAAAAGGGTAGATCTAGGTGTTGATCTATTGCCTTGTAACTGTTCGGTTTGTCCTGCTATACCCCTTGTACAGAGATGAACATAGTTGGGGATCGTCAGAGGATGAGTCTCCTTGGGGGAGTGGATATAGGCGGAGTTAGTGCCCCACTACAAATCACTGTGTTGATCTTTTTAATTTCTGAAGTTTTGCTTGATACTGCTTTACTTACACTTCTGTTTATATTTTAGAAATGCTAAAGTTGTTAATCAATTTGATGTTCTAAAACTGAAATAAGTCTTATCTTCTCTGAACATTAGAACTCTGGAATTCTGATAAGTGAATATACCAATTTCTAAACAGTTCTTCTATTTACAGTGTATTCACTACTTGGGTTTCTAATTAGTTTTCTAAACTTGATTAAAGCTTTGTGAGGCAGTTTTAATTTCAATAACTGTCTCTCACATAATCTTATATGATTTTCTAAACTGTATGAGGAAGTTCTAAATACAATAGCTTTCTGTCATAAAGAAGTTCTAATATTGAATAAGACATTGTGAAGCAGTTCTTATTAATTGCTGCACTTTGCATAGTCTTTCTAATTTCTTATGAATAGAACATTGTGAGGAAGTTTTCTATTTCTTTCATGAATAGAACATTGTGAGGAAAGTTTCTTAATCCATAATCTTATTCTCAAAAAGTTCTTGATTTTAATCCGCATGCATTTAGAATCTATATTTTGTTTTTTAAATTTCTAAACATATTTTTTTAAGAAAACCCAATTCACCCCTCCTCTTGGGTCTGTGCCATACATATACGGGACCCACAATCTTGGGTTATCAAAGCCTTGGGCTCCTTGGACTTACCGAAGCTTAACCGCTAGCTTAACCGCTTAAGAGATAAGATCCCATGGCAACCTCACTCCCTCTTACTTCATTAGAAGGTCAATCTGTTTCTAGACCTCCTTTGTTCAATGGTTTTAATTACTCTTATTGGAAAACTAGAATGGAAAATTCATAAAATCAGTTGATATAAATTGCTGGAGGAACGTTATTACTGGTCCTCGTATGCCCATGAGAATTTTAGGAGATGAGAGTGTTAGAAAAACAGAAGAAGATACACAGATGCTGATTGGAATGATATTGCTATAAATGCAAAAGCTATCAATATTCTTCATTGTGCTTTAAATGCAACAGAATACAACAAAGTGTCTGTATGTAAATCTGCGATAAATGTTTGGGAAAAACTTAGAGTTACCTATGAGGGTACAGATAGAGTAAAAGAATCCAGAATAAATATCCTTTGGAGAGAATATGAAATGTTTAGTATAAAAATGTTTAGTATAAAAGAAAGGAGAAACTATTTGCAGAGTTAAATTCCAGATTTACTAATATAGTTAATCCTTTTTGAGAAACTCTCGGTTAAGCGAAATTTCAGAAGATAAGCTTGTTAAGAAATTCCTTAGAATTTCTACCTAAAAAATGGGATTCATAGGACAATTGCGAGACACTAGCGAACTATTCATGAATTACAAAGAGACCCCTGTCACTTTATGATTATCTTATAGCGAGCTCTTGTTTTCAGAAGAAATGAAATCTCTTTGGAACTATAAAGACTAAGAAAAAAGAAAGGACAGCTTTTTGAAAATAGGATTCTAGTGAAGAAGTTCTTTCTAATCTTGATATTGATGATTTAAGCACTCGTTGCTAAAAGATTTTAAAAAGTTCTATAGAGAGTGAAGGCCCATAGGAAAATAGTTTAACAAAAAGAAACTTTTCCACCAAAAATGGCTAACTTACCTAAAAAAGAACCTCTGAAGTGGTTTGTTTACGAATGCAACGAAACCTAGACATATCAAGGTGCCTTAATTGTTCTCTAAAATTGAACAAAGAATGTCACACGAAAGAAGAAGCTTTGATAGCAGGGGCTTTTGTAGCCGCTTGGTGATTTCAGATGATTTTCTATTCTGAAAGCACACAGTTATTGACTCGAGAAGAAATTCACTATATAATTCGTGTCTAAGCTACATATCGAATTCGACTCTAAAGAACATTAGAACTCTGACTTCAATACACAGAGAAAGCTGAAATCAATGAAATAAATGCAATGGTCCCAAGGAAGACATGGAAGAAAGCAAACGGGTTTTTTTAAAAAAGAAGAATCTCGTACTTTTATGTCTGAACTTTAATCATAATATAATGATCTTTCTTAGGGAGAGCGCATATTAATAGATGGCTTAAGTGCCTGCACATTGAGTGAAGAAGCTTGTTGAGAGAGAGCAGTAAATGTCTAGAAGAAAGATTGTAGAAAGAGGTTGAAAGTCGTGAAAGATAGTAGGTAGTTGGATTTTAATACATGCTTTTTATCACAGAAGTTAGCAGTGCAAGAATCCTCTATCACAAAAATAAGTCAAAGGTGATCTTGTAGAAGATCTGTTCAAGATAATAGAGATTTTGCAAGGAAGAAATCTGAGAACACTTTATAAGAGAAAAAATGGTAAGAAAGGATGCTGAAATTCTGAAAAGAGTGGAAGTACTGGTTAAAACTTGAAGATTTAGAATTCATAAAAATCAATTTCAGAATCGTTTCTCAAAGAAAAACAAGTTACTAGCTTATGATAGGCAATTTCTTAAACTGAGACTTGTGTTTATCATAATTAAGAAAAATGCAGTCTCTAATGTTGTTGACTTTCAGGAATATCAAAGTTTCAACAGAAAGAAAAAATTCATAGTAAAGCTAAAATTGCACCTGTTACCAACTAGAAAACCCTCCAAGGATACCCAATATGGAGTTGACAGTGAGCGCGGTTAAATCTGCAGTTGATCATTTTAGGCTGTATGTGCCTAAGGATGAGCTGGAAAAATTAGAAATGTTGGTACATGGACAATCTCTGCTTGCTCTAGGCATATGAACTCGGTTGATAGAACGGAATTCACCAGATTTAGTAAAAGAAACATAGGGAGAAGTTACATTTAGACTCATAAGCTTTTGTGCGAGACAAAGCAAAAGGTAAACCATTCGTTGTATTGGTGTCTGTAAGGTTCTACATTCCCTTCAAATACGAAGATGTATTGCTATGGAGCTTAGAAGAGAATTAACATTATATAACCTTTGTATGAGTGTTAGTTCAGATTTGTGAGTAAAAAATAGTGTTATTGATGTGATCTCTTGATACCCATATTCTTATTGTGGAAGTTTCAGTGAACATGCATGACAATTAAAAACTTATTCGTTGGAAAAAGGTATTGGAAATATATACAATATAGATCTCTGTGATATGGCTATAAACCGGAATGATTAATATGCCTTAAAGTACTGTGATAATTCAGATTTGGTGATTTATTGGCTATAGAAAGACTTGGACATGCAAAGCTGGCAACCTTATTTTCTAAATTGTCTAGAAAGATTCTGGGGTTCGAGGTTTGCCAAAGTTGAAATTTGAAAAATGATTCACATTGACCATGTGTGACTATCTTATCAAAATGGGCAAACAAACCATGCAACATGCTTTAAATCCAAAAGGGTCATGTTTTCTACTCTAGGGACCTTTAAGACATTACTACACCTTGATCTATTCGGCCAATTACTCCTTCTAGTCTTTGGAGAAAAATTTTATGCATCGTTGTTATTGTAGATTGATTTACTCTTTAGATTCACCGGACACTTCTTCCTTAGAAATTAAGGATGAGTTCATATGACATGTTTGTTTCATTCTTTGCAAGGAGAATCCAAAATGAGAAAGGACTTACAAACACTCCTCAGCCAATTAGAAGTGATCATGGAGGAGATTTGCAAAACTTCAACAAGTTTGACGCTTTTTTTGCAAGAGTCAGGAATTTATCTCCCATAACTGTATCCAGCAACCTGTACGAACACCATAACCCAAAATGATGAGGCCAGTAGCTGGAAACGCAAAGAACTAGAACACTTCAAGGATAGATGGCCAAAACCATAGCTAGAGTGATTCTAAACTAACCAAGAGTGTATTTCTGCGAGGCAGAAGCAATTAACACTGAGGACACTGCATTGTTAATTCTAAAATAAGGCTTTTGCGTAAGATCTTAAACTTAAAAGAGACTCCATATGAGCGTATTTACAAAGGTAAGAAGAACAAAATAATATGGTTAACTTTCATAATTTTTTTGTGTTGCAAATTGCTATTCTAGATAACTAAGAAAAATCATCTTGCCTAAATTTGTCTGCTAAATTACCTTTTATGAACGGTTATTTTTCTGGGATATTGTAGTAATAGTTACAAGTGCAAATATGAGAGGTGTTATAAAATAAAAAGACTGCTAGTTGTTAGTTGAAGGAATCACCTATTATACCTATGTTTTGCTGTTTGTATGAATTCTTGACCACCTACATCGATAGAACATTTAGTAAGGTGATGAATGTTGTAGAATTCTAATCATGTAATAGCAGACATGAACAATCGAAAACAACTTATTTCATAGAGACAAGCACAGAAAGTGATGAACAATCAAAACAACTAGAACAGCCAGAAAGTGAGCAGAACATTGATAATCAGGCTGAACCAGAAGTTGAACATGCAGATCAGAATATAGTTAAAAGTCAAATGCCAGAAACAAAAAATGACGATTCTCAATTACCAAAAGAATGGCGATTTCATAAGTATCATCCTCAATAAGACATTATGGATAATCCCTCAGAAAGGATGATGATTAGAGCTCAACTTAAAAGATATTTTGGTAATGTTGCTTTCGTTTCTCAATTAGAACATAAAAATTTAGAAGATGCTCAAAATGATGAAAGTTGGATTCTTGCTATGCAAAAAGAGCTAAATCAATTTGAGATAAACCAAGTTTGGAAACCTAAATCAATATGTGAGGAGTAAACCAGTTTATGGCCTAACTTTTGTTTTCTAGACTCCAAAATCTCATTCTATATTGGAACAAAATGGGTGTTTAGAAATAAGCTTGATGTTGGATGAAACATATTTGTATATCTTGTCACCCCCAACGTTTAGAAATAAGCTTGATGAACAAGGTAACTGTCACGCCCCAACTCTAATCAACAGAGGAATTGTCCGCTTTGGTGTAGTCCACGGACGCCCTTCACCTCAGTGTAGTCCCCGCACGCCCTACTCGCATGGTTTTGTCCCGCAGGTGAAATGGGAAACTTCCTAGGAGGTCACCCATCCTGAGATTTTTATTAAGCAAGCACTCTTAACCCTGGAGTTCTTCCAACTCTCCAGCCATTCCACCAAAAGGCGCCTCTAATCATTAGTTTACCCCTTTTTGATATATGATTCGATTCATTCCTATGTCTCGCATTCCACTACCCTAGCTAGCCTGCCATCCTAGGATCGCTTTGCCGGGTCGGGATGTCACAGGCCCACCAGCTTCCCCGTGGTTCGTCCTCGAACCATACATCTACTGGAGGGGGTCCGGCTCTGATACCAATTGTCACGCCCCGACTCTAATCACCAGAGAAATTGTCCTGCTGATACCAATTGTCACGCCCCGACTCTAAGTCACCAGAGAACAAATTGTCCGCTTTGGGTAGTCCACGGACGCCGTACACCTTCAGCTGTAGTCCCCGCACACTCCTAACCGCGCCAATACGGTTGTCCCGGCAGGCTGAAATGGGAAAACTTCGCCAGGATGGTAGCGACACCTCATCCTGGGATTTCTATTAAGCGAGGCACATTAACCCTGGGATAGTTCTTCCCAATCTCTCCACGAGCCATTCCACCAAAAGGCGCCCTGTCTACATGATAGGGTCTACCACACTTTTCGATAATGCATTCGATTTATTTCCTATGTCCCGCATTCCACTACCCGTAGCTAGCCTGCCATTCCTAGGATTGCTTGCCGGGTCGTGAGTCACAGTAACGTTGTGAGAAATACAAGCGAAGATTAGTGGCTCAAGCGGTACAACCAAGAGGAAGGATATCGATTCTCCCATGAGACCTAATTGCGCCCTGGTTGCTAAGGACTTGAGCGCCATTAAATCTTTATGCATTTGCATTGTTTTCAAAAAACTTCATGTTATATCCAAGAATGGTACATGTGAGAACAGAAGTACTATTTCTTAAATGTGTCAAATTGAAGAAGTGTATGGTAGAACAACCCTTCCTGCGTTTTAACCAGTTTTACAAAAAAACCTAATTCTAGTTGTTTACGAACTTCACTAAAGCTCGTTATAATAGGTGCTTGAGAGCAAAATGCTCCTAGAGAACGCTGGTATGAATATTGAGTAAGTTCTATTTGGAAAAATGGGTGCTTTGTCAAGAGGTGGATAATTTGAGTTGTTGTACAACGACTACTTTATCAAAAATAAAGGCACGATTTGACATTAGTTGTAGCAAATTTATGTTTTGATGACATAATTTTGGATCTACTAATGGATTTCTTTGTAAGGAATTTTCATAAGCATTATGCAGGGTCGAGTTCGAAATTGATATGATGTAGAGAATAAACTTCTTCCTTGGACATCAAATCAAACAATGTGAGAATGGAAATTTTCATTAATGCTATAGAATTACAATATACTTTAGAGAATTGTTGAAACGAGTTCTATGTAAATGGAAAATGCCCAAGTATGTAGTACACCAATGAGGGGTGTGTCCATCGCAAAATGTAGAAAAAGTGAAAAAGTAAGGATGTGGATATCAAGTTTGTGTTGAGAAGTATGATTCGTCTTTACTATATCTAAGCAAGCACGACCAGACATTACAAATTTTAGTGTTTGTCCCTATTGTGCTAGATTTGCTAATCGCATGAGTTACAGAGTGACCATCTGCAAAACCAAGTATAATGTTGAATAATCACTATGGCTACTAGCATGTATGCAATTCGCTAGGGTATTCATTGACGTGGAGCACCTATTTGAAAATTAATTCAAGACACTTCTATGAACAAGATTTGGAAGTAGATCAAAGATCAAGAACTTAAACTTCCCCTCTTTGGGCACCC
>NW_023591140.1:1422007-1587174 GCF_014843425.1 Jatropha curcas
TTCCTTCACACCTATATATCATTGATTAGCTTTACCTGCCATACTTGACTTGAGACTTCCCGAACTTTGATGTCTCACTGGTTTTTCCCCAGAAGTGGAAGGACGACGTTCAGGGATCCAGAATGACGGAATTCTCGCGCGCACTCTCATCACCGAGCAAGAAAAGAAAAAGGTTAACCTTTACGCAGCGCCCGAAAACTTCTATAAGGCGTGTCATTTCAAGTTAGGTTTAGGGCAAACCTTTCGGAACATAGATGTTTGGTCACCTTTTCTGTTCGAAGACCACACAGCTTAATCATCCTATATTATACGTTATTCTTTTGACGTGATATCGCAATAAGTGCGATGTGACTTCGCTTATAATCCCATGTATCTTTTAAGATGAAGGGCGCCCGTCCCACGAGTACGGAGGATTAGGAGTCCTCTTCCCATGCTTACTGCTTTGACGAAATTCTAACCCCACAGACGTATGGCCAGGATCATCCTCTCATATAGGACAGAAAGTGAAAGAATCTTTCCTAGGAGAGAACTAGACGGTTTCTGATAAGCACCCTTTACTTTTGTTGTTCAACAGTAGTGCAGCTTGCCAGGTGGTGAGAATGATGGACCGTCGGATCGATTGGGCAATGGAAAGGCTATAACATAGAGTGGGAGGCTCTCCAATTTCTGGGGCATCCAAGAAAAAGCCATTGCCCATTCAGTATGCGCCCTACAAACTATCCCTGCTCCCTTCTATCCTGTATTTGGAATCAATCTTGAACAACGTTACAGACAATTTTTTTCCGGAACGCTTATAGAGAAGCGAACGACTGATCGCGAACTATAGTCTTTCTTTTTTCGACTGACCGACTTCGAATCGATTTGTGGGTTTCGTTCCGGGTTAGTGTTTAGTCATATAGCCTGTCTTCTTTGGTTCCTTCACTTGTCTGCTTTTTCGGTGTCCACTCCTTTCCAACTCATTTCCTCGGTAAAAACAATATTCAACACCGGCGCCCCTTTCCAGGGCCGGGCAGATGGGTTCTAGAAGAACCGAACTGTCTCACGATTTCCTTTACCGCGTTAGCTACACTTTCTTCCTTGAGCAATTTCACGTATCAACTTGAGTTAGTAGTTACGAAACCCTTAATAGAAATGGTGAAATCTACTTAGTTGATCAAGGTAAAATCCGTTGAAGATGTCTGTTTTTTCGGATAGGGAAGTAGTTTACAAATCTTTTTCCAGCACCGGACATTTTCACCACCGGATGCAATATGAAGAGTCCTTTATTAATTTTCGTTAGAATACGAATGAGAAAAAAAAAAAGCTCTGCCGAGGGCTCGAGTTAGAAAGAAGAGGTACTTGAACAGGAGGGGCCGTGGTTGGGTCTTAGGTGAGACCGAGTGTGAAAATTCAATTACACTTGAATCCAATTCGAAAAAGGAATGGGCAAGACAAGTCAGAGCTAAATTCCGAACTAAGGTCGCCGAGATATAAAACCAAGAGACATAAGTCTTTTTAAGGTTTCATTTCTTGGACCCAATGTCGGCGAGAATTGGGCTTACCGTGCCTCCATTGTTTGGTACTTGGGACGTTACAGCTGGGTTGGCATTCCTTTGGCGAGCAAGCGTCTAAAGCCCGCTTGGCTTTGGGGCTGGTAATTGAGTGGTACCATACATCATTCCCCTCTTTAATTAGCAAAAAAACTTCAACAAGGCTCGACGGCGAAGCCACAAAAGCTTGCTCTTTTAAGGCGCATAATCAGGCTTTGGGAAGGTCACACAGAAGGCTTATTCAACCGACAATAACGTAGGAATTAAGTGTCGTAGCTGAAAAATGGACTTTTCTTTTTCTTAAGTGAAGGGCAGGAGAAATGGAATCTTGCACTCGTATCTTCGAGTTGCTCCCTTGAGCGATCTATCCCTGGTTTTGTGACGTCGAGCTTTGGCTCTATTTCTGCTCCTATCAAGCTTTCGTCTTTCGCTCATAGTGATAGCGGCATTATTGGGGAAGGAAGTCGCTCGCTAGTGCAAACCATCACCCAAGGTATTTCACGTTAGCTTCGGCTAAGTCAATTCATTGCTTCGACGGGCTCACTCCCGCCTCGTGGTTTTTTTGACAGAGTGTTTGTTGCCATAACTTCGAGAATTTGACACGGTTCGGAGGAGCTATATACTCATTTGGGTTGAAAAGTCTCCTTCTTTCTAATCCCGTAGAGATAAAAGCCTGCGAAGAAATTGTATTGAGCAATAACAAGACGATTGACCAATGAATTATCTTTTAAAGACATCATGCCCCTAGACCGCGGAAGCGTGAGTAAAGAGACCCAGGTGGAATTGCTGCGAAGACTAGAAGAAGCGCGACTTCTGAGAAGACTGGAAGCCGTATAATATATATAAATAATTGGAATAGCGCAACTTGTGGAACCTCATCCTTCCAAAAAGGTTTGGTTGTATATTTTTTTTCCTATTTTCGGTAACGACCCGGGCCTTGCGTTCAGTGGAAAGTGGAGGGAAACCCTAAGACTCATTACAGGGCTAGCCGGGGCCTTAAGGAGCTTTATCAAATTCCACGGAGGAAGAGGATAGGTAACCTGCCTTGTTGTTAGGAGGACCGGGTATACCTGTTGTCTCCAGCTTGGCCATATAACCCATCTAATCCCTGGTGCCCTGTCTGTAGAAAAAAATTCCCTTGAGCGTAGAGCCATAGGTTTTCAAATAGTGTTTAGAAAGTTTGAGATTTGTGGAAGAGGAAAGTGGCTAGCGAGGAAGAAAGAAAGGTCAGTTGATAGGTACAGAAGTTCAAAGGTTCTAAGGTTCTTTTAATTGCTATCAGTATGGGAAGGTTCTTAAACCAGCTTTAGAGGAAGCGCGCTATCTAATCACTGGTGTTGGTTCTAGAGCTTTCTGCCTGGTGAAAGAGTGACCCAATGCCTGGGTCCTACCTCATTATCTTATATATGTTAACTCCTCGTTTCTAGGGAGTAGTTCAATTTGTAGTAGTAGGCCAAACCCTAAAAGCCTTGCTAGAGTTAGTGTAGATTATAAGCCTATCCTGGTTACTTGTCTTGTCTCCTTGCCTACGATTACCAACCAGTAGTTAAGCAGGCTAACCTTTTCCTGCCCGCGGCTGTACATATAGCTAGTAAGCAACTAATCACTCGTGCACAGAGAATGTCCCCAGGAGATTAGATAAGAAAGGTTTGAATTAAGCCTAAACCTAAACCCCAGCCAGGCAAGGCTGGAAGGCACAGGCATTCTTAGGACTCAGTCCCTTTGTGTTCTATCTAGTGATAGAGTATAGAGTTGTAAGTAAAAGTACAGTGAGCAAGGGTTCTTTAATGGATTCGAGGGTTTGATAAGAGAGCTCGCCAGTTTCCTTCATTAATGATGAAGGCTATCAACGAAAGCATTGCACAGTTGTAGCTCTCGTTTCCTATGGCTTATCTTTCTTTCTTTGCTCGTCTAGTTGCGTTTGCCCGCGACCTACGAGCTGCCAATGCACCTTTCTTTGGGTTCCGCTACGCTCCGCCGATTCGAGGTACTTTGGTCTCAAAAGTAGAAGGTGGTCCAAAACGAAGCTAAACGCGATGTCTTTTCGAATCTACTCACGCTTTTTTCCCGTTTTTGAACATCACTGAGATAGGCTTTTTCTGCTCGAACCATTGATCCTTGTTCGGTGAGGAGAAGTGGATTTATTCAATTGGGAGCTTTATCCTCCTGCGTTTTGATCGGAGTAAGGGGTTGGATGTTAGATATAAGCCCACCGCCCGAGAAACAGCTCAGTGTGTTTACAACAGAGCGACCCGGGACATCGAGCGAAGAGCTCCAAGGTGCGCGTATCGGAGACTACGCGGATGCCGTTAGTCGCAGAGAAGCCGGTAATCAACATTTATGACAAACGCATTCTGGAAACTGTGGTGGCCAGCCACAATTGGTTCTAATGTCTGGGTAGCGTATGGGCGTACACTGAGGAGCACACTTTCAAGTCCGTGGCTTGACAAAGAAGAAAAAGGGTTATTCGTTTCGTCTTCTTCTCCCGCTTTCACCTTTCGATGCCATAGGGATTTGAGGGGCCGGGTTTTTCATTTCGCTATCTGCTTCTCTCGGCCGATGAAGAGTTTGAACTTACGCTAAGTTGGTGTGTAAGGCTTCGCGTCATTCGCATGCTGTCTCTCCCGGTTCCAGCAAAGAAAGTGGAGGAGGAGCGGACAAGCAAGGCTGGAGACCTGCACAGACCGCGTGACTTGATCCCCATCTTGCAACAATATATACTATGTGGAAGCAAGTTGGAAAGCCTCAGAGTCCTTCAGCCCCCTACCAATTATATTTGAAAACACAATGAAAGCTGGCACCTAGCAGCAATATCGCTCGTTTTTTCTTATAGCATGGGATGATGTTGAATAATGAAATCCATCACCTTATTCTTACCGAGCCAGCACTCACGCGGCTCATTCCACACATCTCCCCGGCTTCAAATCGGCAAAACTATGCGCGATTCTGCTGCGGATGAATCGATCCGTTCCAGCTAACGGCTACCACTCTCTCAGGGTCTGACCCGGGGCAGAAATCTCTGTCTTCATAGACCCTCGCACACCTCTCGGCTGCTTGATCTAAAAATAAAATCTTATTCTTCTTGTTGGGCGTTAGTCGGACGTCCTTTTCATTTTCACCCGGTCTCTTAGTAGCGTTTTAAAAAGTAGGTTACTTTGTGAAATAACGCTGCTTTAAAACAGGCCTTATAGCGCTTCGCCTTTCTTTAATAGTAAGAAAAGCTTTATATTTATAATTGTTCATATAATTAGCCAGATCGTTTCTGGAAGCATGAACAGATCACCTTTGTTCCGAAGCGCTCCTAGCGAGGTTGAGCGACGTTCCTTTTTTTTTCCAAAGGCGCGTCCTTTTGGATCCGATGACTCGCTTGTTCAGTACTGCTAACTATTTATAGGAGGATGCCGTTTCCCCTCAGGACATACCCAGGTAGTTTCTGTCTGTGAATCATCGTGCAAGTTAGGTTTGGTGTTGTATGGGCTGCAAGCGGATAACGAAGGCGCTTTAGGCTTTGGTCATCAGTACCTTGTGCTGACCATGGCGCTCTACGCCGTGTCATGTAATGTCGTATATGATAGAGTGTTTAAGGAGTGTTGGTGATTGACCATCAATGCTATATGGTTATCCCAAGGTTCAACGAATGATGAAGCTATGATTTACCGTACCCGGATAGAGATGAAGGGTCTTCCTCTGATGTCTCCATATAAGGCCTGGCCATTATAGTTAATTCATAAGGCGATTTTAAGCATGGCCCAATAGCAGGTCTGTTCTCGCCTATCGATAGATAGCAGGGTTGCTTCCCAAGCTTCAAACCATTTGAAACTGAATTGCTAACTCTTTTTTTCTCTGAATTATGGATAGAGTGGGATTCTTCCTGCCCCTTGTCAATAAAAAAAATAAAGTTTAGAGGGAGAGAACTGGAAGACGAGAAAGAAAAAGAGCAAAAGGTATTTTACAAGGCTACTTCTTTATAAATACCTTCGTTAGTTCTGCTTCAGTCTAATGGAGAAGAATCTGACACGTTGTGACTGCCTTCGAGGACTGATAAAATAGGAACCAAAGCGGCCCCCGGAGGCCGGTATCCCCAACCGGAAAAGGCGCTAGACGACTAAGCAGCGAGATAAAGAAAGCAAGCTGGCCCTTAGTCTAAACCTTTGCCGCGAGGAGAGTTTTTCTCCAATGAGGTTAGAAATTATAAGAAAGTTTTTTGGGTAAGACAAGAAAGGAAACTCGCCCTTTGACACCAAAAGACAAGAGCTGATTTTGCTGGCGATGACTTGGTGAAGGGAAATCTATGAGGAGAAGTTCTTCGAAACCGTTCGCCCGAATAAAGCCGCTGCCGCCCGCCACCTCATCAAAGTTTAAACGATTGGTTTCTTCCCCCTCTTTTGCTACATATGGCCGGTGGCGGGTTTGGGCTAGGTAATCTGCATATGAAATGTATTGGACTGGGCAAATCCTGGTTAATCTGACGGGTTCGGACCCCCGTCCCTTTTGGCCTCGTGGTGCAGTTGTGCGAGCAGCACTGAAACTTGAAATTAATCAAATGGCATAAAGGAGGCTTTCTTTGTTAGAAATCCACAGAACAACATTAACTGGAACTCCAAAACCAAAGAAATGCAACATGAGAAAGTGATAGCTTTTTACGTTACGCTTCAAATTTCTTAAATACGCCCTGAGGTCGAAATCGATGGGTCTCTAGCCATAGTGTTAAACTTCAAAATCTATCTTACTTTCAATCCATCTTTGTTTCAGCCAGCTCATAACAAAATGTTAGACCGGGCGTGACCGACAACCGGAATTGGTGAGAAAAAGGAAACCCCAGCTGTACCAAGCACTCCCGCCCCCAAAAAGCGGAGACCGGAACAAACCGCCAGGTTGTCGGAGGACCACGTTCTGAAGAGGAGGCGGGCCGCCTCTAAGTTTTTACCAACCCTACCACTAATGGACTATTGAGTGTGGGGACAGAAGCGCGCGAACGGGCAGCCCGACCGAAAAACCCGAACCTGATCGACTGGCTGCACCCCTTCATACTCGATTGTTCATTATGGAGTCGGAGATTGGATAGGAAACCAGATCCAGAAGTGCAAATCGCGCATAGCGAAGCCGGATAAAACGGGACCGCCAGCGCGCACGACCTTAGGACTCGTGTCGGAGAAGTGTAAAGTTGGCTATGAGCTACCACTCATGCAGCTGGCAAGGACCCGCAAAACTCTCGTAAGGTGGCACCAAACCGGCGCGAATCACGTAGAAATTGCCTCCCTTTACCAATGGATAGCGGGCTTATCCTCGTTCAATCAACAAAATGAACAAATGGGCAAAAGTAGAGAAAGCAGGTCTTTATTGAAGAGGCTTTTGCACCTGAAATAGGACTACGATGAAAGTCCGATGGGTCCTGGGCTTTTCTCGAATAAGATGAAGCATGCAAAGTTGAAAGAGGTGTAAAGTTTTGAACAACCTCAACTGAACATGTAAGTGATTCTAGCGTCGCCACTCTTTAGTAAAGCAGCCCATGGAAGATTCTCCGGCACGGGGCAAAGCGGCTCTTCGACATTGCAGCCTTCTTTGACTTTTAAAACAAAACGTGTTTTTTTCCCTTTTTTTTTCTTTCTTCAAACTTGTGTGGGTCCCACATGTCGGAGGGACCCAACAACATTAGGAATTGATAAATAAAACTTTTACACTATATTTGATTGGATGTAATGTAATGTAATGTAATCAGAGATAAAATGCAATGAAAAATGTAATGGAGTGGAATATAATTAAGATTTCATTATTATGTTTGGTAATATAATTGATAAAATTTATAGAATGTAATCACCATTTCATTTTATATTTGTTTGTAAATATGTAATGTAATGCAATTAAAATACTACCACCACTAACCACACTGCCACCACCATCAATCATACCATCACCGGTCTACCAGCACCACCACCACCACCTCAAACACCACTCCACCATCACCTCATCATTATTAATACAAAAGAAATATTTGAACTAAAACTGTTCATTATATTAAGCTATTAAAGATACTTTAGATTTATAAATTTATTTGAACTAAAAAATTAAAAGAAGTTAGGTCGAAAAAAATGTAATTTAGGGGTGATCATTCAATTAATTTGGTCAATTTGAATAAAAATTTTTAACCAAAATAAATTAATCAATTTTTTTTTACTTAACCGAATTAATTTTTTAATCGAACTTAACCGAACCATTTTGGCCAAATTAATTTTGATTCTTAATCGAACCGAAGTTAAAGAAAATAATAACTAAATTAACCAACTGAATTAAACTGAAATTTATGATTAACCGACTTTAACCAAAGTAAAAATTAGCTCAAGTTATTAATTACTACTTAATCAAAATAAAAACTGAAATATTTTTAATTTTTAATTTTATTATTTAATTAATCAAAATGATGTAGTTTTGAGAGTCGATTAATTTGATTAATTCGTTTAAATTAAATTTTAACCGAATTTTCAACCAATCACCGAAAAAACTATAGATAGAGCGTTAGCCCTTTAGTTTTCTTACAGGGCGCTAGCTTACTAATAGTAGCTTGATCGGAATCGATTTTATGATTGAATAGCCGAAGTGCTACTTAGTAGTAGAAACTCAGAGTAGAGAGACAAACAGAGAGGGGACTCTATCATACCTGCTAACTCCTAGGATGAGATAGGTCCTTTGTTTTTGGCAAGAATAGTTCCAGCATTGGCCCTCAGTAGAGTGAGTCTACTTAGCAAACTGACAGGACTCTGAGATCGATTGATCAATGTGAATCTCGAGAGTGGATGGTTGACTGCCGGCCCCTTATCTTGGAGGCTCTTCGGTCGAGTAGGGGATTGCTATCATAACCTTTTTGCCCGGTGTATGTGAAAAAGAGTGACCAACCCATTTATGTTCGGTCATAGCTTGGTCCAAACAAAGAACAAGAGTCGGCTTCCTGAAAGGAGTTCTTCCTCAGTAGCTCAGTGGTAGAGTGGTTGTCTGTTAACTGACTGGTCGTAGGTTAAAATCCTACTTGGGGAGCATTTATAGTTATCGCTTTTTTGACCTAGTGATCCCTATTTTTCTCTTTAGTTTCTAAACTAGCAGAATCGTGGGACATCAAAAGTGGGAAGTTGGTTGTTGGTTTTTATTCCTCACTCTCGTATAGGTGAACTTGGTTCATTCAATTCTTAGGGAGAAGAAGGATCCACTGGGAATGAATGGGAAGACTGGAGTAGTATCTTCATTTAGCCAGAAGGAATTTGTCTCCATGAGCATTATTCGAAGAACAAATAAGAAAAGGCTTATTGTTCAGGTAGGATAGATAGATGTCGTCCAATGGCTAAAGCTCTACTAGCTTCTTGTAGACTGAACTATCTTCTCTTTAGGTTTTGAGTTGTTTTTGGGTGGGATGGTCTAATTTTTCTTCGCCACTAGTACCAACGAAGTTCTTGAAATTTTCAAGGGGGAAGGAAGATCTCCACTCATTTCATTCATTCAGTGCCTATGGCAAGGCGCGACCCAAAAAGGGGGAAAGCTTACTTCATGTAGCCTATTTTAGTAGACTAGGCTGGTAAGTGTAAGCCATTTAAGTAGGCTCGAGAAGGGTAGGCTCGCAGCTTCGCTCAGCAGAAGAGCGTTACTTCAATTATATTAGTAAAGCACCAGCGCCCAGCCTATGGGCTTTGAAAGGATAGGGGAAGGCAAGGCGCGACCCAAAAAGGGGGAAAGCTTACTTCATGTAGCCTATTTTAGTAGACTAGGCTGGTAAGTGTAAGCCATTTAAGTAGGCTCGAGAAGGGTAGGCTCGCAGCTTCGCTCAGCAGAAGAGCGTTACTTCAATTATATTAGTAAAGCACCAGCGCCCAGCCTATGGGCTTTGAAAGGATAGGGGAAAGGAAGAAAACAAAGAATGTCACTCCTTTAGGAACATGGCTCGTTCATTCACTTGCTCATGAACTCATAGCTTCGCCGCTTCTTGAGCCTGCTATATCTTCAAGGGGATTTGTGGTCTACCAGAAGCTAAACTAGGCTAGTGAAGCCAAAATAAAAGAAGGCAAAGTCAGTCTCTCATACGAAGGAACAGAACTTACTTGATTTGACTCATGAAGAAAAGAAGAATGGAGAAAAAAAAATAAGACAAACAAAGAGAAGCAAGTGAATTGGCAAACTTCCTAAAAGGATGATCAAAGGAAAGATAGCATCCAAACTTCTATCAATTGAGCAAAGATTGACGACCTGATCGATCAAAATCCAGAGATCATGGTTAAGCCTTTCTTTTCAACTTAGTAAACTATCTTTCATTTCCAAGCCAATCACCAAGATGTCATATCAATGCGAAGGCAGAAAAACAATATCTCCTTACTATAACATAGAAGAAGGCTTAAAATTGGTGGATTAAAGGTAGCAAAAGGTTGGAAATGGCATATGATATTAACCAAGGGGAAAGGATGTTGAGAATGATGCTTGTTCTCATAAAAAAGAAGGTCCAAAGCAGTAGTTACCTAAAATTGGGAAGACCAAAGAAATTCATCGAGTAGGCGAAAGAAGGAAATCCAAGCCAGGAATCCATGAACAAGAGCAGGGAAAGTAAGACTGCCACTTCTTTTGAGGAAAGAGTCTGATCAAGGTTTAGATACATGCATTCATCCAACTAGACGGTAGTTCAGGTGAAGGTAATCAGTCTCAGGGAGTGAAATCAACCTTTTTTTAGTTTAGGATCTGACACTCATTAGCTTCGGGTGAGGATGCATAATTGTAGGAAATCAGGCTCTTGCTTGCTCTTTGCTTTGGAAAATTCTTCTTCCTTAACTTGACTGCTAAGGATTGGCATTCTTTTTGCCTCTTCTACCACTCTTGCCACCGAAAGGAGTCCTCAACTAAGAAAATGTATATTAACAGTGATACAAAGAAAGCATTCAAATATCAACTAATGAAACTATAGCACGAACCTGATATAAGCATCAAGAATCCACTAGGATTGAAAGCTTGGATGTTCATGATCAATAAATAGGATAGGAGATGGGGAATTTGAAGCTTGTCTTGACTTTCTTTCCTTCCCTGTAATCAAAGGATTCCTTTAGCGGGGGTAGAACTTTAACTGCTCTCCATAAGAGAAAGGAACTAGGAAGCGACACCCCTTCCCTAGCTCTTGAGTTAATGAGTTTAGGAGTAGCTAAGTTCTAACTTCTTACTGAGCTATGGGACTCTATACCTGAACAAGGGGGATTGAATACTTGAAAGGAGAAAGATAAAGAGCTACATACTTCTTGTAATACTAGGAATAGATGAGCGATAAGAAAGTGAAATTCCTCATAAGTTTATGAGCTAAAAGGATATTCTCTATGATGTTCCAATTTTTAATGAATGCTGCTTTGTTCTTTTTCTACTACTTACGTATGAGATCTCGTTGCTACTGCCCTTTCATCTATGCTATGAGCGCGATAGCTGCTCATAAAGGCATTTGCAAAGATATTCAATGTCCCCCTTTCCTTTCCTCTTGTTTCCTGGAGTCGAACGGCCACTACGAAGCAAAAGCGAAAGCACTAACTAATAGCTATTTCGAATCCTAGAAAACTCTTTAGTAACTTATCCCTCTCTTTCTATTTGTAAGTTAGTAGCTTGCTTATTTGAAGGCACTGATTTAGCGGACGTATAGTTCAATCGTTCTTTCTCTTGTTCGTGATGATGTCATTCTCACAGTTTCCTATGGGATTCTATAGTTTTTTTGGGTGTGGGATGATCCCTTCTAGCATCTTTTAACCCTGCCTTTGAGCAATTCTTGTGTTACTTAGGCTTCATTTAAAAAAGAGAAAAGTGCCAACAATAAGAGCTAATTCAGCTAAATAAAGTGAGCCGAAGGGCAGAACAGATAGGTCTTATTGTAAGGCATGGCTTGAAGGCTAGATCTAGTATGAAGTTAAGAAGGAGCTGTGTAAGTATGGGCTGTGATAGGAAGGAATTCTTTCTTTTTTTGCTATCCCTTCTCTCCTTCCTTAGTAGTGGAGAAGACGGTAGATACTAGAAGGAGGAGTGAAAACCACCTGACTTCTTAAGAAAGAAAGAGTCTCAACCACTTCTCTTGAAGAATTTTTAGAAAAGTGGTTTCTGCTTTCTCTATTGACTCTACTTACCACTTATATTGATGCAATTGACTAATCCAATTCATCAGAAAGGATTACTCTTTCTCTCTTTCAATCCTTTTGAAGCATCCTCGGAACTAACATATCTAGTTCCTTCCGAACCAATAGCTCTCGCCCCAAAAGAAAAAGGCAAGACCTAAAAGTGCAATGCTTTTTTTATCTCCTTTCTCACGAATCTATGTGACGTTGAGTTTGCTCTATTATGCTCCTATCAAGCTTCGCTTCGCGCATGATAGCGGCCTTATTGGGGAAGGAAGTCACTCGCTAGTGCACCTCACCCAAGGTTCACGTTGCTCATGCTTAGATGCCACTCTTGCCTCGTGTTTTTAATAAAGTGTTGTGCCATACTTTGAGAATGACATGGTTTGGAGGAGCTATAACTCATTTGGGTGAAAGCTCCTTCTTTCAATCCCATAAAGAAGCCTAAAAGAATTGATTGAGAATAACAAGATGATTTACCAATTGAGTTATCTTAAAAGACACCATGCCCTAGATGTGAAGGTGAGTAAGAGACCCAGGTGAATTATGTGAAGATAGAAGAGCGGACTTCTGGAAGACTGGAAGCCTATAATATAAATAATAGGAATAGCGAATTAGAACCTCATCCTTCAAAGGTCTGGTGTATATTTTTCCTATTCGTAATGACCTCGGCCTTACATCAGGGAAAGTGTAAAACCCCTAAGACTCTACAAGCTAGCCGGGCCGAAAGGAGCTTATTAAATTCTACAGGGAGGAAGAGGATAGTAACCTGCCTTGTTGTAAGAGAAACCGGTATACTTTGTCTCCAGCTTGGCCTATAACCCTATAATCCCTGGTGACCTATCTTGTAGAAAAAATTCCCTTGAGCTAGAGCAAGGTTTCAAAGGTTAGATGTTGAGATTGAAAAAGAAAGGGTAGCGGGAAGAAAGAAAAGTCAATTAAGGTACAAAAGTTCAAAGGTTCGGAAGGTTCTTTTAAGTTATCAGTATGGGAAGGTTCTAAACCATCTAGAGGAAGTGAGCTATCTAATCACTGGTGTTAGTTCCAAAGCTTTCTCTGGTGACACAGTGACCCTGCTTGGTGCTATTTTAAGTAATCCCCTCGTTCTAGGAGTAATAGTAGGCCAACCCTAAAAGTCTTTTGCTAGGGGTAGTGAGATTATAAGTTATCCCTTGGCTACTTGTGTAGTCTCCTACCTACGTTCAAACCAATAGTAAGCAGCTAACCTTCTTGCCCGCAATGTACTATAGTAAGCAACTAGTCACTCCTACAAGAGAGTCCCCAGGAGATAAAGAAGATGATAAAGCCTAAGCCTAAACCTAAACCCCAGCCAATAAGGAAGACAACATTCTAGGACTCAGTCCCTTGTTCTATCTAGTGATAGGGATAGAGATTGAAAGGTAAAAGAAGGAGCAGGTTTCTTAATGGGATTCGAGGTTTGAAGAGTGCAGTTTCCTTCATTAATGAGTGAAGCCTATCAACGAAAGCATGCACGTTGTAGATCTGTTCCATGGCTATCTTTATTTTTTTAATTTTTTTTAACCGAACATTTATTCATCAAACCAAATTGGCTGAACTGAATGCTCATCCCTAATGTACTATAACAAAATAAAGGTTAATTAAGTCATTAGAAATTCAATTTTTTTATATATTTTCATTGAATAAATTAAATTACGATATAAACTTTTGGGTATTTTGATCTTTTTAGTATTTTTCATTCTATTTTTCCTATTCTTATAATAAAATAAAATAATAAAATATATTTTTTATTATGTGTTGCATATTAAATACCAAAATATAATCTTTATTATGTGGTGGTGGTGGTGGTGGTAGAGTGGTGGTTGTGGTGGTCGTGGTAAAGTGATTGAGGTAGTGGTGGTAGTGACGCAAAGTGATGGTTGTGGTGGTGATGATGGTGGTTGAAGTGGAGGCGGTTGAGCAATAGTGATGGTAGTGGAGCAATGGTGGTGGAAGTTGAGGTGGTGGTGATGGTAATAGTGGTGGAGTGGTTACGGTGGCGATGAGGCTGGTGGAGCGGTGGTGGTAACGGTGGTGGTGGTGGTGGCGGTGCGGTGGTGATTGAGGTAGTGGAGTGATGGTGGTGGTGGAGCGGTAGTGGTGGTGGTGGTAGTTGTGGCGTAATGGTGGTAGTGGAGATGATGGAAGAGTAGTGAGTAAGTGGTGGTGGTGGTAGTGGTGGCGCTATGGTGGTAAGAGAGTGGTTGGCGTGGCGGAGCAGTGGTGAGGGTTATGATGGTGAGGTGGTAGCCTTGAATGATTTAGTTTTTATTGAGATAACTTGATGTAATTGGTATTACATATGTTTGATGTAATGGCCAACACATGTGTTTTTTTATGTAATGAATATTACATCAAATTAAGTAATGAAAATTACACATGTAATCTTAATTACATTATATTGTCTAAAAAAAGTCTAACTAAACAATATAATGAGTCATGTAATGTAATCCATATTCCATTACATGGTTAATTACATCATACCAAACATGGCCTTAAGGTTTTCGGTAAAATTAGCTGTTTTGATAGCTGTTAGCTATTTTAGTAGCGTCTAGCTATTAGCTATTTGAATAACTTTTCATAAAGCGTTAAAAGTTAAACGTTTCACAGGTTAACTTTTTATAAGACACTATCTTAACATCTAAAGTTAGTTCAAGCTCTATTTTACCGCACTCTATAAAAAATAGCTTTTAAACTATTTCAAAAGCTATTACCGAATACAATCCTAACTAATTTGGACAATTTACAGGTCAATTAGTTGTTATAAGAGAGCCGTGTGAAAATACTTTGAACATGAAGGTAAACTTTTAGGGAATAATGGGAGATGAAAATGATAGGTTCGGTGGATTATGAGCTTGACACGAAAAGCAATTGTGAGACTGTTTCAAAGGTACTTCACTTAATGGCAAAAGTTAAGTATGCTTTTTTTTTTTTTTTTTTTTTTTTTTTTTTTAACTTTTTATAAGACACTATCTAACATCTAAAGTAGTCAAGCTCTATTTTACCGCACTCTATAAAAAATAGCTTTTAAACTATTCAAAAGCCTAATACCGAATACAATCCTAACGTAATTTGCGACAAATTTACAGGTCAATTAGTTGTTTATAAGAGAGCGTGTGAAAATACTTTGAACATGAAGGTTAAATCTTTTTAGGGAATAATGGGAGAGGAAAATGATAGTCGGTGGATATGAGCTTGACACGAAAAGCAATTGTGAGGACTGTTTCAAAGTACTTCACTTAATGGCAAAAAAGTTAAGTATGCTTTTTTTTTTTTTTTTTTTTTTTTTTTTTTTTTTTTTTTTTTTTTTTTTTTTTTTTTTTTAGTATTGGGAATAAGAGAATAGAATATGAATTCATTGTTAGGTCTATATACATTTATTACTAAATTATATCTTAGTGCGCATAAAGTAATTAATTTTTATTAGGAACAGATTATAATTTTTTCTAAATAATTTTATTTTAAAATAAAAAATACCTCAATTCTTCCAATCAAAATATATAAAAAAAAGAAAGAAAAAAAATTCAAATTTCTTTTAAAAAATAGAATATTAAACAAAAGAAATCAAAATTTTAAGTTTCTCTTGATTTAAACTTTAATAGTTATCTATAGATAGATATAGATATAATATATAAATATATAATTATGGAATCCTAAGTTTAAGGTATGTTCCTTATATGACTTGTGGTCTAATTTAGGTATTTCCATCGGTTCATTTTGAACAAGAACCGAACCACACTATAGATGAAATAGAATTGGACCGAAACCGTCGGTTCAAGAGCCGATTAAGGTTCATGTGAATGTTAAAATCTAAACCTGAATCGGCCTTGAACCTGTGGTTAATCGGCGATGCCGATCCAATTCAAACCGAAAATTTTCTATTTTTATTTTCAAAATGATAATCACTTAACTTATTTTATACATATCTAAAAGTATCAATAATATTTTACTACATGATATACTTTATTTAAGATTTTTTTTTAAATACACTTTACTTTAAAAATTAAAAATCTAAAAAGTAAATAAATAACACTTTTACTTTAAAAATTAAAAATCTAAAAATGTAAAATAGTGAAAAAAGAGAGGGAAATATTTGTCTAACTATATTAATCGTTTTTAACTTTTTTTACATCTTTAAAAATTTGCTATACTAAGTTTTAAAAATTTAACATTCTTTTGAGCATTTCCAAAATTTCTTATAATTAATTTAATTAATTAACATTTAAACAAAATTAAAGTGATAATTTATTTTAATTTATTTGAAAAATTTAATTAATTTTATCTTATCATGAGTATGAGCTGAAACAACTCGAATTTTTATTTTCAAAGATTTTCATTTAAATTTAATAAAAAACCGGACAGCTTTGAAATTTATTTTAATATTTTAATTGTTGAACTCTGTGTGGAAACGAACCCAAAAAATCGATTGAAAAACCCATAAAACGAATTGGAAAAACCGAAGATTTGGGCGGAACCGAAACCGAATCGAACCGGTAGGACCCAAACCATCTAGAAATTTTCTTATTTTCCTCTATTTCTAGCACACACCTCACTCCCCCTCCCCCGTTTTTTTCTTGCCTTCTTGACCACCAGCGACACCACCTCCGACCACCACTCCTCCTCCACCTCCTCTTTTCTTCTTCTTCTTCTTCTTCTTCTTCTTCTTCTTCCTTTCTTTCCTGCTCCTTTCTTCTTTCATTTTCGTTTTCCTTGGGCCTGCGTTCTTGGCGAGACAGAGGCAACGCAGCAGAGCCGCGAGCCACCACCACTTCGCCGCCGCTTCTGGTTGCAGCCTGACGTCGCCAAGCTCGCCGATCTCCTCCTTCCGTTCGAATTGCGCGAAGACAGCAGCTCAGGGAGAAACGCAGAGCGCCACCGCTTGCTCCTCCACCTCGTTGCGTCGTCGCCAGCCTGCTGCAGCTCCGGCGAGTCGTCAACCACCAGATCGCGCCGCCATCGCTTTCCAGTGCCGCTGTCAGTCGGATCCGGCACTTCCGACGCGCGTAACTCCAATCCGGCACAAACAAATTTCTGATCTAGCGAATCGTACTTGGTACGCTTGACCAGTCTTTCTAAATAACTTGGCCTTAAATAAAATGGGTTAAATGGAGTCACTTTTTATAAAATAAATTGGAAACGGTCCCATTGCCGAAATAATGTGTGGCGATTAAAAAGGCTTTATAAGACCAATTTATCGGCATCGCGATCCCAAAAAGGTTTTAAACATCATTTTCAATAAATACAAATAAAAAAAATTATTTTTCCCGGGGCGAAAACACTTGGTTAATTAAAGAATTTAATTCTAGTAATAAATAAAATGTTAGGAAATTATGGTTTATGGAATTAAAGAAAAATTTATGAATTAATGTTGATATGTTAATATGGTGACGGATTAAGTACTTGAATTGATTTGACCGCATGGATGGCTGTGTGGTTCTGAAGTTATTGATATTGTTGATATTTTGTAACAGGGTGGACTAGGTTCCAATTTTTAGGGGAGATGCTGCCGTAAATTTCGGTAAAAAATATTAAAAGAAATTTTCGGTAAAAAAAAAATAATTAAAATAAATTTCCGGTTAGGCAAAATATAAATACAAGTCAAAAGGAAATAAATAAAATCCGTGTTGGTAGAAATATAAATTATTATAAAAAAAATAATGAAAAAAATAAATAAATTAAATCTCGAGAGTAAATTTACGTAGAAAAGCTAGAATATTAAATTAAATTTCTTAGAGTTGGTAAGAAATAATTTGTCGTACTGATTAGAATTATTTCTTGTGTCATTCTTTACTTTTGCTTAGATTCAACGCCGAGTCATCTGCTGGCCTCCTCCAGAACAGATCAAATAGCATAGAACTTTCGCTCTCTACTTCACTGTGCTAAATATATTGTCTAATCAACACCTGCATTGCAAACATTTTATTATTAAACCTTATATTTTAATTTATAATTATCTTACAATGATATATAAGTATTTTAATCAATATATATGTTACAGATCCACTTTATAATTTATATTTTATATATTGTGCATTTGGATTGGAAGTTAGCGTGTAGTTATGATGATATGAAATGTCTTGATTTATTTGTGCTGTAAACTATTACTGTGATTTGTACGCCCTTTGTGGTTGGATATTGCGGAATGACGAGTGTGTTGTGTGGAATTGGGATGAAGTGGGTCACCATGGGTTTGTGAGAATGGTATATGTGATATGGATCCTGAATATGATATGAAATTTGGCCGGGTAAATGGAAGATCGGCGCCCCGTGTGCACCTACTGCTATGATCTGTGTGATATGGAAAACCACAGGTTGGTTTCTTTATTGGGCGCACCTGATTTGATCGCAGCCCGCAGGGTGGCCTCCTGTTGTGAGCGCTTGATGATCTAGATTTGATGGAGACGACCGGGTTACCTCCTGTTGGGAATAGAGAGAATGGAAAAATAATGAGAGGGAATGGAAAAACAATGAGATGGGTGGTCAAAGTGATTCTGGTCGGCCAGGTATGGGCGGATCGCGCTTCCACTGCGTGCACATGTGAGAGGTATGAGCATGTGGAGAGGACGGCTCTCTCATCGGGGTTTCGGTGACTATCCAGACTAATCCACGGATGTGATTATTTAAGGTGATATTGTTTGTGGCGTGCTGATGTAATGTCAAGATGGACTGTTGTGTGTTCATTCAGGTATACTAGGGTGGCATTTTGCTTGACTGCTATGTTGGTGGTATAATTTATTATTATTCACTGAGTTGCATAACTCACCCCCCCAAACAAATCCTTTTCCCAGGGTACTAGGAATAGCAGCTGATTCGACTGAAGCTTCTGCAATCTTCTCCGCAATAGTTTGTAAATTTGTATAACTTTTAATTGCTGTTATTAAATTTTGGGATTGTATAGAATTACTTGCTATTATTCTAGATTATTACTTGAACTCCTGCAGTTATAGGGTTGTTGGTATTAAAAATTGGTCCTTATTGTTAGCACTACGCTTATTTAATATAATTATTGTTGTAATGTTAAATGTAGGTTAACTAGTAAGCCCTCTATTGTGATTTATGAGTTATTGTGAAAAGGCCTTGCGTTAATATTTATGATGATTTGATATGGGCCAGATTGTTTGAAAATTTTAATAAAAAACCTTATTATTATACATGTGGGCATTTATGGCTTTACATGTTTATTTGATAATTAGAGAGATCATGTAGACAGATTGAAATAATTTAGATGTTTGAAAATTTTATAAAACTTATATTTTAAGTCATATGGGCTTACTGTTTTGTTGAAATTAGGAGAATCATGTAGACAGATTGAATAATTTAGGCTTACTACGTGCCTCGGGGGCCTTAAGCTTACCTAGGCCCTAATGCCGGTCCGGCCCACGGAAACAGGTCGTGACATGAGCATTCTAAAATTTATTTAAAATAAAATTCACCAATATTTTATAAACTCATATTAATATTTTCGAAAAAAAGATGTAACATTAGAACCGATTTAAAAAAAAAAAACATATATCGCCGGAAA
The DNA here is from genome assembly GCF_014843425.1 of Jatropha curcas. The sequence goes on from NW_023591140.1 coordinate 1,441,186, forward strand.
CCGTGATTAGAACTGTCCGTTCATCGGAACCACACTAAAATTGGTCAAAAATGAAATCAGATCAAAACCGATTTAGATTCAATATTTTAAAAATTTTAAACCGGCCATGCTGCCTAGTGTAGTTGCCAAAAATATCCAAAATTATCTATTATAGCCATATGTTTCTATCAAGTTTAAACATTAGAGTGCGTGGGCAAGCTCCAAGCCCAGACTATTTCTGTGTATGAGACCAAAATGTTGGGCCAGTACTACAAGGCCCAGTGTATGAAAATATCTGAACTTTGCACGTATTTTGGTTTTGTTTTATCAATTTATCTCAATTTTGACCTTTTATAATAATGGTATCCTCAATTATTAAGGATAAAGTTATAAATAAAAATTATTTCCATTTAAAAAAAATTAATAATAAAAATAAAATTTTAAATTTCCTTTGAATATCAAATTATATTCATAAATAGTGGGTGACATGTCTATAGATTTAGAAATATTGTATTTTAGATATGTGCAATTAAAAGTTATTTACTTATTATAATTAAATGAATAATAATTTGACAATATTCTCAATCTAAAAAATTACTATAATTAGGATTTTTTTTCACCCTTAAAATATAAAGAATATAAAATTAAATACGTGATTAAAAAATATATTTTATTAATTTATTTGTTATGCTATGATTGGGAATTTTTCGGTAAGTCATGAAAATTTATATTACTATTAAATCATTAATTAGTAAATTTATTTCAAAAATTAAAATTTAATCGTGGATTATTATTGTTTAGACTAATAAAATTTTTTTGAAATTTTTGTCGGAATCATATAATGATTTAAAAGTGATGAAAATAATTTTTTATTTGCAATTGCAACTGAGAGTGCTATTGCTCCAAAATGTCAAAATTGGAATAAAATTGACAAAAAAAAAAAAAAAATCAAAATATAGTAAAATTACAAATCCTGTAAAGTTTGGATCAAAAAGATCAAATGAAAGTGAATGGAAGCAGTCAATGGTAAGGGTAATGGATGATTTACTCTTTATCCTCTAGGGATAATAAGTGCGATACACTTGTCATTTTTTTTTTAAAAAAAGTCTTATATATATATATATATATATGCATCTTTCAAGTTAAAAAAAAAAAATCCCAATTGATCGTAAATAAAATCTCAACCCTTATTAATCAAAAGTTTAATTTAGTGCTAATTGGACATTATTGCTATGTTTGGAATGTGAAGGAATTAAAATTAGAGAGGAAGGAAAATAGAGGAGGAAAACAAGAGAGAATCGTTACTGTTCATTTTTCGTCCTTATTTTTTTTCTATCCTATGTTTTTGCAGAGAAGGAAAATACAAGGAAGGAAGGAAAATACTATTTTTATAAATTAAAAATTTTTTATGCTCTTTTAGAAATAGTGAAAATTTCCCTCTATTTTCATCACTTTCTCTCTAATTTTGAGCGATTAAGAAATAGTGGACCCAAGAGGAAAATGTTGAGAATTTTCCTCTCTCAAAATTTCTCACTTGCTGCAAACAAGGGAAAGTGAGAATTTCAAGATATTTTGTACTCCTATTTTCTTTCCTCTCCCAAAATCATTGATTTCCAAACATAATTTAAGAGTAATTCAAAGGCATAATTGAGCTTTTATTCAAATAAATTTATTGATCTTTTGTGAAGTCAACATATATACATGTATTAAATTAAAGATGAAAGTTCAATTGAAACAACCCGTAATTTTATTTTCAAAACTTTAGAATTTTATTAAATCAAAAATCTGAATTTTTGACGGTATGGGCCGTAAACAGTGAACAATATTTATATTTTTTCAAAAATTTAGAATTTTATTAAATCAAAAATCTTGAATTTTTTGACGTTATGCCGCCGTAAACAGCGTGAACAAATTTCTAAGTTTGGCCCAAAAGTTTCTACGAGTTGCGGCCCAAGACCCAAATAAAAATGTCGAAAAGAGAAATTTTGAATCCGTAAACAGTTAATAATTTTTTTGAAAAAAATAATACGAATCCCCGGAAATTTAACCATTGATGAGCATATATATAAATAATTATCCTAAAATTCAAAATTAGTTACTCTGAATATGTTCTTATTATTATTAGTCGATGTAGAATAGGAGGAAAAATATTTATGGAACCGAATCGCTAAACGGTGTAAAAAAAATTGAACAGGGCCTGAAAATCAGTATTAATTTGTCGGGACCCACTACGAATTATCCCTAAAAACCGACGTTGAAAAAAACTTGAAAATCGAAAACATAAATGAGGACCAATCACTAAAAACAGGGTACCACCATACCGTTTGAATCGAACCGTGGAATGGCCCTAGAATTTACTAGAAACCGGCCTTTCTTCTTTCTTTTTTTTTTCTATTTCTCTTCTTCTTCTTCGGCGCGACCTTCGCTGCCTTCCTCCTCTCCTCGTTTTCTTTTTTCCGAACCGGAATGGCCTAGAATTTGCTAGAAACCGCCTTTCTTCTTTCTTTTTTTCTTTCTCTTCTTCTTCGGCGCGACCTCGCTGCCTCTCCTCTCTCGTTTTTCCGATCACCAGAACTAGCGCCTCCTCGCCGCGCATCCTTGCCACGCCGCCGCCTCACCGCAGCACTGGCCTCTCTTCCTCTCTTTCTCTTTTCGTTTATGGCTAATGCAGCAACCGCAGGAGACTCGATCGGGAAATCGCGTCGCAACCCACTCCTCGATCTTCCGGCGACTGCAGCCCTCTTCGGTCGACTCCAGCTTCGTCTCGTCGACAGCGAAGTTCCTATACCTCGCTCTCTTCCCTTTCCGGCTAGCGCAACAAGCTAGTAAATGTGCGATCATGGCTTGCGATCGCCGCTGATCCTCCATTGTTGTCTCCTCCAGTCAAGCTGTCGCTGGCAGCATTGGGTTTTGACTTTGAAGTTCACTTCCGGTCACTTTAATTGGAAAATCTCAGTCTTTCAGTGCGTTTTTCAGTTGGGTAAGTCAAATTTCACCCTTCTTTAATACATTTAGTGAATTCTTTGAGCAAGGGTCTAGAATTTCATGCATAAATCAAGTTGGATGTTTAAACCCCTAAATTAGCTACTATTTAAGTGTAAATAATTAGAAGCTTTGATTTTACTATTTTAGGTTGATTTATAAACTGAATTCCCATATAGAAATGGTTAGGTTATTTCTTCTATTATAAATTATCATGAAAAGTCGAGCATTCGTTTGATTGATAGTAGCCAGTTAGCCATGCTTGAATTGATAGTAAGCCGTTAAGCCATCTTGATTTTCTTTTAATCATTTTCCAATTGTAGACTATAAGCTGAAATGGCGAAAGATTGAGAAACATTGAAAATGGCAGAATGCCCAGTTTTTAATCTAAATTAGCTTGAACAATATTGCCATTTTAACTAATTAGCTTGAACAATTATTGCGGTATAATGCAAACGAAGTTATAAATTAAGTTCTTGGTGGGAAATGGGTTAAGTAGCATACGATTTATGAGTGTAATCAATAACTCAAGGTTTCTTTGAGATAATGGCAGTTGAAATGGCAGCAAGCTTATGATAAGTCAATAGGAATTCTGAAAACTTCTTAATCATGCAAAGAGTAGTTGATTTAGTATGAGTTTCAAAGAATTTACTTGGGATTTGACAATTATGTTTTTACATAAAGTAAATATGATGTTATATAGATTTTTAAACTAAGCCTATGTAAGTTGTTATGGAATACTTGAAGTAGTAGATCTAATTCTTCTTAAGAATTAGTCAGTTGGTAAATTTTAAGTTGTAAATTGGATTTCATAGTAGAGGTATTCATTAAATTTTTGTTTAATTGAAGCATTCGTTCTTAGTGGGTAATTTAAAAATTTGATGAAGGTATAAATATGTGAGTGTTACCTTTCAGCAAGGATGAAGAAATGAAGGTTTGATAAAGAGCTCTATAATATTTAAAGGCTAGGTAACTATCATAATAGTTAGACACTACGAAACTATCAAATGAAAGTAATTAAAATTAACTTAATGATATAAGTTTTATTCGATTATATATGTATTAAAGCTTTCATTTGTTTGGTAACTAGTTATAATTATATAAAGTAAAGAATGATTGCTATTATCATTGGAACATGATTGTTGTAAATTAATGGTTGAGTGTTGATTTTGTTGTTTTGGAAGGAGGATGGGAATATAGCTGATTGATTGCCCGACGGATGGGCTGTCGACGGATGCGGCTGTTGTGCATTGATTGATAAATATATATAATATTGTGGATATTTGGCAGGTAGATTAGTCAATTTTATGGGAGGTGTGCCGAAATTTCGATAGAACTTAGACTAGTTTTATTAACACCTATAATTAATACAAGTTTATTTAGATTAATTCCTTAAACTTAATACATTAGTAAATAAAAGGTGCTCTAAATTATTTTTACATTATCATCATTTATGTATGTTAATTGCCTATTCAACATTTACTTATTATTCTCTCATTATTACTCTGCCAGTTAATTCCTTATATATTTATTCTACTCCTTCGTTGTATATGTTAATATTATTTATTATGCATTTGGAGTATGAATGTCTAATTGGTATTGCATAACGATGTTTCAAAACTGATCATAGATGTTCAACTGATCAATATGTTTGCATCTACTTGCAATGTTTGATTAATTGCGTTGTGATAATGCTATGCTTTGTTTGTGTGGAGTTGGGATGAAGTAGGTCACCATGGGTTTGTGAGGATGGTTGGACCGTCGGCCAAGTAAATGGGAGATCGGCGCCCCCGTGTGTACCTACCGTTACCATTACCGTTACCGTTATCATTAACCACAGGATGGCTACTTGTTGTTGCGCACCTGATAATCTAGATTTGATTGGAGCCCGCAGGGTGGCCTCCTGTTGTGTGCGCTTGATGATCTAGATTAGATGGAGACCACCGAGTTGCCTCCTGTTGGTATATATATATAAGATGAAAAAACAATGAGGGAGGGCTGTCACAGTGAGGATGTAGACCGGCCGCCCACGCCCGGCCAGCGTGGCACTACGATCGGCCAGTATGCGGCGGATCGCTTCCCTGGTGCACACGTTATGAGAGGCCTCCGCCATGTTGGAGGACGGCTCATCGGGGTTTTCGTGGACGTGCCACAGAACCAATTTCCACGTTGATGTGATTATATGAGATTGTTAGATGATTGTGAGTTTTGTGCGTGATGTGCCATTTGTGTGACTGGCTGCGTGAGCATACAACTAGTCGGATGACTGATTCGACCTATCTTTACACAATTTGTGTGACTGCGTATGTGTTGTTGCAATAAGTTATTACTCCTTAGAAAACTGCACATGTGTGTTAATTCAGAAGTAAGTTTTTCTTACACTACCGATCCTTTAGGCTATGTCCTCGGCGCAGTGCAAATAGAGGAATTTTTTCCTAGTTCCACAATTTTTTTTACTATGTAGTTATGTGTAACAAAGGCTATGTATACCAAAGAGTTAGGACTCCGCAAGTTGTAGATTTACATGGATATTTAGTCGTGTTATTACATAGATGCAAGTAATTTCTATGATAGCCCATATTAGAATGTAATTTGATCTGTAGAATCCTTGTAAGCCCGAACTATGGAATGTTGTAGAAGATAAACTTGGCTTGAGAAATTAATAAAATATTGAGGTTTATTTTTCATTAATCATATGGGCTGAATTGTTTGAAATTGGTATACCAAGATAATAGATTCTAGTGTCTTAGGCTTACTTACGGCCCTCGGGGACAGCCGTTAAGCTTACCTGGGCCCTAGTGCGGATTCCGGGCCCATGGATCGGGTCGTGACAAGTTGGATATCAGAGGGCTCTAGGTTAGGGTTTAGACACAAACTGCGGAGCGTATACAGGAATTTTCCTTTATTGTCTCGGACCTCGGCCCGTCAACAACATAACGGAAAGAAGCTTGGAATTTCCTTCTTAGGGAGGTGGACGCTCTACTTAAAACCCTAATGAAGGAAAATCCATACCTGTTGTGTTAAACCAATGCGTCCAATGGTCCATAGAAAGAAGTAATTGAGGATTTGAGTGAAAGTAGTGGATAATAGGATGAACCCATCGTAATACCTGTAGGGGCTAAAGCAGGTATCAACCCTTAGGCTGGGGAATAGAGTAATACTTGGATGGTAATGGATTGGCCTGATCACCCAATGCATTACTTTTCATGTGAACTCTATTCCTGTCAGTGAATAGGATAGTGTGGAGTATAAATAGGTTTTTCATTTGTATGGCAGATCCATTAACATAGATGATAACTTTAAGGTAATTAGAAATCGGTGACCAAATATTCAGTTCAGCTACTGAATTTCTTTAGAGATAATTTAAAAATATAAATTTTATAATTTTATTTACCTGGTATTTGAATCCCCTTTTGATTTTGAATTTAAATTGTATTATGATACAATAATTTGAAATTGATTATTTATATAGAAATTATTTTTAAAAAGTTGTCTGCTTATATCACAGGGCCAATTGGATTAGAGCATAAAATGAAATGATTATGAGGATAGTAAAATTAGAAAGAAGATTTGAAAAGAAGAATAAGACAAGTGGTGATGATGATATTAAGTAAGTAGACAGTTAGTAGCTAATGAGAAATGGTGATGTTAATAATAAGAAAGTAGACAATTAGTACTTGAATTAAGGACACAAACGTTGGAAAAGTTTGAGGAGACAACTTTAGTTTAGAAGCTAGGTTGCAAAATAAATGGTAGGGATAACATTAGGAATGGACTTGAATGGTTTAAGGGTACAGAAATGGTATATATAGCAAAGAGTAATATATGTTAGGAGCAAGTGGTAGACAACTTAGAGTAATTTATAAATATCTTACTCGACTTGAATAAGAGGATATTGATTGATTAAGGACAAATGAGATAGGTAAGTTAAATATAAAGTTGAAAAGTTGACTCAAGTTTAGTGTGATAGGTAGACGTATGGCTAATTAAGACCTTTTAATAAATGTTTAAGGCTATAGTTTAGAAAATTCTAGTCCATGAGATTGATTTGATGTGAGAAGTGAGAAGTTATTAGTATATATGCATTAGGCGATAAGAAGCAAATGAGATTGATTTGATGTGATATTTGAGTGTTAAGATAGCATCAGGTCAGGACTTAAGAAATTTTTATAAAAGACATTAGTATTGAAGTGTATTAGATAAAAGCGTATATTTAGAGTAAGTAATAAGTTTTAGATTGAAATGTTGGTGATTAGATAGATCACGATTAACGATCATTAATAGACGAAACAATTAATAAGAATAAATTAATAAGAATACTCTAATATATCTAGAATGGATTAATAGGCAACATAAGCACAATGGGAGGTTATCAAATGAGATTTGGGTTATTAACTGAAATTTGAACTATTAAAAGATGTTATTATGAAAGTCGATTTTAGTGGTAAGTATTAAGACAACTTAAGGAATAAGTACTAGAAAGGGACGCTGGTGATTAAGTGGAAGGAGTGAAAATTTTTATAGGAGTGAGATAGCTAGGGGCTACAGTGACCTAGGAGCTATACAACAGATGAACTAGTCTATGGTAAAGCTATTATAGGGACAAACGAATTTGTATAGATGAGAAACAAAGACAGTTATTTCGAAGCACCCTATGATATAATAGACAACGGAAGTCGCGGACGATTTTTCTTAAAGTTTTGAATTAAAGTAATAAGTTTTGAATTTTTGATCAATAAGAGTTTATATGTAAATTAAATGAGATAATTCTTATAATTAATTAAATGAGATATTCTTATTACTATAAATAATCAAATTGTCAATTGTTTTCGCTTTTTGTAAAATTATATGTTTGGCTTTCCACTAAAAGGAATGTCTAAATAAAATTTTAAACTTTTCAAATGAAGTTACATAATTTTGAAAAATCTATGATATATGATATGTATTTTCCTGTTAAACCTGGTTTTATTGTCAGATTTTATTCAAAGAAAGATTTTCTAAAGATTTCAGTAGCTGTCTGAAGCTAGTAATTGGAGATTTGGGTAATAAACTTAAGGTTCTTGTAAGTTTCAGCTAGGTGGCACGAAGTAGAATGATTGACGGTAGAAGTACAATCAGAACACCCTAACTATTCCCTTTACTCGGTCTATATTATTCACTCTTGAGCCGACTTTTTAGTATTTGGAGTATCTCTTATGACTTTAGAATCACCTATTCCTCTGTTCTTATTACCCCCTGTTAAATTTCAATTCGAGGACGAATTTAAATTTCAATTCGAGGACGAATTGCCTTAAAGGGGGGGAGATTGAAATCCGTAATTTTATTTTCAAAACTTTAGAATTTTATTAATCAAAAAAATCTGAATTTTGTTTGACGGTAACTGGGCCGTAAACCAGTGAACAATTCTAAATTTGAGCCCCAAAGTTTTTCACGAGTTGGGCCCAAGCCCAAATAAAAATGTCCCGAAAAGAAAATTTTGAATCGTAAACAGTTAAACAATTTTTGAGAAAATAATACGAAACCCTCGAAATTTAAACCTATTACATGAATATATATAAATTTAAATTTATCCTAAAAATCAAAATATTCGTTACTCTTAATATGTTTATTATTATTATCGAGTAAATAGAGAAAATAATTATGGAACGCCGAACTAACCGGTTAAAATAAATTGAACCAGGCACTGAAAAAATCGTTTAATTTGCTCGAGGACCACCGAATAATCCAAAAAACCGAGTGGAAAACTTTGAAAATTCCAAACAAAATGGACCCAAATCACTAAAACAGACAAACCGGTTTGAATCGAACAATCGAACCGGAATGATCTAGAAACCGACCCCGGAATGGCCTAGAATTTGCTAGAAACCGCCTTTCTTCTTTCTTTTTTTCTTTCTCTTCTTCTTCGGCGCGACCTCGCTGCCTCTCCTCTCTCGTTTTTCCGATCACCAGAACTAGCGCCTCCTCGCCGCGCATCCTTGCCACGCCGCCGCCTCACCGCAGCACTGGCCTCTCTTCCTCTCTTTCTCTTTTCGTTTATGGCTAATGCAGCAACCGCAGGAGACTCGATCGGGAAATCGCGTCGCAACCCACTCCTCGATCTTCCGGCGACTGCAGCCCTCTTCGGTCGACTCCAGCTTCGTCTCGTCGACAGCGAAGTTCCTATACCTCGCTCTCTTCCCTTTCCGGCTAGCGCAACAAGCTAGTAAATGTGCGATCATGGCTTGCGATCGCCGCTGATCCTCCATTGTTGTCTCCTCCAGTCAAGCTGTCGCTGGCAGCATTGGGTTTTGACTTTGAAGTTCACTTCCGGTCACTTTAATTGGAGACTTTGAAGTTCACTTCCGGTCACTTTAAACGGAAAATCTCAGTCTTTCAGTGCGTTTTTCAGCTGGGTAAGTCGAATTTCACCCTTCTTTAATACATTTAGTGAATTCTTTGAACAAGGGTATAGAATTTCATGCATAAATCAAGTTGGGTAGAGTTAAATCCCTAAATTAACTACTATTTCAGTGTAAATAATTAGAAGCTTTGATTTTACTATTTTAGGTTGATTTATAAACTGAATTCCCATATAGAAATGGTTAGGTTATTTCTTCTATTATAAATTTTCATGAAAAGTCGAGCATTCGTTAGATTGATAGTGATTTGATAAGTAGCCAGTTTAGCCATGCTTGATTTTTCTTTATCATTTTCAATTGAACTATAAGCTTGATGGCGAAAGAATTGAGAAACTTGAATGGCAGATGCCATTTAACTAATTAGCTTGAACATTAATTGCGGTATTATATGCAAACGAAGGTTATAAAATTAAGTTCCTTGGTGGAATTGGGTTAGCAGCATATGATGTATGAGTTTTAATCAATAGCTCTCAAGGTTTCTTTGATATAATGGCAAGCATACTTTGAAATGGCAGCAAGCTTATGATAAGTCAATAGGAATTCTGAAAACTTCTTAATCATGCAAAGAGTAGTTGATTTAGTATGAGTTTCAAAGAATTTACTTGGGATTTGACAATTATGTTTTTACATAAAGTAAATATGATGTTATATAGATTTTTAAACTAAGCCTATGTAAGTTGTTATGGAATACTTGAAGTAGTAGATCTAATTCTTCTTAAGAATTAGTCAGTTGGTAAATTTTAAGTTGTAAATTGGATTTCATAGTAGAGGTATTCATTAAATTTTTGTTTAATTGAAGCATTCGTTCTTAGTGGGTAATTTAAAAATTTGATGAAGGTATAAATATGTGAGTGTTACCTTTCAGCAAGGATGAAGAAATGAAGGTTTGATAAAGAGCTCTATAATATTTAAAGGCTAGGTAACTATCACTACGAAACTATCAAATGAAAAGTAATTGGAAAAATTAACTTAATGATATAAGTTTATTTCGATATAATAATGTATTAAAGCTTTCCAAAATTTTTTGTTTGGTAGACTAGTTATAATTTATGAGTAAGTAATGATTGCATTATGCATTGGAACATGGATGTTGTAAATTAACTGGTTGAGTGTTGATATTGTTGTTTTGAAGGAGGATGGATTTTAAATTGATTGATTGATTGCCCGACGGATGGGCCCTGTGTGCATTGATTTGATAAATATATATATATTGTGATATTTGAGCAGGTAGATAGTCCCAATTTTTAGGGGAGGTTGCTGCCGATTTCGATAGAACTTAGACTAGTTTTAAATTAACAATATAATTAAATAAGTTTTTATTTAGATTATATTTCCCATAACTTAATAGCATAGTAATAGTGCTCCTAATTATTTAACTAATCATCATTTATTTATTAATTAATTTCAATTACTTATTTATTTTCATTATTAATTGTTTTATTATTTTATTATTTATTCTATTCATTGTTGTTTATTGTTAATATTATTTATTTATTTGCATTTGAAAGTATGAATGTTAAATGGGTAATTGCATTACGATGTTTTTCAAACTGATCAATATGTTTGCCATCTAATTGCAATGTTTGATTAAATTGTGTTGTGATAATGCTATGCCTTTTGTTTGTGTGGAGTTGGGAATGAAGTGGGGTCACCATTGGGTTTGTGAGGACGTTGACCGCGTCGGCCGGGTTAAAATGGGAGATCGGCGCCCCCGTGGTGTACCTACCGTTGTGATTTTGTATGATATGGAAAATCCACAGGTTGGGCTTCTTTTATTGGCGACCTGATAATCTAGATTTGATCGCAGCTCCGCAGGGTGGGCCTCGCCTGTTGTTGACCGCCTGATGAATCTAGTATTTGATGGAGACGAACCGGGTTTGCCTCTGTTGGTGATGGAAAAGAAAAGAGAGAATGGAAAACAATGAGAGGGCTGGTCAAGTGGAAGGATTAGACCGGTCGGCCAGTATGGGGTGATGCGGCCCCTGGTGGCACACGTTTATGGAGGATGGGCCATGTGGGGAAGTGACGGCTGCAATGCGGGGTTTTCCCCGGTGGACGCCACAAGACCAATTTCCACGTGATGTGATTATATGAAGATGTTAATGATTGTGAGTGCTGGTGATGTGCCAATTTGTGTGACTGGCTTGCGGTGAGCATACAAACTAGTCGGATGACTAGATTGATAATGTTTACTACATTTGTGTGAATGCGTGTGGTTTGTGAATAATTATTACTCCTTAGAAAAACTCACATGTGTTGTTTAATTTTTTCAGGAAGTAAGTTTTTTCTTAAATCCGATTTTAGGCTATGTTCCTCTTTCGGCGCAGGGCAATAGAGGAATTTTTCCTAGTTTACACAAATTTTTTACTATGGTAGTTTATGTGTTATACAAGCTATGTATACCAAAGAGTTAGTGCTCCGCAGTTGTAGAATTTACACATAATATTTTTAGTCGTGTATTAACATAGATGGAAAGTAATTCTAATTGAGCCCATATTTAGAAATGTAATGGTATTGTAAATTGGGCCCCGGATACTAAATGGAAATGGTTGTAGAAGATAACTTGGGCTGAAGAAATAATAAAATATTGAGTGTTATTTTTCATTAATCATATGGGGCTGAATGTTGAAATTTAATACCAAGAATCAATAGATCTAGTGTTTTAGGCTTACTACGTGGCCGTCGGGGCCTTAAAGCTTAACCTTGGGCCCTAGTGCGGTTCTCGGATTCTAGTGTTTAGGCTTACTACGGGCCTCGGGGGCCTTAAGCTTACCTGGGCCCTAGTGCCGGTCCGGCCCATGGAATCGGGTCGTGACAAATTTACTCTCTGAAGTTAAGTTTTAATATACAACTAAAAAAAAATGAGCTTTTTAATTAATTTAGTACACATTTTTATTTTAGGGCAAATTATTATAAAGTCTCTAAAGGTTTAACTAAAATTACTAATTCATCCATGGAAAAATTATTGCAAAGTCTTTAAGGTTTGGTTTGTTAAACTACTTAACCCTTTTATCCAAAAAGTACTAATTTTGTAATTTAATACCTATAACTATTTGGTCTTTTACATTTAATATATTGTAACTATTTAGTTCGTTACTTAGTGGCAAAATTGGAATCTTGAACCGAAGAACTAAGTAGTTTAACAAGATCAAACCTCAGAGACTTTACAATAATTTTTAGTAGTAGGGATGAAGTAATAATTTCAGTTAAATATTAGGGGATTTAGGAGGCGTTTGGTAAGCCGCTACTAACATTTTACCAAACACGAACAGTAATCAACTGACCGCTATCAGCCATCAATTATCTAGCCATTAGTAACCAGCAACCATAATTGATACGAATCGCTGAACCAAACGTGACCCTAATAATTTGCTCTTTATTTTATCATCAATTTGGTCTAATTTTGACTTAGAATGGTGGGCATGTTTTACATGCACCAACTAAACAAAGAAAAATAAATAAATAAATAACTTTTTTTCTTCCACCACCACGTTCATCTTCTTAATATCTAAGGGTCTGATTAGCTGTTTTGATAGCTGTTTTAGTTGCGTTTACCTATTAGTTGTTTGAGTAATTTTTCATAAAACGTTAAAAGTTAAACGTCACATGAGTTAACTTTTCACAAAATGCTATTATAACTTCTAAAAACTAGTTCAAACGCTATGTTATCGAACGATTTTTTAAATAGCATTTAACGTTTTGACCCATCAAAACTCTAAAAGCTACTCAAAATATTATTGCCGAATAGAGCCTAAATAACGAAACGACCTGCAATGAAATAAAAACCTTAACAAAAGTCTATTTTGAGTTACTTCATAATGATTTGTCGATTCCTCGTCCTCAATTTATCTCTAACAAACTCAATTTTTTTTGTGCGTCTTCTTCAACATTGAACATGGATTAACCTTAGGTATAAGAAAAGAGCAAAAATTGGAGCTCAACCACATATATAGCCATGGCATGCATGCAATACCAAAGCCAATGTAGAGCAGTGTCCTCTTGGCTTTGCTGTAGATTTGTATGAAAGAGAGAGATATGAGAATGAGATTTAGAAATTTTATTGAATTTTTTAATCTTAATTGATTGGGTGAGCAACATGCATGTTTGTTTGTCAAATTAATATTTAAGAAATTCAAAAAAAGATTATAGAAATTCAAAAAAAGAAAAAAGATAATAGAAAATTAAGAGATACTTGTCAATGTACAAATCATTGGACGCACATATATATAATGCACAAATAAAAAAAAAATTAAAACTTGAATAATATTAAATGAAAGAAAGATCAGAATGTTTAAGTGAGTAGAAAATTTAAGAGAAAAAATAAAAAGAAATAAAAGGTTGGCACGCATAGGTTTGGTTGAGAAGGCAGCGCAAAAGAAAATAATAAATTTTCAAGCGTGTGAAGGCCACTTCTTTTGGATTTGGAAATAGTAGCTCACATCCAAATAGCATTTCCCATCATCATCTACAATCTGAAAACAAAATTATATACTAATTAACCAATAAACCTTTTATACTGTAAATATATATACTATACTAAATCAAAAAAAAAAAAATGTTTATAGTGTAAACATATATATTTAACTATATTATCTAATTATTAAAATATATAATTTGATCATCAAAGATTTATGGTTGAGCCATTGAATCAATGATTAATTGAACCAATCAAATCTTTATTTTTAATTATATACTAATTATTTTCTATTAACCTCACCTTAGTTCTAGCAGAGTAGGAGCCTCTAGCAAAAATGCCAGAAGGGGTAGTTTCCTCTTCAAATTCATAGGTATAAGGCTCTTGCTTTGGACTGAAAGTTCCCAACATCACTTTTGTATGGTCCACTGCAAGATTAGAGTCTAATCTTATTAATTATGCTTAATTTAAAATTAGTTTAGAAAGGAAAACTCAGTTCACCAAACATCCATATTTCTGAGCTCATTTATTAATTTAAAATTATTAAATAAGGATTATTTATTAATTTTTTGTTGTTACCTTTGATGCCAGTCTTCCAAACAGTGTTTGAATAGTTGAGGCCTGACACTATGTTGTTGGAGACGATAAAAGAGAGCTTGAGATGATATTTGCTTCCTTCCTTGAGAGTGAAAATACTTTTCTTTGCATTGTCAATGGAGTCTGTAGAGAATGGAATTGGCAATATAACATCTTCTCGCCCGGGGCTTGACAATGATAGGTTTAGTATCTTTACTTGTGGTTCTTTGCTTTCTAACACAAACCCAAAAAAAAAAAAATGTAAGAATATTTTAAATTTTTTTAAAAAATTTTATTACTACCTTTTCAAGAGAAAAGCCTTGAATTGAACTGAATTCTAATAATAATTAATGGATTTTAACCGTGTTCGGTAACAGTTTTTTAAGTACTTTTTAACTTTTTGACTGATCAAAATGCTAAACGCTTTATAACGTTCGGTAACATAGCATTTGAACTAATTTTTAGAAGTTAAAGTGACATTTACTAAAACAGTTAACAACTAAATGATACTAAAATAACTAACTGTTAAATGCTAATAGAACAACTAACAGCTACCAAAACATCTAATTTTATTGGACAAAACACTTTGTCTTTTTATGTGGCTTTCAAGTTATATATAGATTAGATTATATAGGTTACTAATTCGCTGAATATATAATTGCACCCCTAAATTTTTATTACTTTAACTTTAAGGCATCCTTTATTTTTGTTTTGACCTATCAAATGCTTCAATTTATAAAATTATACCTATTAAACTTTTTAATTTATAAAATTATAAATATTTTAATTTGTAAAATTAGATCAATTACACCCTTATTAAAAAATTGAAAATTATGAAAGCTATTGTTTCAAAAACTATGCTAACTATATACCAAATAAATATTTTGCATATAAAAACTAAAAAGTTTAAAAATTATTAATGTTAACGTGAAAAGTAAGTAACGTTATCAAAATTTATAAGTTCAAGTGCACAACAGATTATGCACAAAATTTAGAGTGACATAAAGTTAAAATTATAAAGTTAAGCTGTGAATTGAATCGAGAGTTAGCAATGCGATAAAATCACACATATCTACTTCTTTGAAAATGAAAAAGAAAAGACACCTCCAACAGCAGATATGTCAACACTTCCGAGAAGCCGTTCCTTCCATCTCATTAAGCTTTCATCGTCCTACAGTAAACATGACAATGAATAATTAAGTATTTTACAGTTACAAAAATGCTACAAAACCTTAATGTCAAAAATTAAATATTAAAAACAATAATACTTCAATTTTAATTTATTTATAATTTTATATCAACTTGTAGATCTAACAATTTAATATAATCTCTTTTAATTTTTATAATTTTATTAAATTATAATCTATTTTAAAATTTTTTAAAAATTACAATTCTTCTCAAAAAAAATTAAAATTGAAGCATAATTTATAATTAAGCATACTATAAAGCAGATCATATAGAGAGAAAAAAAAGAGAGAGAGAGAGAGGCATGCCTTGTCTTTTTCAAGCTGCTCTTTGAGAGAAAGTTGAGGGCCAAGGTCCAATTCATCTTTAGAAACCTCTTCCTCATCATCTTCTTTATCACTAGTGACCTCAATGTTATTGATTCTGTTCTTTAGCTCTTCAATTTCAATTCCATTATTGTTGAGGCCAACTGCTTGTTTGGATGATGAGAAACTCTTTACAGCAGCAGACATTTCCTTTTCTTTCGGGAAAAGAAAATGGATTTAGCAGAACAGAAAACTATCTGAATAGAAATCTGGAAGGTAGAGAGTGGAGGTTGAGATGGGATTAAAAATGGGTTAATTGTTGGATTTTGACAAATGACATAAAAATTATAATTAATTACTTGAAAGGCAATGGAAATGATGAATGTTAAGAGACAAATTGCTAAAGCTGGGGCAGGTGAAATAAAGTTAGCTAACAAAAACAACTTTTTCATCTTCTCCAATTATTGCTGCTCTCTCCTCTTCTTCTCTATTTGTGATCTTAAAAAGATTTTTTTTTTTTTAATATTTACTTATTTATTACTCTTTTATGGAAAATATTTATTTATATAAGCTGTATACATTTAAAAAATTTAATAATAACAATTGGGTCAGAACGAAACTAGACTTTAAGTATTGACAAAAATAAAAATAAAAACACAAAAGATTGACAGCAAAATTAATGGAGGCTAATATGGATATATTTTCAAAAATATATAAAAAATTCATGGCAAATTTTTAAATTTTAAAAAATTTTGAAGGTTAATATGAATATTTTTGAAAGTATATACAAAATTTAGGGGAAGAGAATTAAATTTGGAAAACTTGAGAGTGGTTCCCAAGCTATAAGGTTGATCCATTCCTGATTGGCGTAAATGAAAATATGAATGTTTTTTCTTTTTGTTTGTTTTTACTAAAACAAGAAAGAATATATCAACAAATGAGTGGAAGTTTTTTCAAATGATAATCAATTGTTGGCTGGATGTCTAATATCTAAATATGAACCCGACATGCGTAAATATTTTACTTTCTTCACTTTTTATATTATTTCTTATTATAAATGCACATGATTTCTAAATTATATCCTAATTAATATTTTCATTCCTTACTTACGAGAACTTATTATGACGTTCCTCACTTTTACTTTAAATTCACTATTTTTTTTTAACCATAAATCCGATCAAATCAAGTTTAAAATACAAAATCCAGAACAGACGAAAACCATTAATGAAATCTCAAACTCATACAAGAACAACAATGAAAGAAAAAAGCTCATAGACATCATTCTATCTACCACCACCATCATTGTTGGATTTAGAGATTAGATCTTGGGAGTAACTCTTGAACTATAGATTTGAATTAGCCAGCAGTTGTCTGAGCAATTTGTTGATAGAGGGAGGGGGAAGAAATTTTTCCAAATCACCGGTCTTCCATGGTGTTATAACACCTTCATGGCCTCTTGGAGTAAGATACTTGAACTCGGTATGAAGATACATGAACAAGAACTCCTCTAGTGGGTACCCCATGCATAGATCTATACAAAACAAGAGTAGATCCATAAATCTACCTTGGACAAAAATGGATGAACCTATAGAGCTCTGAATGGCAGAGAAAACTACGAAAACAATGAAAAGAAGGAAAAACAAGAAAAGTAAAGTAAATAAAAATAGAGAGATGGTTAATATCGGTGAAGAATCACCAATAATAACCTATGCAGATCACTAAAGGTGAATGAGATTGTAGATAGAATTGAACGAAAAGAAAGAGGTAGAGGATAGTATAATTCCTATGAATTTTATATTATTATGCTTTAAATTCACTATTGGATTCTTGCATTCAAAAAGTACGCATTTTTTGTTCAAAAAATGTTAATTGGACAAAGGATCTAATAATGATTTTGATGCAAAAGTTGAAGAAGTCACCGTAATTTTTCAAAAGTAAGGGGAAAAAGTTTTAAATTATATTATATTAGGGACCAGTGCCAATTGAATACCAACTTTTACTTCTTTTAATTAAAAAAAAAAAAAAAAAACAGAGAGCATACAAACTTTTAGCATTCAGTTATGTGAGGTATGTTTGAGAATATAATTAATTCCAATACAATCGTGATACGTGTGCAATGATCAAAGTCAACTAATGTGATGTAAAGATCAAGCCATTCAAAATCAGACAAACTAGTCATACATTCATGCGAGTGTATTGTATAATTTTATTTTTTAAATCAATTTAAATGAGTATTTTCTTTAAAAAAAATATTATAATACATATTTATGTTGCTTTAATTTAAATAATTTATTTATAAATTTTGATTAAATGATTAAAAGTGAAATCATACGCTACTTTTGAAATTTTCAAGTAATAAATTGAAATATTTATTAGCATAATAATTTTTATAGTTAGTAGCTGACATTTCTTTTTTTTTTTTTTTTTTTTTTCTGCTCAAACTTGGCTCGGCTGACCGACATAGGGATTGTGCCACCCGGACGTAAAGGCGTTCCATCCAAAATTTGCATAGCCAGATCAACTGATTTTTTTTTTTTTTTTTTTTTTTAATTCTCATATATTCAATTGAAATGCATTTATATAATTAAATGAGGTATAAGAAGATTTAGGTATAATGCAATAAATTTTAATAAATTGAAATTATATGTAATTCTATTATTTAATTACTCGTCTTCCTGGGCTTCGCATGTGGATGTATAATATTTAAAAACAAAAATGATATTTTTATTTTTTTAATAATTATTTTTAAGAATCCAAATATCCAGTATTATACTTACTAATGTACAAAAAAATAAAATAAAAAATAAATTTGTTTATAGATTCTTGCAAAAAGATCAATATATTGACATATGTATACATAAATCAAGTCTATAATTAAGTTTAAAATTTCTAATTTTTATAAGTATTCTAATAGATTTTAAAATAATCTTTTTAAATATCAATTATTGACTTCACAAGAAGACTTAACCATTGAATTTAAATAATTTCAGAATTACAGTTCATGATACTATACTTAATTAATGATTATTTAAACAACAATAGTTCCTGAAACATAAGAAAATAAAAATTAAAAAACAAACCCATCAGCTCCCATGGATGCTGATTAGTATGAGAGAAGTTCATTTTTGCTTATTCAATAGTAACACACAGGTTTCATATAATCCCCAACTTTCTCACGGAAACTCAGCATCATAAGCAAAAGAAAAATTAGGCCCTTCAACCATAAATTTAAATAATATAGCCACTCTACCTCTTTGATAATCCCACACTTGGAAAATACCTCTACCACCTAAATAAATTTCCACATGTGAGTTTCTTGCTAAGAAAACTATAATAGAATATGACAAAATAGTGTTATGAGTTACTTCTTCAGCTGTGACATCATCGGGCAACCCAGTAACATAAATATGTGTATTGACTTTCAATTCAAACCAACTATATACATAAATCAAGTCTATAATTAAGTTTAAAATTTCTAATTTTTATAAGTATTCTAATAGATTTTAAAATAATCTTTTTAAATATCAATTATTGAATTTATTTTGAATAAAGAATCTAAAATCTAGGCATAAATCCAATAAATTTTAAAAACTTTATAAAAAAAATTTTGTTCGAACTTTGCCTGATTTGAAATAGGTCGAGGAATATTATCATCTCCATTCACAAAATAAAACATAAACATCAATTTTGTCATTAAATATTTCTCTATTTCATAGATTAATGACATTAGAAAGTGAATTTTAATTTTAATTTCATTAAAAATAGCACTGTAAAAATAAATTTTATAATTTAGGTGACATTACGTTGAACAAAAATAAACACCTAATTATAGTAATAATAAATAAAATACTTTTATATGGATCAAATACACTAATAGTTGTGGCATAATTTATTATAAATCACCAAAATTATACCTTAGTTGATCATCGAAAATTGAATACACTTAGTAATTCCATCGCCGTCACCACATTGATTAAGCTCATATCAATAAAATATCATGAAAATAGTCTTATAGAGTTAATTTCCTTTTGTTGAAAGTATGATTTGATTTTCTTTAAGGTTTCATATATATTGAAATATATATTTATACAAATTCTGTAATAGTGGAATAAGAAAATAAAGAAAATAAATATTAATGATATTATTAACTATTTTAAAAAAATGAAAAAATATTAATGACATTATTAATTTAATTAATTATTTAAAAACTGAAAATATTATTAATGGTATTAATTAAGTTCTCTATTAATTATATTAAAAGTAATTTTCAAAAATATAAAAAGTATTTCCATCTCAATGTATAGGCTAACATTTTGCCACATAAGTATGTTAATATTCTAGAATTGTGACAGATAAGATTTTGTATCTTGGCTTTTATATATTTATATAGATATAGATAGATAGATGTACATAGATTATATTGTTGTAACTTCATGATTTAGTTAATATTTATTAATTATAATTCCATTAAATTGCATTAATTTGTAACTTTATGAAATTTTTAAGTAGTAAATTAAAACATTTATTAGCACAATAAATTGTTATAATTAGTTCAACTAATGTTTTTTTTTCTTTTGAAATTCTCATATATGCAATTGAAATGCTTATTAGTTTTTCTAACTAAATGGGTATAAGAAAATTTAATTAATGCAATAAATTCTAATAAATTGAAATTATATTCTAATTCTATTAGTTAACTATATTGTTGTAACTTCTTTATTTAGTTAATGTTTATTAATTATAATTCAAATTGCATTAATTTGTAATTCCATTATTTAATAAAAAAACTTAATGTTTACTAAATGAAAAAAAATTAATTATAATGAAATTCATTATATTTCCATTAAATTTCATCAGTTTGTAACTCCATTGTTTAGTTATTAATTACAACTCTATCAAAGCGTCAGTTTGCAATTTCATTCTTCAATAAAAATTAATATTTATTAAATACAAACAAGGATTAATTAATATTTAACTGTGTTTTTTAATAAAAAAAACTTAATGTTTACTAAATGAAAAATATTAATTATATAAAAAAAATGCTTATAGTCATTCTTCAATTCAATGTGAAGTTTAATTTCTATGTCATGTGGGAAAGCTCAGTGGATTGCTAAATTAGTTATTTTCTGCTTTATTGATAGATAGATAAAGAAGTTCCAAAAGTTTGGTAACAAAAGCAGTTATTTTTACTCTCTAATAAAAACAGTTGATGTACATTTCGCGCTTTGTACATCTGCGCAAAGCGGGGATACCTCTAGTCAGGATACAATACTTGAAACAAATTAAATAACAATTTTTTTATTTCAAGAATCACTAATTTTACTTAAAGGCTTAATCATTTTCTAATTAAATTTAAAAGCATGGCCACGACAAGGCGCCACAGCCAAATGAAGGAAAGAATTAACGTATCAATTTCAAACAACACTGTACCAAAATGCATTAGAAACTTCACAATTTTTGTCTATTCGTTACAAATCACAAAGTTTAGAGGTTAAAAACAAATGTTTGAGTAACCAGTACAGTTGAAACAGCAATCAATATTATCAAATTTAAAAAAAAATAATGACCACTTTACATTTTATTGCCAAGTGTATTTCCATTCTCTCTTTTTGGCTTTTGTCTAGGAATATTTGGCAGAACGCATTTCCATTTCTTTATCTCACCATCTCCGATGTTCCAAACTCCTGCACATTTCATTAGCTTATGCAGTGATAAAGCCATTAAGTATAAATCTTGTTTGCATGCTTCTAAAATGATTGAGTTCTCACAAAACATAATAGGTTGAAAATAGTCACCGTCCAAATGGCTAAACGATGCATGTGAAAAATTGAAGAAATGTTGCCATTCTCTACTTTCAGGTGATTAGAAACTTTACAATTTTTGTCTATTCGTTACAGATCACAAAATTTAAAGGTTAAAAACAAATGTATGAGTAACCAGTACAATTGAAACAGCAATCAATATTATCAAATTTACAAAAAAATAATGACCACTTTACATTTTATTGCCAAGTGTATTTCCATTCTCTCTTTTTGGCTTTTGTCTAGGAATATATGGCAGAACGCATTTCCATTAAACTAACAGTTCAAACAATAGCTGAACAAGTCACAAGCATAAACAAGAATGCACATGAAAATGGCATCCAGATAGACTAATAGGGGATTATTTTTGTGCATTCAACTACTTCTTTGAATAAAGTAGCAAAAAACCTAATAAAATTGAAAGCATCGTCCATATTGGAGGGCCTTAATTAGCCAACTCATTTCGAGTTTGATTCTTTGGTGGAAAGCAACATTAGCAAATTAATTCTGAGAGGAAATATAATGCAGATAACAAATATAGGCACACGCAAACAACTACGATTTGCATTAGAAGAACCAAAAACGATATAATATCACTTTGTGCTAAATTAATCAAATTCGATTCACAGATTTGATAAATTACAAGTAACGATACTAACCAGAAGGTTGTTCGGAGTGTTGTGGTGGTTGGTACGGGTGATCCTGAGAACCGTCTACAGACGACATCGTTTTACCTGAAACGAAATTGCTCTATACTTCTGACGAGGACGAACTGAGTGCGAGCTAAATGGAAGACGGTAGAAAATGTTCGGACTGTTTGGATACCATAATTGCTACATCCGAGTTTAAGGATAACGATAAATCCTTTCGCGGACTGTTCACATATAAAATGGGGCAGCTCGGGGCTCATCGAAGCCCAAAATTGATAGACCACGAACTGGGTAATGTTAAAGCCCAATTCTGTTTTCCAATCAACTAGCCGTTACCAAGAGGGGACCCTTTATTCCCTTTAACGGTCACATTGTCAATGTGACCGTTAGCCTCACCATTGACTCCTACTATATCTCTCTACAACACTTTCCTTTCCTCCCCAGAAAGAATCAATATCCTCTCATCTGTAGATCAAAGAATAGCTACCCTTTGTCACAAAGAGAGAAAAAAAAAACCTCATTCTTAAAAAAGAAAAAAAGCAGCAGCAAATGGGTGGCATCACTTTAGGCAACACGCATTCAATTTCTCAATCTCACCATCACACCCACAAGGTCTTCTTGTTCTGCAACTACATTCTACTGGGAGCAGCCTCTAGTTGCATATTCTTAACCCTTTCGCTTCGACTGGTGCCTTCAATATGCGGGTTCTTTCTAATTCTCCTCCATGTATTGACAATTATTGGGGCAGTATCAGGTTGTGCAGCTGCCTCATCAGGGACCAACAGGTGGTATGCTGCACACATGGTGGCCACAGTGCTTACGGCAATATTTCAAGGATCGGTGTCGGTGTTGATATTTACTAGGACAGGGGATTTCCTAGGGCAATTGAAGTCATATGTAAGAGAAGAGGATGGTGAAGTGATATTGAAGCTTGCTGGTGGGCTGTGTGTGTTGGTTTTCTGTTTGGAGTGGGTGGTTCTTACTCTTGCATTTTTCTTGAAGTATTATGCCTATGTGGAGGGTGGCGACGTTAGTGGTGGTAATACTGCTATGAGAAGATCTGCCAAGGTGCAGCAAGAAGAGGACTTGAAGGATTGGCCATGGCCTTTCCAAGTCTAATCTTGGGTTTGATCTTACATATGGCTGTTGTAATTGTGATAGTATTGGCGTGGTGGTGCTTCCGCATATTTATTTATTTATTTATTTTTGTTGATTCAATTATTTGTTATTTTTCTTCTGTTTTTTTTTTTTTTTTTTTTTTTTTTTTTTTTTTTTTTTTTTTTTTTTTTTTTTTTTTTTTTTTTTTTTGGGGTTTATTTATGAAAGGAAAATGCTACAGGATATTGAATAGCATTATATTTTAATGAAACTTTCGCCTTATTTTTTCAAATTTTTGTTATTCCGTTGCCCCTTTCTTTCAGATTCGGACATTTAAGCTATGATATAAAGAATCAATTGAAAGAAAAGAAAACTGTTCAGAAGCTGTGATTCCAAAACCCCAGCTAGTTAGCTCAGTATAGGTGAATTTTGATTGTTCTGACCAACTTGTGGTATCAGTGCATGGCAGAGCAGAGATCCTTAACAACAATAGTATGGGGATATACTAGTAGAAAAAGCACTGAGAGACAGCCACAAATCTCAAACTAGTATTCCGGCGGTTCTGTTTGAGCCCTATTGTTATTGAGAGATAGGTAAAGTAAACAAGGACTCCTGCTCGAGAATAGATACCTAAATGATACACAACTTCTACATTATTTAGCTCCATTGAGTAAATACTAGATAAAGAGTTACATCTAACTCACAAAAACTTAACACCTCGTACACCCACAGTTTATAGAAACAACCTTTGATGTTTATAAGTTGGAAGAGGGCAAAGAAAAATACGCACACCTATTTCGGTCTAACATTCTATTGGCTAGTTGTCCTTCCTTCGAGAGATAAAATGCAACCATCCTAATAACACGTGTCTACAATGCCTTTCCTCGCACAAGCACTCTCATACAAAGGACATCAAAATATAGCCAATTTTCAGTTTGGTGATTACTTCGGTGGCAGCAGTTGGTCGCATCCTGTGCTTAAACCTTCAGTTCTCTTCCAAAAATCCAGCTGAATGGCACATTGGATGACTGCTTGGCCCTTCCCTGAGCCCTCTCTTCCAACCTTCTAATTCTTGCAGGCAATCCACATATGAAATCCTGAGCTCTATGCCCATCACCAGAAAGACCTGTTAGATTCTCTACCTTCCATCTTCCTACCAGAAATTCAAGAATATCAGCATAGTCCTTGGCAGTGTAGACTTCAATCCGTTGGGCAACAGCAGAGTAGTGTTCGAAAAGATTATCATCCTTCCCATCAAACATCAAGTGGGCTGGCATGGAGATTTTTTTCCTCATCATATCTGCCAAAGCCAAGACAGTTCCATCTGGGTCAATCTCAAAGAGCTTCTCCACAATCTTAGTGTAGGCAGTTTCATGGCGTTTTTCATCAGCAGCAATGATGCCACATATCTGGGCCAATTTCATGTCCCCATGCTCCTTGGCTAGTCTAGCTGTGTTCCCATGGGAGATGAATGTTGCCCTTTCTTGGAATGAAGTGTAAATGAAACCAAGGTATGGGTTGTTTTCTGTTTTAGGATCCTACAAAGCACAAACATTGAAAATGAAAATAAATTACAATTTGACACAACGTTATTTGATCAGGAGATCAATCTCTCCCATTAAACAAGCAGAAGACCATAAAAACGTCAAGGAATTGGTATAAACAGTCCAGTGAAGGCTTCCACTGGATGTGACAAAGCTTCACAACAGTTGCTACATTGTGCTCAGTCATACAGTATGAGTGACTGTATGGTTGTACTGTTAAAGCTAGTCATGTAAACATATACAGTAACTTCTCTCATCAAAATCTTGAAAGGTTGCCAATTACTTATCCATGTGCCTTCTGATTTTCATTAAACCTTCTCACTTTGAAACAACATAAAAGAAATTGTCTGGCAGCTACACCTAACAGTTGGATAACAGGCCAAAAAGAGGACACTCACACAAACAACCTGAGACTCCTCCTGAACGCGAGCAGAGGCAGGACATATATTTGGTTTCACAGGCAATTACATTATCAAAAGGATGTCTTTAATACTGGATCTGAGGTCCTAAGTTCAACTAAAGAACTACAAATTTCAACAAAAATAGCAGGTTTCCTCACATGCATATGGTTTTCAGAGGAAATTTATTTATGACAATGTCAAATAAGCAAAACTTATTGGATAGATAAGCAAGGGACATACCATTCCTGACCCGATCAGATACTGAATCGTCTTCTCAATTTGCTTCATGTCCACTCTTCCAGAGAGGTAGAGATACTTGTTGAGAAGGTCACCATGCCTATTCTCCTCAGCAGTCCAAGCCCTCGTCCAGACTGCCCAAGATGTAAGGCTTGCACCAGTCTCATCCCGAACTCCATCTAGGGTGTTAAGCATTGTCTGATAAGTGGGAAGGGCTTCTTCAGTGATCATATCTCCAACCAGCACAACAAAATAGTCATCAGAGAGTTCCCTTGATCTTTCCCTCAATTCCTTGACTTGGTCATAGAATCCTTCTGACTCAGGTTCTGGAAGAAAATCTTGCGGTTGCCAACATTTCTCAACAGGTTTTAGGTGCACCAAGATGTTATCCTCAGCCCAACCCTCCAAGGATTTAAAAACCTCCATCTTTTGCGGAGGCATTGAATGAGTCACTTGAACATGTACCTCTCGTGGAGGGCCATAGGGCTTCTTTGGATTCTCAACCTCTCTAGACCAATAAAAGAATGAAGTCACATAATCTTGTTATGGATGAAACTTCCGGTTAGCCAAAGTTAGAAATATATAGATACATCAACCATGTTCCCCATTTCATTATTTAATTTGATAAGTGTATCACATGCAATTGACCTTTAAAACATTAGAATGTAAGGGGAAAAAACATTCAAACAAATAACTCGGAGAAAGAGAGAAGTAGCGTTTTGTTGGTAAGATTTTAAGTTAAGATGAACTAATCATGAACACAAATACAAGAAACAGAACCAAACTCAACCAACTGCCACCATATAGATGGACAAATAAGTCAACTATCCAGCAAACTAATTTTGCAATAATGAAGTCATAACCAAAAAAGAGACTAAATGAGAGAGAGATTCAATTAAAAATGGTATGCAAGGAAAATTAACAGAATAGTAAAAATTTCATAACAGCAGCATTGTCATCTTCAGAAACAGAAACCTCCGTATGTCATACACCAAAAAGGGGAAGATTTTTCATTTTCCAGATAAAAAAAGGACATTTAAACACGCAAAATAGTAGGTAAGATAAGTGGCTGAAAAATCTATAAGTACTTAAACACATTTAGTGCAATGCTCATCAAGCTCCCTGTAATTGTACCTGAAATTCTTAGGGTATACACATTAATAGAGGGAGAAAATCAAGGCATCCAACTATGCCAAGAGCAGCAGAAAATCAAATCCAGGTCCAAAGGTTTCTAAATATATTTTTTGAGTTGCTTACATAAGCAGTTGAAAGCCATATAAAAAGAGAGCATTTAAACCCATCCATCACGAACAACGAAAACTAAAACATGAAGATCAGAAAAAACAAAATTCATGACCAATCACTTTCATATATACACTCAGATTACAGAAACAGAATTACAAGATAAATGTATTAAGGCTTGTTTCATAAACTCTTCTTATTTCTACTTTTCTTGCTCTATATTTTTTTTCCCTTCCTTTCACTATGTTATTCTATAATAGCCCAAAGAAAAGGCGTAAATTAAAGAAGAAGCAAGTATTTCCACCAAAGAGGAAAAACACAGACATTTAACATAGCACACGCATTCAAACCAGTCAACCAACTGGACCAAATTCTAAAATTCACACCTAACCCTCAACAAATAAAAGCATAAAATAAAATGTAGCCAGCGTAAAATCAAAATTATACAAGGGAAAAAGAAAGCCCCATATCCAATGCTCAGAGCAGATAGAAACGCCTTTATAATATTAATAATGGTACTGAAAATAACCACACTTATTAAAAAATATTTTTTGTAAAAAAATGAAAAAAGAAAGAAAAAACATTGGTCAATAACTCAATATCAAATCAAATATTCAGCAGCAATGTTTTCCTTTCTAAATTTCCAGCCAAGCTTCGAAAAAATTAAAAAATAATCATAAATTGAAATCAGCTGAGATCACAACGAAAAAAATAATAAACAGCCTTAAGAAAGTAGAGAGTGGGGTTACAACAGAATCAACTAACAATAGACTAACGACAAAAAGAAGAGAGCAAAAATGAATTAAATGTTAAGAGATATTTGAGAAAGATGTTGAGTGGATTAAAGTTTGATCAAATTTGAAATACGTAAGACTGAACCTAGCAACAAAATAGAGATTAACATTAATTTCTTAAGAAAAAAATGAATGAATCCACCGACATGAATAACTGACAAACAAGTTGAGACAATAGGAAAAATACAAATCAAAAAAAAAAAAAAAAAAAAAAAAAAAAAAAAAAAAAAAAAAAATAAGAGTTTGATCAAAATTATGAAAAATACTAAGACTCGAGAACCTAGCAAACAAAATAGAGGATTAACATTTAATTTCTTAAGAAAAAATGAATGAATCCACCGAATGAATAACTGACCAACAAGTTGATGACAATAGGAAAATACAAATCAAAAAAAAAAAAAAAAAAAAAAAAAAAGAAAAAAAAAAAAAAAAAAAAAAAAAAAAAAAAAAAAAAAAAAAAAAAAAAAAAAAAAAAAAAACTTACAGAGAATACATAACGTTGATCAATTGTATGTAACCAAACAGATTTCGACCCAATATTAAGCTTTTTTAGACTCAAATACAGAAAGGATCCATCTTTGCTTAAAAAAAGCGTGAAAATGGTGGCAATACTGAGCTCGTTAAGCATCAACAAAGAAAATCCGGATGACAGTCAGTAAATAATCAATTTGCGAGCATACATATTAATTAAAATTCGTGCATAAAATGTTATGAGAAAATGAATTAAAAAAAAAAGAAACTGGAAAAAACAATAATGACTCACTTGGTGGAAGTTGAGCCTAGAGTGGCAGCCATGAAGACTCTGCTGGGAGATCTCACAGAACGAGTTTGGGAAGGGAGCTTGTGGGTTGCTGGAAAGGTTAGTTGGTTCAGCTTTAGAGCCATTCTTTGTCTCTGTTTAGCTCTGCGGACACTCTCCCGCGCGAACGCAAACAAAAAGGAGCAGACTTAGATTTTGGAATCAAAATTAAGCTACACTATTTTTGTTGGCTATAGGCAAAACGCATCGGCGAGAGAGAGAGGGAGAGAGAGCGCGCTCAACCAGGTCGAAGAAGGAAAACCAGCGAAAGAGAGAAAGCAGACGCATCAAAGTGAGACACAGGCAGCGGTGGTGAGCGAAAGGAAGACACGGAACGAACTCCATTTTAACTAGTTGGTTTGGGAAAAGCCCACATGTTCCCATATTATTACTTATTTGCCATTTCATTCTTTTTTTTTTATTTCACAAACAAATTTCAATATATATTTCTATAATTCAATTTGAAAAATTAAATTCTATTGAAATATTAATTTTAATTCTCAATAAAGAATCATAATTATCGTTATTATTTTATTTTCAAATTAAAAAAATTGCATAATGATTTAATATATTTAAAAATTATTTTATTACGAGGTTGTATTTGTAATATTCCAACTACTATCTTAGCTCAAAGTAAAAGCATATAGATAATTAGGTGAGAAGATTGAGACCAATGTTGATTAGCTCAAAAATAGATAAATAGCATATAAAGTTTAATATTTAATTTTAAAAAAGATGGAGGAAAATAAAGTGCAAATCGAGGGGCAATATAATAAAAGAGAACATTGTTTTTAACGTCATAATATTAACATATGTTTCTCTTTCAAAAAAAAAAAAAAAAAACAAAAAAAAAAAACATATGTTGGGTTAGATTGAAAGAAAAAAAAAAAAAAAAAAAACATATGTTTGGCGTTAGATGAAAGAAAGGGCAACGAAACGTGGAAATAGTAGTCGGAGGAAACAATGAAATATTCCACATGGATCTTTTGCTGTTTCACATCCTTTTTTGTCCTCTTCCTTTTTCGAAAATGAAGTTTTATTATTGTTATTATTTTTTAATAATTATTACTTTCTCGCAGTTATTAGTCCACTAGCTCGTTTTTTAGCATGAATGAATCATTTAAATGCAAAGCCCATGGACCATAGTCTATAAGTTTCTTAATTGGTCACAATACATTAATATGAAGGAACTCATAATTCTCAATCATATTAATTATGGACTCCATAATCTATAATATATATAGTAATCTGAAATGCTAATTAAGAAATTCTTTTATACATTATATTGTATTCAAATTAAAAATCTTAAAAAAAAGCAAATTTTCTTATTTTAATCATCCAACCATAAGTAATCTCAAAAATTTTTAAAAATAAGAGAAATACTTTTTTTAATAAACTATGGGTTCCGGACTTTATTATCAGAAATCGTCTAATTTAACTCAAAATTTAATCATAATTAAGGCTTCATATTTACAGCTAAAGGGAGCCGTGGGTCAGCAAACTGCCGGTTTAATTTCGAATTGAACCGAAGCTTAAAAACTATTATTAATATCAAGCTACAACAAACTAAGTTTAGAAATCTAATTAAATTCTATTGGTTCAATTCTGTTCATTTCACGTTAGTTTTGCTCAAAAAATAATTATTTTATTATAACCGATCCAAAGACAAAAAAAAAAAAAAAAAAAAAAAAAAAAAAAAAAAAAAAAAAAAAAAAAAAAAAAAAAAAAGGAAAAAGTTATATAAGATTAAAAGTCGAAGTCGAAACTCAAAACCAAATTTAATTCCATCCTCTAATTTAGAATTTATCTAAATTTCAAAGAGAGACCTCTTTGAAAATTAAACTTGTTTTCAAGTTGCAGGGCTGTGGTGACTTACCACTGCAACCAGGCTTATTGTAAAAAAGAAAAAAACAAACAGGTGAAGAACATTAATAATACTTAAATGCAGGTGAAGCAGCGATAGCAGTCGACTGCAACCAGCCAAATTGCATGCAAGCAGGTGAATGATAGATTCGAGATATTAATTATTCCGGTATGTCTTCTCCAAACATAAAAATCCCTTTACCTTAAACTTGAATTTGCCTGCCAAAAATCCAGCTAAAGGGAATATCGGAATTGGATGTTGCTTTCTTGACTCTTTCTTGAGCTCTTTCCTCTATCTTTCTAAACCTCGGAGCTAATCCGCATATAAAATCTTGAGCTTTACGTCCTTGGCCAGACAAATCTTTCAACTTGTCTACTTTCCATCTTCCTATCAGAAATTCCAAAATATCTGCGTAGTCTTTTGCAGTATACACTCCAAGACGCTGAGCAACCGCTGCGTAGTGATCGAACAGGTTATAATCTTCACCATCATACATCAAGCGGGCCGGCATTTGAATCTTTTTCCTCATCATGTCGGCAAATGCCGAGATCGTAGCGTCTGGATCGACCTCAAATAACTTCTCTACAATCTTAACATAGGCAGTTTCATGCCGTTTCTCATCTGCAGCAATTATGCCACATATCTGTGCAAGCTTTGTGTCTCCTTTCTCCTTTGACAGTCTCGCCGTGTTGCCATGAGAGACAAATGTTGCTCTCTCCTGGAACGAAGTGTATATAAATCCGGAGAAGGGGTTGTTTTCAAATTTAGAATCCTGCAAAACAATGGATTAAAAACTTTCATTTGTGAATATATATATATAACTTTCATTGTGAATATATATATATATATATTATATATATATTATGGTATATATATATGATATACTCTTTTTCAGAAAAAATTGATGGACTTTATTACCGTTCCACAACCTATCAAAATATTGGATAGTCCTTTCAATCATCTTCATGTCAACTTCGTCTATATGTATATATATATGATATACTCTTTTTCAGAAAAATTGATGACTTATTACCGTTCCACAACCTATCAAATATTGGATAGTCCTTTCAATCATCTTCATGTCAACTCGTCCGGAGAGGTAAAGATACTTGTTGAGAAGGTCGCCATGTCGATTCTCTTCAGCAGTCCATGCACGAGTCCAAATGGCCCAGGGACTTAAAGAAACACCACTCTCATCTCGAGTTCCATCTAAAGTGTTAAGTATCGTCTGATATGTTGGAATCGCTTCTTCTGTTATCATGTCGCCTGCTAAAACTACAAAATAGTCATCGGAAAGTTCCTTTGATCTTTCTCTCAGCTCTTTCACTTGATCGTAGAATCCTTCAGACTCAGGCTGTGGAAGAAAATCTTGTGGCTGCCAACATTTCTCAACAGCCTTTAAATGCACAAGCAAATTCTTTTCAGCCCAATCCTCCAAAGATTTGAAAATCTCAACTTTCTCAGGCGGCATAGAATGTGTGATTTGAATTTGCACCTCTTTGGCAGGCCGGTAATGGGGTTTCTCTAATAAATTCACCCCTTTCCTGCTCAAACACCATTAATGATCACATATATATCATAATAAATAAACATGATGAATTAATCAGTTAGCACTTAATATAGTTTTTCACAAGCCAAGAAGGCAGACAAAGCCAAAACAAGAAAAAGTAGTAACTGATATGGAAATTAATTAAACTACTGTATTTGATTGGCATAGGAACATATTTGACCCACTTCTAAAAGTAAAGTGGACATATATTCTTGGAATGAACGGAAAAAAAAAAAGGCAAAGAAAAAGAAAAAGAATAAAGCTCCAGAGCTAGACATGCAATACTTGCAAGTTGCAAGAGAAAAAGAACAACATACAGTAATTAAAAACATATCATGACTATCCATATTGTATTAAACCCAGTTTCAGTACCTCGTTCTGTTTCTTCTTTAACTGGAAAATTAGTGGGAAAAAAATTACTAGAATTGAACTGACCTTGCTGTAGGAGTAGTGGAGTGGACACTGGAGGCCATGAAGATTTTGGAAGATTTGGCATTTTGGGTTGGGAAGGCTACTTGGCACAGATTCAGAATCATTTTTTCTCTTTCCTTCTTTTGGTTTTCTTAAATGGCCACTAACGTATGAAAATGGAGAGAATGAATTAAAGAAGATGACAGAAGTGCACCAGAGAACGACAAAAGAGAAGAGGAGAGGGAACGGCTTTTAAAGAGTGTTTCTTTGAGATGACCCTTTACCTTCTCTCATAATTACATGCTTGCCATCTCCAACTTGTACCTGAGTGTTTACAATACCATCACCATGGCATGCTAATGCAATTTCCATCTTTAAATGACTTGAAGTCTTGGAAAACCCTTTTCTTCGTTTTTCAGGTTTTTCAGTGTTTTATCATCTTTACTTACGTATTGTAAATACTTGTATTTTGACAAAATAATTCTTCTTTTTCTTCTAATTATCGGTTAGCTACTAGTTCGTTCGTAAGAGTTGGCTTTAATGAAAACAACATGTAGCTTAAGCCAAAACGACATTATTTAATTGAGAAGACAAAACAAAATAAATCGCTATTTTTGTACAATACAAAACAAAATTTAATTTGGACTGTTGGTTTTATTTGGTTGCCAGTTCAAACTAGCGAATGTTTTGGCATGTTTTTGCAATTATTAGAATGGAATTTAGTTTGATTTAATTATTAAATTAAATTATTTTAAATAATAATTAATGATTGAAATGATTAGGGATTTCAAGCAGCTGATTTAGTAAGATAGCACGTTCAAAGACTGGGCTTTATAACTCTTCTAATCCACGTTGTATTTTCTAGCACCGGCGACGTTGCATGTTTGCTATGCACATGTCGTTTAAGACGACTGTTAACTTTTAAAAATAAAATATTTATTATTTTTCCTTGGACCTGTGAGATACACGAAGCCTATATAGGCAAAATATTTCTGTTATATATTTATTGGAAGACCATATATTCATGGTCATGTTTTACAATAAAAAAAATTAAATTAATTAAAACATTTTGGAGAAAAACGACAGAAGATTTTTAATACCAGAAAAAATAAAATAGCCCTCCATCGATGTAATTTCAGTGCAAACGAAAAATACAACACCTAGATAAAACGTAAAATCACATAGCCAAAGCTGCAAGAATTGTTACTTGTTAGTCTCGTTATGTATGACAATTTACCGACATTAAGCATTCATGGGAGAATTTATGTAATGTAATTACAAGCAAAAAGGTTAACATCAATCAGCAAGGTTAGGAGGCTACGGCTGAGAGTAGGTGCAACCCCGTTGCCCTTCCACTTCAGAACAACCAGCTTTCAGAGACGACTCTGGAGAATTCTCATTGGGATTCATGCTTTTACCAGTTGGAGGCAAGCATCTCTTTGAGAAAAACGTGGAAATATTTGGCATCCTTCCCCTGCTCTTACCTGTTTAATCACAAAACAAGACTTCTTCAATGAACAAGTAGCAGATCATGTGATGTAAGTAAAGGGTTCAACTAGTTAAAAATGTCACCTGGCGGTGATATTGATATGCCAACCTCGTTCAGAACTTCTTTCTTGACCTGCACCATCAGAACAGACATTTAGAAACTTCATTCAACTTTCTCTGAGCCTAATTTTGTGCACTGGTTCATTTTTGGTATAGACAATGATTCTGTTCAAAAATGTCAATTAAAACGCTATGTATAATGGGAGATCCTCATCCTTCTTGTGGAAATGGCATACATCTCCAAAATAGCACACTAACCTGCCAGCGATTGTCCACAAAATCTGATATCTCACGAACTTTGTTTCTTAATTGAGACTTTGAGACAGTAGGGAACTTCTGCTGGAGGGAATCGACGACCTTGTTGATACTCTGCGAGCAAGACTGAATAGTAGAAACCTGTTATGAGGATTCCAGTCAGCAGCAATAGCGTGGGATGTTGTCATAATATAATAAAGGCTTAAGAAACAAGCATTTCAGGAAACGTTGTATTCCCTCAGGTAACTAGAAGTCTACAGTAGTAGACATTTTTTAACCCCATAATAATAGGTACAACTTACAACTATAGGCATATCTAACTCTGGTATGGCTGCTGCAGGTGAGACATGTGTACTATTGGTTTTGCCATTTGAAACACAAGCTTCTCGAGCTTCTGCTTGTATATCGACTGTTGATATCTCCATAGATGGCCCACCAGGGAATTTACGCACTCTAAGAGCTTCCAAGCATGTCCATTCCAATTTAGAAGTACCTGTTAAATCTTCTGCCACAAACAATGGGACCTTCTCGTGCATTAGGTTCAATATAATCAAGGGTTGGTTTTTCCTTAGTGCCGTCTCTGTCACATTGTTCAGATACTTTTGTTGTTGAAGCAATTTACAAAATTCTTCACTCTCCGAGTCTTGCTTACTACTAGGCGAACCTCTGGCCTTCTCAACTGAAAGCTCAGTTTCCATTCTGTCAACTTGTACTCCCTGAATCCAAAAGGCAAACAGAGTTCACAAGTGAGCCCTTTGAAGTTGCAGTTGAAAAATGGAAAGAAAAATGATGATCCAGACAGATTATCTAACACAAAAGCATGTCTGAGTGAGAGTGAGAGAGAACAATGCAAGAGGAAGTATCATTTTTGGTAAGAATTACATTAACATTGATTACCAGGCATGGGTAGTAAAATAAAACCAACATGGTTATTAGGGATATTGAAACACAACAAATACAGCAAAATAAAACATCAAAATTTGCCAAGAATCTCTCAGCTTTTTTGGCATAGTTGCTTTTGGCTTTTGATTTTTGTTTTTCAAATATGAGAGAAATATTCACTATTAAAATCTATTTACTTTTCATCGGCATCTTATAATTGATAAACAAGTTTTTTGCCAAAAAGAAAAAAAAAAAAAAAAAATTTCAAATATGAGAGAAATATTCACTATTAAATCTAATTTAACTTTTCATCGGGCATCTTATAATGATAACAAGTTTTTTGCCAAAAGAAAAAAAAAAATTTTTTGCCAAAAAAAAAAAAAAAAAAAAAAAAGTGGTTGTTGCATGTTTCATCAACCTGCTACGAGCTCTTAGCATAGGAAAACAGAAGCTTAAAACCAAAAAGTTAAAAACAGAAACCATACCAAACAGCCCCTTAGTTTCTTACCTCATTTTCTGAGAGATATCCATCAGGTACGAAAAAGCCATCTTCACTTTCTTCTTCATCATCTTTCGAACATCCTTCCTCTAAACTCTGTTCTTCATCATCCTTATCACAATCTGAGAGGCTTTCACCAGGATCCTCCTGTGGTATAGCAAGCATTACAGAAATCAAGTTTCTTAGTTACAATTCTTATTTTAATAGAAAAACTTAGATCATACCTCTTCCCATTCTTCATCACTGTCAACATCATAATCCAAGTCTGGTTCCTTCCTAAAAGGGTGGCGCGGTCCAACAACATGACTGAAAAGGGATCAGAACAATATCAATTAGACATCCAACCCAACTGCTGTCAAAGTGCAGTGTGCAAGCATGTCTAAATTAAGTGCTTATAAATCCAAAATGCACCATTATCAAAAAAAAAAAATAAAAAAAAAAAATATATATATATATATATATATAGTATATATATTATATATATATATATATATAATATATATATATCCATTAAATGCACACAAAAACTTAAAGAAACAGATATATATCCATTAAATGCACACAAGAAACTTAAAGAAACAGCAAAACAGTGAATTAGATCGAATGTCAGATCTTTCAGCAGTTTAAAAACACCCATAGATTTACCAACTACCATAGATGACAAATCGAGTATCACTCATGAACAACTATTGAATAGATGCCTTATCAAGTCATCAAACAAAATGTAAAAACAATAAAAAAATTTGGCTAAAAATGAAACAAGATTTGTTTTTGAGCCTAGAGCCTCCAAAAATATAAACATGTTTGTGCATTTGGACATCCACCCTTCCTAGCACAAGATTTTCTTTCAGAATATAAAATCAGTTGGCCCTCAAAACTGTAAGCATTCCTATCTTGCACTTTGAATAAATCTAAACAGGATTAACTTCAGAATATGCATATATGTCTCTGTGTGTGAACCAATTAATCAAGGCACATGCATTACCTTGTAGTACAACTTAACATGATAAGCAGACTAGACAGAAAAAAAAAGAGTATTTCTATTTCCATAATTTTACAGAGATTCAGTTTTAAA
Organism: Jatropha curcas; assembly: GCF_014843425.1. The sequence continues at coordinate 1,477,674 of NW_023591140.1, forward strand.
GCATATGACTCTTGTACATTTCCATAGCTCATCTAATTTAGTTTGTGGTTTTTGTGAAACATAATAAAATCACAGTTAAGAGTTCACCTTTTCTTCGGCCAAATACCATAAAATGCAGGCCTATGACTCTTATCAAACTGCAACAGCTTCTTTCTCCTTTTCCATTTTTTATCATTCAGAGAACTCTCTAAATTTGTTGCACATAATCTATCATCAGAAGACTGTTCCCCCCATTCACTTTCAAGCTTCTCTACAATCAACTCACCATCGTGAGAAAGTTCTCTGGCAGTAGTTAGCTTGAGTTCCTTAAATAATTCAGTCTTAGGCTTTTGACGAATGCTCCAATGCTGCTTCCTATTTGAACGAATAGCATGACCTAGGTGATGCCAAGAAGATAAGTGCAGCCTGCATAGCCCATCAATCTTAATCATCAAATCCAATCGTTGAATACCCAAAAAGGGTCAAAAAATGAATGAAAAAAGAAAAAAAAAAAAGTTTTAGGGAGTAAGGAAGCTACTTGCGAATATCATCAATTCTAATATCATCGTTTGATGACAGAGTACAATCCATTGCCATGGTAACTGCCTCAGGCATCTTCTCACTCTTCTTGCCTGACAAAACAGGTGCGGTTTCTTCAATTGAAGTTCCCTCATTTTGGCATGGGGAATCAGTTTTGCTTCTTTTAAGAAAGCGTTCCATTATTGAAGCTTGCTTCTTTATAGCATTTTGCCTTTTCATTTTAGCTTCTTCCTTCTCTTTATGCCGTTGTTCTTTCTCAACTTCCTTTTGCTGCTTTTTTAGTTGTCTCCTCATTTCAGACTCTTCTTTTTCGCGGCGCTTTTCATCCTTTTCTGCCTCCTCCTGCAATCGCTTCTGCTCTTTTTCCTGAAAAAAAAAAAAAAAAAACCTTGCAATCGCTTCTGCCTTTTTCCTGAAAAAAAAAAAAAAAAATCTATGACATGGAAAACATTCTGAAAATACAGCAAAATGGAAATCTTTGCTCAGGTTAACTTTTTCAAAAAAAAAAAAAAAAAAAATCTATGACATGGAAAACATTCTGAAAATACAGCAAAATGGAAATCCTTTGCTCAGTGTAAACATGATATATATAGTTTTTTACATATGATGCATACACACACTTATGGGTTTTTTTATCTGCCCAAGTCATAGTTATCATTTAGCATTCTGAACGAAAAAAAGGCTTTACTTTTTACATATTTCTAATTATATTATATGAACAAAGTGTCATCTTGTTGACACTAGAGAATGAATGCATATACTAAAAAAACTGTGAGATTCACACATACAATTTGCCTCTTTTCCTTTTGAAGCTCAAGATCCATCCTCTTTTTCTCCTTTTCAACTTCTCGTTTATTTTTCTCCAATTGCTTGATGAGCACTTTCTGTTCTAGTTTTGCTTCCTGATCAGCCCTGTGATACTCAAATAGTTTAATAAAGAAAAAAAAACATATTTAGGAAATAAACAGAATAGAGCAAATCAGAGACATACTTCACTGTACCATTCTTCTGTAACGTTCCATCCACTAATGAACGAATTTCTGCCTCTTTTAAAGCTTTAGCAAGCTTTCCTGATGCTCTCATTAAATCAGTTCTGCAACTCTGATAAGTCTCCGAGTTTTGTAATGCAGATATCATAGCTGAAATAACCCAAACATTATCTAAATTCAAAGATTCATTTTCATTTGTTTTACTGGTGCAGTAAAATGATTCATATATTTCTCCTCTTAGACTAAAAGGCTAGACTACCTTAATCTTCACTTTAGTAACATCAAACCACATTAAATTGTTCATAAATTACAGTCACAATAAGAAAATGAAAAATCTCAAAACAACAAGTGAACAAATAAAAGAATTGATAAATTCAAGGCAATGTTTTCTACCAGACACAGCACTGATTCTCTCATGAATCTTTTTCCGACAGATCCGCCGAACTTTTAAAGTTCCACGCAAGTATTTTGGCATCACCTTTAGATCTCTTGTCTGCAACAGTAAGTATGAAAATCACATTTCTGGTTATCAAGATGAAATACAACCAACAGCAGAGGAAACCGCCGAAGGACAGAAATTGGTATTAGAATATAAAGATGTCCTGATAGCAAACCAAGCACACACATTCAACAGGATGATTTGCAGAACAATAATAAATTATTGACACATAATAAATGCACACTCTAGAAAACACAGTGAACAAGTACTCTGGTGAACCCAAGACTTCAGAATTTACAGGGCAGCTTTCTTGTAATAGTAAGTGCCAAAATCCCGCCTAGCTTCTTTTGTTCACAGTTCGCCTACAAAGGTTAGATTGCTCACACTCAAAATCAAAAACAGCAATTATAACCAATAACCTAGCAACACAAGAAATTCCCACTGAACGCTCCACTACCAAGGAAAAGAAATTCCTCAACGAAGAAATCAATATAAATAAAAACTGAACACAACATAAAAGGCTTAATAAATTAAATTCCCCGGAATGATAGAAACATGATATCCAACTTAACATAATTCAGAATAGTTAAGTGAATTTCATAAAATTCAATTACCAATATAGACCCATTGTTCACATAAAAGAATGCAATCTAAAATATAATAAAATTTAAACAGGGCCCATGAAAACTAATAATACCTCCCAACACCAGAGACAATCCTGACTCTCATCTTCCAAAACATCAGCATCGACATTGGGCACTCCGTACATCATTCTCTGCCCCACAAACAACACCGCAGTCTTCACCACCGCCACCGTAACAGTCACATTGTCCTTCAATCTCTCCTTGGACAACTTTGCATGTATCTCCTCCACCAATTTGGACAGCGCCAATTGGCTCTCCTCCATCAACAATCCCACCATCCCATTCAGCGTATTACATTCATTTCCACCCAAATCCGCACCGAACCCAAACCCCAGTTCTTGATCCATCTCTTGTCTGTAATAGACAAAAAGCCCCTGGAGTTCGTCCTTCAGGGTCTCGATTTGGGCTGCCTTCTGGTCATCCGTCATGTTGCATAACAGCGACGGTGTTGATGTTGCCCGCTTTCGCTTGAGGTTTTTCTTTGGCTGGTCTTGGGTGTTGGGTTTTGGCTCACTATCAACGTCGATTACCGTCGGCACCGGTTCCGCCATTTGCTTTATTTGTGCAAGAAGCAAAACCCTAATTCAGACAGAAACAGAAAAATCTTTGATGCAGAAAGCAAGAGAAACAGAAACGACACAAGTTACTGAGATCTAGGGGGTTTGAATTTTCAAGCAAGAAACTTCATTTCCTCGTTCCTGTCTCACAGATTCATCATAGAGTTTTGACCTTTTTAGTATCTTAGATTTTTCAGTTTTTCAGAAACTCAGAAAAAAGAAAAAAGAAAACAAATAGGATAGTGATGAGAGTGATAGAATAAATATATTAATTTTAGTTCTTTTCTTTTTTTTTTTTTTTGGGTAAAGGGAGGGAATAATTAATAATTTAACGTCTTCCCGCCAGCTACAGCAATTGGGTTATGGCTCCAAATATTTAGTTTTGGCGCCTTTTATGTTTCCGTTCGTTAATATTTTAGTCACGGTGAGTCTCTCTCTCAAAATCTGACACGTTTCATGTAAAGGCTACTGCAGCTATAGGTTGGTGAGCTTTCGTCCATCGCAGAGTCCAACTTCTAATCTTCCCTAGTCCAGTCCATAACAAAACAAGCCCAACTTTGATGTAATTAACCTAATTGGCCCGAATGTGATTCATACTTGATAATTTAATTTGGGCCCATAAACCTCTCTAAACTTTGTTATTGAAGCATTTTCAATTTTTATTTGAGACATCAAATGCTTAAGACTCATAAAATTCCACTTATTAAATACTATAATTTGTAAAATTATTTTATTTAACACTTAAATTTATAAAATTAAACCAATTAAATACTTATTAGATGATTAAAAAATGTGAAAATTATTATTTCAAAAATTACGATAACCACACATCAAATCAACATTTTACATATAAAAGTCAAAAGCTCAAAAAAATAGTGTTAGCATAAAAATGTGTGCAACATTAACAAAATTCGTAATTTTAGATGCATGATAGGTCTCTTATAAAATTAAGGGTGACGCGATAAGATTAAAGTAAGAGAGTTATGTACTTGGGCAATTTAATTTTAAGTTTGGAAATTGTTGTGTCATAAAGTATATATTTGTTAATTCAGATTTTAATTTGTTGACAATGTTCAAATTTTATGAATCATACATGAAATTCAAAAAGTGAACATAACATTAAACATAATTATCAGAAATTGTTGAATCTAATTCAAAATATAACATTAGACATAATTATCAGAAATTGTTGAATCTAATTCAAAATATACTTTACGTTGGATTTCAAATAAAGGAAAAAGACATTGCAATAGAGATTAATATTCAGTAAATTTGATAGCATTTGTGATCTTTTTAGTTCGGTTGAATTATATATATGTAGAGATCAGAACCACAATAAAATATAAAAATATTATCACATGGATCCATGCATAGCATTACCGTAATACATCTTCTTCTTCTTCTTATTCTTAAGATCATTAGTGATTAATCAAGTATAGATTGGAGTAATTAATATATAACTCAGAAATTGTTGAATCTAATTCAAAATATACTTTACGTTGGATTTCAAATAAAGGAAAAAGACATTGCAATAGAGATTAATATTCAGTAAATTTGATAGCATTTGTGATCTTTTTAGTTCGGTTGAATTATATATATGTAGAGATCAGAACCACAATAAAATATAAAAATATTATCACATGGATCCATGCATAGCATTACCGTAATACATCTTCTTCTTCTTCTTATTCTTAAGATCATTAGTGATTAATCAAGTATAGATTGGAGTAATTAATATATAACTGAATCACCGTCTCCGTCCTCCGGTGCCACTCTCCCTCTGGCAATTAAAATAAACAGCAGCCACCGGTGAACCAAGATTGTAGAGCTCAGCGAAATCTCTAGTGTTGAAATTCTGACGCCACCCTGGTGGATACACGGTCTGCCTTCCCAGCTGCCGGAACAATATAAATACGAACCGATGAATCCCCAACGATGGTCGCGGGCTCTCATAGCACACTATCTCTTGCCCTGCACATATATACATTCTTGATTTGGTCTCAACGGAGAGATTCAAGAAAATGACATCTAAATAATTAAACAAAACTTAATTAATTAATTAATTAATTAAAGTCTCACCAAAAGTTACCCCAGTAGTTGCTGGAATATCAGTCACCAACCTGCACAAGTTTAGATAAATTCAACATATCATAATTAAGCCTGTATCTTCTTTTTTTTTTAAATAAATAAAAAAAAAAAAATCTGCATGAACATGCACTGGTTGATGCTTCCCTATATATATTAAAAATGTTCTTCAACTGCAAAGACGCCTTTTGCATCTTTCTCAGCGTACTATACGTACTGGAATTGCACTTTTGAGTCCAAAAACGATTTCGATTTCCTCAAAATGAATATGAATATTATAATTTAAAACAAAAGTTTTGTTTTTTTGGTCTGTTCCATTATTCCATCTCTCTGACTGAGTCCTAACGTAATACAGTGGTAGGACTAGCTTGGTCCAACATATTATGGTGTGAAGAAAAGTCATGTCATGTCATGTCATGTAATTAAAAAATGATAGCACTCATTACTATCGTCTAACATTTCTTGACAAGTCAGTAAAAAGTTGTTGTATTTTTTCATGCAGTTATCGGATTACAAAATATAGACATCTGCATCAGTTCGGTATAGTAAATAAACTGTTCACCGATTGAAACTGTCTATTTAAAATTTTAAATTAAAATTGATAGTTTAAGTCGATTAAAATTCATATAAATGGTATATTTTGATCCTGAATGAAATCGGCAGTTTTAATATGGTTCAAATTAAATTTTTTTTTATTTTTAAAATTATAATCATTTAACCTATTTTATACACCTCTAAATAATCTTTTACTACATAATACATCTTACTTAGTTTTTTTTTTTAAATACACTTTACTTAAAAAGTTAAAAATATTAAAAAGTAAAATGGCAAAAAAAAAAAGAAATATTTAGTAGTATAAAATTATAATGTTTGATACAAATGAGAGTTTAATATTTTCTCTTTTTAAATTTTTACTTAATTCAAAATTACATTATTTGAAGCATTTTTCAAAATTTTCTAGTAATTTATTTAATTAATAACATTTATAAAAAAAATAAAATGATGATTTAATTGATTATTTTGCAAAATTAATTAATTTTATTTCTTATGAGTACGAGCACTTTAAAAGTTAGTTGAGATAAAATCTATCAATATTTTTTTTAAATTCACATTAATATTTTTGAAAGAAAAACACCTTAGAACTAAATTATTTTTCTTTAAAAAAAAATAATACACATAGCAAAACTATAATAGGAATAGTCAATTCATCAAAACCACATCAGAATCAGTCAAAATTGAAACCGAACTAGAATCAGCCGTTAAAAAGCCGGTTCATAATTCCATAATTTAAAATTTTTGAACCGAGGGTTCCCCCAACCCTTCATGCCTAACAAAATATATAACAGTTTCAGTCGCTAATACTTTGTAAGGTTTTTAAGAATTTATATTTTGTAATATTTTTAATTTATTTCGTAAAATATGCCTATCTTTTAAATTTGTTCGGTTTACAAAATAAATAAGTCTGGTTTACAGAATAATAGGTGTGGTTGCTACTATTTTCAAATATTTTACAAAAAATATTTATTGTTCGTAAAAGAGTTGCTTATAAGAGATTGACTTATCTAAACCTGGTGCACAATGTATCCATTAATTAAATAAATTTTTATTAAAAGAGGATATTACTGAGAAAAAAAAATATGAATGGTTTTTAAAAAATTTTTATTTTTATTGAGTTATCTGATCTAAATAAGTATTTTTTTTTATTTATAATGATAGGTGCGGTTAATATTTTGTAAAGAAGAAATTTTTTTTTTCCTCAAGCACCTATATTATAATAATAATAATAATAATAATAAAAGGTTGCCATTTTAAAATGAAGTAAAAGTAAAAAGAGACAACGCAAGGATCACCTTACTCCAATCAATCACTGTAGAAAGCAGGACCCACAGTAGAAAATTGAAATAGAACAGAATTTAGTGAATTGTGTTGTGATGTAAGATAGTGTACCCAGAAGCAGAATCATGGTACACGTAGGACCCAACTGATTACCCAAGAAACCTAGTAAATCCGAACCTACTTTCTTCAAATTATGTGCGGTCCGAACTCTTTCTCGAAAGAAAAATATGCATCGATGAATTTTCAAAACAGACAAAGGGAAAATTGACATATTCTATACTTACTCAGTTACTCTAACCTGAAAAAGCAACGACTTACTGATGTGATTACACGACACCTATATATGTCTCTTTCAAACCCCACCACCCCGCGCCCCAAAGAGCATAACATTGTCTACAACGACACCTTTTTTGTTTTTGTGCCACTACCACTTCTCTTTTTCCGTACTTAGCTTTTTTTACCTTTCCTTCCTACTGCTCTCTGCCATTTCCATTTTTTGTTTTCTTTCTTTCTTCCTTATCATTTAATTTAATTTACCTTCAACTGGAATGGCATGTTAAATAAATAAAGAAAACTTGCTAATAAATCACATTTTCCACTGATTTTGTGAAACAAGTATTGGATCGAAGCCATATATATCTGTATACTGAAGGATTTAAAGTTTGTTTGAACTATGATTGGATACGAACATATATGAATGAGAAATAAAGAAAATTGTGTGTGCATTAATTTTGTCGAGAGAATCATATGATATGGGATCGAATATGAAGGTACCAATGCAAGTATTCTCTGAGATTAGGGTCACTTGGGCTAGGGGCGTCGGGGTCCACCATAACCTGCAATTTCAAGAAGAAAAGAATCATAATTCCCACTTCAAAACCCAAGAACCCATGTTTGTATAGTCATTTAGATTTAAAAACAAAACAAAAGCAACTGAAAGAAGAAGAAGAAGAAGAAGAACAACAACAACAATAAAAAGAAATACCAAAGTATAAAAGGTCCTCAGATCATCTCCACCGATATCAACCCTAGGTTGGTTGACAACTTGAGAGGGTTTGAGCTCACAGCCATTGTTAACCTCTCTGTGATTATAAGTAACCTGGAGGGAGATAGATTTTGTAAAAGGGTCTAAAACATCCCCAATCACACGACCAACAACGAGAGGGTCTCTAAATTGATCCCTAGGCATTACGGAAGCACCACTACCTATATATCTTATTGGTTGTTTTGTTGGCTACACTCGTATTATCATACGAGATGCGTTGTACAATTAGGTATTTATATAGTGTTCTCACCATCCACCTTTACTTCCCTTGTCCACTAATAGAATCTCCCATTTTCTTTTCTTTTTTTTTTCCACTCCAATTAAATTCATTCTTCAACGCTTCATAATAATAACAATAATAATAATAATTTGCTTTCAATAATAATAATAATAATAATAATATTAAAAAATAAAAGTGTAAATATTTTTTGTGTATAACTCATATACTTATATTTTATGCGCATAAAATGAATTTTTTTAAGATACGCATAACGAGTACTTGGCTCATAAAATTTTGGAAAAGTTACTATTTCCTCATGAGATTTGATTAAATTAACGATTTTGTCCTATATAGTTAAATTATTATAATGGTCACTAAGGTATAGTTCCGTCGTGACTATATATATAATTTTTTCATCGATATATTTCCATTAGTTTTATATAAAAGTACTAAATACTTATATTATTCTTATCCACAAACACATTAATCCTTATTATAACATCTGTAAATTATGGATGAAACAGAACATTTCAAGATAAAAGAATATTATAAAGATAGATAAAATGAATTTTTTAAGATACGCATAACGAGTACTTGGCTCATAAAATTTTGGAAAAGTTACTATTTCCTCATGAGATTTGATTAAATTAACGATTTTGTCCTATATAGTTAAATTATTATAATGGTCATTAAGGTATAGTTCCGTCATGACTATGTATCTAATTTTTTTCATCGATATATTTCCATTAGTTTTATATAAAAGTACTAAATACTTATATTATTTTTATCCACAAACAGCTTAATCCTTATTATAACATATGAATGAAACAGGACATTTCAATATAAAAGAATATTATAAAGATAAAAAATACGACGCAACGTCTATATAAAGGAGAGGAAGATGGTACAATTGAGATACATAAATGAGTGTATTTAAAATAGAAAAGACAAAAGTGTAAATTATAACTTGTGATAATGAAAACAACAAAGATTATCATCTTCACCATTTTCGTTTCCCTCAATTTACCAGTTCAACATCTCCTTCCTCCCATCCAAACTTTATTCTTTGATGGCTACATCACCATTAAAATCACTGGTCCATTCTTGTATCTTGCTCTTTTTAATTAGAAATTACAATGGCTCTGCACAAAGTGCATTTGGGACAAGAATTTCAAATTTAACCGATAGATATCTATCTTAGTAAATTCCCTTTTTTATCCCTTTCATACACTTACTTACTATCCTTATTTATAATCTATTTATTATATGTATAAAAGTACAGATGGGGAAGAGAACGTTGAGATTGCTAAAAACGTTCATACTAAGTTTATAGATTGACTAAAAATTTTAATTGTATTGGTTGAGTAAAAGCAAAGGTAATATAATTTTGATTGGTTATACTAATTTTCTATTTAAATTTAAATTGTATTACATAAAATAAAACATTATATTGTATACTAAATAAGATATATATTAAATATGTTAAGAATATATCTTAAAAGATTTTAATTTTATTGATTAAAAAAATTAAATTAATTTTGAATTTAAATTATGTTAGATAACATAAAAAATTAATTTATATACTAAATAAGCTATATATTAAATATGGCAAGATATAAGAATTTAATCTAATAAAATAATTAGTTATATAATATATTAAATATGGTATGTTAAATATAGTAAGGATATAATAACTCAATTAATATTTTTTTATATATTAGATATATATACTTTAAATATGATAAGAATATAAGAATTCAATTTATTTTTAGTAATATTTAATTTAAATAATTAATTAAACAAGGAAATGTTGAAAAAATAATTACATTTAAACAATAAAAGTTATCTAATCTTATTCTGTTATTGAATTTCTTCATCATCAATCAAACTAAAAATATACATTATAATTAGTAAAAGCTATTTCACAGAATATTAACCATATTTATTATAATAAATATATTTTTTAATTAGCACACTAAAAAATATAAGGAATTGTAACTAAATTATAAAAGCTATTTTATTACATAAACAATTAGCTATTTTATAGCACATAAATTTTTTTAACATTCTCTCATACATATATGAATGCTTCAAAATATTAATTTGTGTTATTTTTATGTTTTTAGTTTTGTACTTTTTTTTACTTTAATTTAATCTATATAAAAATTTTTCTATTAATGTATATATATAATTTTCTATTAGTTTTTGTTTATAAATATGATATTATAACAATTTATAATACTAAAATCTAAGAGCATTCACAAAATAGAAAAAAATTATTTTACAAAATAATAAAATAATAATTAAATAATTAAATAACTTGTTAAGGAAATAACACATTTATAACATAAACTACTATTATAATTAGACAAAAATTTAATATATAATAAACTATGAAAATAAAATTACTTATTCCATATAACAATTTAAATTTAACTAATTTGAGTTTTTATATAAAATATAATATCATAACTTGTCTATCTATAAGTGGGAATAAGGAGGGGAATAATGGGATTGCCGATATTATCCTTGTTAAATTTAAGATATTCTATAATAACTTTAGTTTTAACTTAAATATATATATAATATTATTATGATTTGATTGGATTTTTTACTTTTTTTAATAGATAAATAAATATAGATAATTAAGCATTTTAAAATTTTAAATTATTATTATTATTATCTTATTGTGTCTAATTATATTATAATATATTTATGATTGATTGGATTTTTACTTTTTTTAATTAGATAAATAAAATATAGATAATTAAGCATTAAAATTTTAAATTATTATTATTATTACTTATTGTGTCTTAATTAATATTGTATTTCGTTAATATTATTATGTTAAATTTATTAATTAATTATTTTAATTTAATTATAAATTTAGCTTCAAACATTATTATTTTATAAATAATATATGTAAATTGAGGGCATTTAAAAATTTTAACATTTTTTGTAAATTATTTTAAAATAAAATATTTAGTGATTTCATATTTAATTTAAAAAGAGTATGTTAAATTTCTTCAATTTACAAATTGCAATTCTTATTTTGGTTAGCCAAAAAACAAGATAAAAAATTATATTTTTAAACATCTTGAATTTAATTAGTTTATATTGATATTTTATATAATTCAAATCCTTATTTCTATTAAAGAAGAATATAGTTTTATTAATTTAATTTTTTTGAAAATGCTTCATGATTTGACTTGGCTAAAAAAATAAAAATAAAAATTTATTATTATTTTTATATATAATGATTTATTTTGCTTCTAAAATAAAAATAAAAATTTATTATTATTTTTATATATTTAATTTGATTTATTTTGCTTTCTAATTATAGTGTTAACGTATATTTATTTGCTACAAGAAATTACAATAAAAGTTATCAACAAAATATGTAAATGAATTATAAACTGTATAATAGAAGCTATATGATGATTTTTATAAATCAAATTGATTTTTCCTTAAAAAAGAAAATGAAAGAAATTAACATATATTAAAAATTGTATGAATCAGTACATTGACATAGAACCAACAAAATATTTATTGTATATATAAAGTGTAATATAATTTATCCACTCAATTTAAATAAAAGATTATATTATAATATTATATAAATAAAAAATTAAACGAGTATAAAAATAAATATATAATGAATATAATCAATGTACAATCATGGCATAAAGAAGACTAGTATTACTAAAATATAAGAAATCAATATTAAATTATTATAATAATTAATATGTTAATCATTATTTTAGAATACTATATATATATATTTACTTTTTTTTCACTTTTGCTAAATTCTATGATTGCTTTTTTGGAAGAAAAAATCCTCAATGTGTAATATGGTTTTCTAACATAATGTTTTTATATCATAATTTTATATTTTATATATATTTCTAGTGAGTTTTATTTTCTATTTTATATCAAATGATAAATTTTATAATATATTGCTTAATAAATAATAATACATTACACATATTCTTTGTAAAATAAGTTATTTGTAAGAAATAATTATAACCAATCAAACTGAAATTATTAAAAATAATAATTAAATATATTATATTCTTATCATATTTAATACATACCTATTATAATATAATATAATCAATTAATATTAAATCACCTTACATAATATAATATAACCGACTAAAATTAAAAATTATATTTTTTTCAACCAATAAAATTAAAATTAATCCTTAAAGATATTATATTTTTACTATATTTAATAATACCTTATGTACTATAGAATATAATTTATTATTTTATATAATAGAATTTAGATTTAAATAGAAAATTAATATAATTAATCAAAATTAAATCAACTTTATTTTCCAATTAATAAAACTAAAATCTTTAATGATATTTTTATCGATATATAAACTTAGTAGGGTTATTTTTTGTAGCCTCAATGTTCGCCTTTTCATTCCCACTTGTATATATATTATAAATTACAAATCGTGCATTGCACATTAGTACTCGTTATAGTTATTCATTTTTTTTACAATCATATTAAATTTTTATTATAACATTGATAAATATGGATGGAACAAAACATTCCGAGGTATGAGAATATTATAAAGGTAAAATGTACGATACGGGGTCCACATATAAAGGAAAGAAAGATAGGTATAATTGAGATAGATGAATGAGTATATTTAAAATAAAAAATATAAAAGTATAAATTATAACTTGTGATACTGGAAAATGGAAAAGATTACTATCTTCACCATTTTCGTCTCCCTCAATTTACCGCTTCAAAATCTACTGCCTCCCATTCTAATATTATTCTTGATCGCTACGTCACCGTTTCAACCACTGGTCCATTCTTGTATCTTGCTCTTTTTTTACTAGGAACTACAATCGCTCAGCAGGAAGTTCCGTTCTAGATAGATAATGCATATAAGAAACGGATAAGAATAGCTAGTGTGTAGGTGTATGAAAGATAAATATGTATTGGTAATTTATTGAGATTTTTTATTAAATTAAATTAACATAAAATAAGCGAGTGAGGACATTTCATGAGAGTTGAAAAAATTAAATTAAGTTACATAAACCACCGTCGATAAAGATAGAAATGAAAAACCTTGTAACATACATTTACTTGTAATTTATAAAAATGAACGAGTACAAATAACATGAAATGCACATTTTAAAAAAATTAGTTTAATTAAATTCTGCAATGGCATCACGTGCCTTAATTATATTAAGAGTGAGTCATTATATGTATCATTGCTTCATACATTTTTAATTATATTATAAATTTAAAACTATACATCGATAACAAAAAATCTCCTCCTCCGCCTCCGTTCTTAGCCAACTCCCAAACATAAATTCTGTCTCCTTCCCCCACCATTTACACAATAAAATGGAGATGAACTCACAAATCATAGGTTAATAATTCCTCTACATATTTCATTGTTCTAAAGGATATGGAAATAAAATTTATTTTGTTTGATGATTTCCTTAACCATTCAAGGGTTTAACGTAGGAAGAGTCGTTTACTGGCCTTGATAACAAATAAGAATATGGATTTTCCATGGAGATTAATTAAAATTGTAGCTTATAAATATAAAGTAAGAAATGAAATAAAATGAGTAAGTTGAATCAATCCAACTTATTAAATCATTTTGTATTAAACGTAAGTCAAACTCACGCAAATAAAAAAAAAATGCAGATATATTTAATGTTCGATGTTATTTGGGAGCATCGGTTGAGGGCGGAGGGGAGAGAAATGTTGCTTTACAAGTTGACTATTTTTTTTTTTTTTTTTTTGATGAATAGTTCAAGTTAACTTTTTTTTTTTTTTTTTTGTTGATGAATAGTTCAATAATAATTTTACAAAATTACAGAGATGAAATCGTTAATTCAGTCTAACCTCACAGCGTAAATAATAATTTACACTAAAACTATGGTGAGAATGTGAAGTGGACCCCTGTTTCTTATTCCGTTTTGAACTCATATATAGCCATGTGCGGAGTACAGGATGCAAAGATGAATGATATGCTAGCTTTCTTGATAAGCTAGTTTTCGGTGCGTACAAACTAAGATGAGAATTAAACCCCTAATTACTCAACTGTTAAAGTAAAATTCAAATTTACTCTTTTTTTTTTTTTTTTTTTTATCGAAGGTGGTGTTCAGTTTTTAAAACTGATTAGCGAAACATGCATAGGGATTTTTTTTTTTTTTTTTTTTATAATATCGAGGTGGTGTTCAGTTTTTGAAACTGATTAGCGAACATGCATAGAATCACCGAATTTATCTATCCTGGTTTCCATTATGCTTGTTTTTTCATGCTTGGACAGAAATAAATATAAATTAAGAGGTGATATTCAAACAGACCGCAGTGTCTAGATGCTGAGATTTTGCTTGTTCAAGTTGAGGCGGCAAAAATGTGTGCATGTTAATTTATGTCCTCCATGCATAGATACATAATTACATATACACGTCCCAACAACAAACAATATACAAATTCTTCTAGGATGTTTGGTCGGGAGATTAAGTAGATTAAGGACATGTAAATTCTTGGAAAATACATAAAATACTTATGTTAGTTTGTATTATCAATTCTACTCTCGAAAAGTAAATCATCCAACTTCACTTGCATAAAAAAAAGTAAGTTTTTTAAAAATAGTTGAGGAAAATACATTTATATTATGGATATTATAATAATTTATAATAGAAGATCAATTTACTTATCGGGAAGTTGATTTGCATACTACGAAATTACCCTCAACTGATTTTTGTAATGAAGCTTCCATATGTCCTTCTTTTGTTTTTGTTTTTTCTCCTCCTTTATACCGAAAGAATTTACTTTATATTGCGGGTATCTAGTTCTTTATATTTTTATTTTTTGCATTTTGCATTTTATTCATTTACGTTAAAAAAAAAAAAAAAAAACTAGAAATGGCAAAAAAATGTATGGGTTAATTTTCTGAAGTGGACAGTGATAGGATAGAAAAGGAGACCTTTAAAGCAGAAGAAAACAACGCTACACTACATGTATATGCATATATTCACTACGTATCTACACATAAGTATATACTCAGGTCAAGACGAGAAAAATAGTAAGCACGAGTATTCCAATTTATCCTATTAATTTCATATTTATGATATTAAAATAATTAAATCATCACATTAAGTAGAATTGCAATTTCATAACAATTACGTACATATATATTGCGCCAAAATACAATAATCTTGTATTACTTGATAAAACAAAGTCAGTAAATTGATAAATATTCTACTAAGGAGGCGGGAATTGAATTCTTACCCCGAATCATTTCATTTCAAACAAGGAAAATATACCAATTTCGTGGGTTATATTGAGCCACATTGCCGTTTCTCAACTCATTCGAAGCAGAAAAAAACAAAAAAAAAAGAAATTCTTTCTTTTGGGTGCCACTTGTCAAGCTAATATCTACCCTGAAACCTGCTACGTTCAAGGCACAAGACATTATTGTATAATGTACCTTATCAATGTCCGAAAAGCAAGCATGGGGATGGGGATGGGGACCCATAACTCTCAGGATACATGGCTCATATTTTTTCTGAATGTTAGCAGATATTTCATATCATGTTTTGTGGCTGTGCACGTTTTGGATTCATTCGAAGATGAAAGTAAGAAAGTGGACTGGATGGTAGTACTTTTGGCTTGGTTTTGTTTCTGAAATTTGTTATTTGGAACAGAAAGAACAAAATGTTTATTGTACAAGAATCTTCCTTGTATAGAAGAATACTACACCTTTTAGCTTTATCGTTGATGCCAACCCAACTCAACTCAATTTCTTTTTTATTTTTCAATTCCCGTTTTCACTGCAGAATCTTTGAATCAAAAATATCTTCCCTCCTTTTGCACGTCACTGCAACCTGTCAATATGTTCATAGCTTCATTAATTAATTAAAACTTGATTAGGATAGATGGAGTTCAACACAAATATCCCAGCAAAAGTGCAGATTACAACTTATTGCTTTTTCCTTTCTGGGATTGCCTGCCGTCTTCATACATCCATGTCGGCCACCATAACTAAATCTAAACCAAGAGAATTTTTATAAAATCTCCCATTTGTTCTTTATTTAAAAGTAATTAAGTCTGCAGAACCAGACAGATATTTGAATGCTCACTCGAGTTAGCGGGGGTCTGCTAGATAGACATTTAGGGGCAGTAATTACAATTTTATAGATGATATGTAAAATTTTCTTTCTATATATGTTTTATAAGGTAAGTTTTATAAAATATTTTAAAACTAGAGGGGCGGAAGCTACTGATGGTGCTGGCCACCTCATAGTTCCGTCGTTGTCTGTACAAGCAGAGACGTAAGGCTGCTGTAAGGAAATAAATGCATATAATCTGATTTTGATTAAAGAACATATATATTTATCTTTTTTTGTTTAACTTTTTCAGTATAAGGAATAAAATTATCTTTCCATTGACAAACAGTCTCAGATTCAAAGTTTAAAAGAGGAGAAACAAAAAAGATTTTGGAAGAGGAGAGGACACATGTGATCAGTAGCCCTTGCTGTTGCTGATATGGGAAGAGGAGAGGGCGCATGTGATCAGTAGCCCTTGCTGATAACGACAGTCTTTTTTATTGTTTATTTTTTATTTTTATTTTTTATCAGCAAATATAAATTTGTTATTATTAGAGAATAGCTGAAGCAAGTAGGAAAAGCCAGCTGCAGATACAAAAAAAAATAAAACCGCAACCTGTACATAACTAATAAGAGGGGCTTCTTTTCATAAAAAACACAGAGAATTATTTTTCATAATACTAATAAATAATAATGATTGTTGAATTTGATTATGGAGTCGTCGTCGCCAACATAAATAATTTGTATGCTTCCTCTTTGGCTTGGCCATGTCTGATTAAATGTCTTTCAAGGAAGGAAACATATATTAGGTATATGCTGTCTGAACGTTTCAAAGATTACAAAGGAAAATGGAAACAAAAAGACACCAACCAGCTGATGTATATTGCAATACGTACTATATTAACCAACACTAACATATGTTTCGGTTTCTTTTTTCTTCTGAATCATTACAAGTTTAATATTACAAAAAAAAAAAAAAAGAAAAATAAATACAAGTTATATACAAAAAAAAAAAAAACAAAAGAAAATAAAACATGGGGAGATATTGGGAATTCCCATGGTGATGGGCGATGGGATAAACTATGATGCATTCCAGCTACACCAACCAAGCTTATGTTTTCTAATAAAAAAAAAAAAAAAAAAAGGCACTTCCCAATTTTCTTGCTTGCCCATTACAATCTTATTATTAATTCATCAAGATTATTCTTAAAAGCCCAATCTACAGTATATATATATATATATATATATTATATATGTGAAAAACGACATGCATGTATATTGGCTATATATATAGTGAAAAACGACATGCATGTATATTGGGCCCGGTCAGGTGTTGCATTGGGCCTCAACCTTGTATATTATGTTGTTATTATATTTCTTTAGGTAAAGGTTGTCTCCTGAAAAAGAAGATATTGGAAGCTTAGTCAAGTCATTTCCTAGCGGACTAGCTAGCTTGTTGAACATGCACAATTCAATAGTATCCATTTATGCGTTTAACGGTTCACAACTATAATAATATTCTTCAAAGGATAAGAATACCGAACTACACGTATTAAATACTGAATACATAACCGAACTAGAATTACATAGATGTATGTATGTATGTATTTATTTATTGAAGAATAACTATATAAACAATTAAAGAATTTGTGGATGAGGCTTTGGAACTTGACCTTTTGGTTGGAGTTGGAGGAAGGGCCACCAAGACATTGATACCAGTTTTGTCAACATGATCTGAAAATAGCAAAATTGTGTTCTTCCTATTTTAAATAAGAGGGCAACTGTAACTAGGGCAAACTCATGGCCATGAATACTCCACTCCTTCAAACCCTAACCTCCACAGTTGGAAATCCTTTGTTTTTCTCTCTCCAGTCTATGGCTGATTTTGCATGCTCATCTGTTATTCTCTTTGCTCCTTCTGCTACCATCTCTACTGCCACACTCCAAAGACCGAACAAAACGCGACCACTCGGTGGCTTTTGCCTTTTTCTTTGAGGCCGGAGATGTTCGTTGGACGTTATCCGGAAAATCTTAGTCCTCCTTTGGACACGTCAATTTCTGGAGCCTTGTGGAATAGTGTTGAGTTTGACAAATCGGCTCAGACCAGTCAAATTGTATGTCTTAACAAATTTACAAACTCAATTGCAATTTTTAATAAATTAGTAAATAGAAAAAAAAAATTGACACTAAATTTGAGGATAGGACAATTTTTTGAATCCTTAATTTGTTGTAATATTATGCGAGACAAACCATATTTAATGTTTTTCCTTCATTACCTGCAAGCTGTATTGCTGTTAGTTGCCACATGAACTTTCCAAAGTTGGAGTAAAGATGGAAAAATTGGAATCGCAAAGGATAAGAAAAAAACAGCTTTCCATGTGATAAATTAATAGGGTGGTTTGGATAGTGCTGTTATAGATAATAAAATCAATATTCTTTTTTGTTTTTATAAAAAGATATATATATATCCGTTTATTAATAAAACACATTTTAATTGAGTAAATGTTGTCTAAAACGACTTTTCTTTTCTCTTTTTAGTAAAAGAAAGTAACTCTTCAGTTCCTTATCAATTAGGAAATTAGTAATAACCCTTAATCGAAAATATATAATGTATTAATTGCAAGTATCACCACACCAACCCAAGTAAAAATTATAGAATTAATCACATCTTAGGCGTAAAAAAAACTTTCCTAATCCTTTCTTAAAAGAAAATTGACAAGCAACAAATTCTATCATCTATTATCAAAATTATATTTTTCTAATAAAATTTAAAATGTATTATGAAAGTTTTAGGATTTAATTAATGAAATTATTTACTAATCTCAATGGAACCCAATTTTCAATCGTTTTATATGTCTTTTTTGAGTATTAGAAGAAAAAAGATTTATAGACGGTATTTTTAATCATTTTATATGTTTTTTTAATAGGAAAAGAGAAATCAAACTGAATCTATTATCAGATCGCATATAAATTATGCCTTGGTATGCCATTCATTTCATGTTAGTTGGCTTCCAAAATGAAATTTTATTCAAAACGCTAAAAGATAGCTCAAAGAAAAGAAAAAAAATATCTAGTACAGCTAAATCTTATCTTAGGATGTGGCCTCTGTATTGTTTATGCATAAAATTCATTAATCCATGTATATGTAATAATAGTCTTCAAGTGCAAACCAAACTTGAGTTACATATATATATGTATATGTAATTTAATTAATTTGAAGAATAACTATATAATTAAGAATTTGTGGAAGAGGCTTTCAAACTTGTTCATTTGGTTGGAGGGAAGGGCCACCAAGACATTGACACCATTTTTATCAACAGGATCTGGAAATAGCAAAATAATGTCTTTCCTGTGATAAACAAGAGGGCAACTATACTTAGGGCAACCCCATGGATACTCCACTTCTTCAAACCCTAATCTCCACCATGAAGATACCAAAAACTCTCCATTTGGGAATCCTTTGTTTATCTCTCCCCAGTCTATGGCTGATTTTGCATACTCATCTGTCATTCTCTTTGCTCCTTCTGCTACCATCTCTACCACTCTCCAAAGCGGCCCTTCTTCAAGCTCTTTACACTTTGCACTTGCATAAGCTGTTAAAACCGCATTTCCGGCGTATGAGTCTGGTAATGCAGGCATCACTCTCGGCCTTATATTCACAGCGTAAAGAATTGTCGAAACCCTTTCGAGATTATTATTATCTTCATACGACAAGGCCTTGCACCTCCAAACGTGGGCTGTTACTACGTTGAAGCCTGAAACGCGACCATTCGCATGTCTTTTGCCCTTTTCTTTGAGGCCGGATATGTCCCCAGAGGTCAGCTGGAAAATCTTGAAGTCTAGTGCTTCTTTGGACACGTCAAACACTGCAGCCTTCGATTCTTGGCCTAGTGGAGAATTGTTGAGTTTGAGGAGTTCTGGGTGGGGAAATGTGACGCGTGGCGGAGACCGAGCGGCTAGGAGTTGCCTGTCGTTACACGGGTTGACGGCTAAGGGCTTGTCGGCGGCTACAGCAGCTAGGTTGTCTAAGAAGGTTTTGAAGCTTAATCCATCAAAGGCTGTATGGTTGGTTGATAACCCAATTACAAACCCACCACATCTAAATGATGTCACCTACATATATATGTGCAAATTAAAACAGGAATAAATCCCGAGTAACATAACCATGTGAATAAGAAGAGCTAATTAAATATTTCGCAGAAATGAAGTCAGTAGAGTACCTGGACAATGCATAGTGGTTGATCATCCAGTTTGTCCTGCAGGATATCCATGCCCTTTAGGATTAGCTCTTGAAATGCAGGATTTGGATAAACCAAGTCTCCAAGCTCTTCGAGCCTACGATCACTGGATGCCACCACAAACCCAGCTCCAGCTCCGTTGCAATCAATCTCTAAACGCCCCGTTTGAAGATTCATCTTCAGTCTTCCTGCCAAGAAATCATATGGTACCAATAACTTTTGAAGAGTTCTTTTGAGCTTTTCAGCTACCAAATGAGGAGGAAAATCTTTATGGGAAGCAAAAAAATGAAGGGTTTGGACATTGAAGTTGAGCACTTGGTCTATGTTTGATAAAAAGAGAGATTGTCTTTTACTTTCTTGGGGTGGAAAAACCATACAAGAATCTCGGATTGTAATTTTCAGGTCTTGGAGAAGATCAGAAGGGGACTCTTGGTACATGGCTCCCATTTTTCTAATTTCTATTAGTACAATCTTTTGATTGGATATTTTGTGAGATGATAAGTGTTAGCTATATGTTTGTGTTTCAAGGTTTGTACACTTTATATATATGTGTGCTTGCGATGAATTTTAAATGCAACTTGTTACATATATATATATATATATATATGGAGACATTTTGGAATTTTGAGGATTTGTGGCTGAAAGATAACCAAGCAACTGTGACTGTTTTTGTGTGGAAGATAGTAACTGTTGGTACAGTTGGGTCTTAATCCTTATGTTAGCATATGATGATACTGGCACATGGGTTGATTATATGATTGAAATTTCATTTAAGAAGTGGTTGAGGGGGTTTCAAAGATATAGGCTCATAGCTAGCTTTCTATATACATATTACATATTACAAACTTTCTGCTTGTTGTGGCAAAAATAGTTCTACTTAGTTCTCTCAAAACAAAGCATATTTACTATTTATCTTCATTATCTGCATGCTGTTAGTTGCCTTGTAAGAGTTATAACTAGTTACATGAACTTTCTGAAGTATGGGTTAAAGGGATAAGAAAAGCAGCTTTCATGTGATCATTTAATGGGGTTGTTTGGATTGGGCTACTGGGTAGCTATAGATAATAAAATCAAGTTCTTACATTTTTTTTAATAAAAAAAATATATTCTTCCAATATTAAAGAATAGATGCATAAATTCAATTATTGAGCAGTGCACATAAACTTCTCTTCTTTCTTTCTTTCTTTCTTTATTTGTTTCTTTCTTTCGAGAATAAGAAAGCAACTCCTTAGTTCTCTATCAATTAATAATAACCTTATCGAAACTGTAAAATGTATTCGATAGACTATCACAAAAATCCAAATAGAAAATGAAATAAACCACGTCTCGGGTGTACAAACTTTTCTAATTCTTTCTTAAAGAAAATTGACGAGCAACAAATTCTATCCTATATTATCAAGATTATTATCTTTTTCTAGTAAAATTAATTATCAGCGGTTAATCCATATATGCAGTGCAAAATTTCTGCACATCAAGATCAATTTTCTGTCCACAGCCAAAGCAAGGGTGCTGCTTTAATTAGCTCCACTTGACATTAACTTGCACAGAAGTTTTAGGTCTTATTCTATAATTAGGGAAACTTGTCATTTCACATGTTAGTTGGCTTCCAAAACGGAATTCCATCTAAAAGGCTAAAAAGCTAGCTCAAAGAAAAGAAAGCAATAGGAACAAGGAGCTAGGACAACCCAATTCAACTCTTATCTTAGATAGGCAGCTAGTTCTCCAATTCCATATACATGTACATAAATATCACAACCATATTACCAATTTTATACGTAGTTCAGGGAAGAAAAATACGTACGTCCTATGATTTAGGGTTACTACTTACTTCAGAGTTGGTCACTTGCAAGAAAATTTTAGGGTTGCAGGTTTGGTATCCTCATAATGGTCTTGAAAAACCATGTATAAGCACTCTTTGACTTGGTATGCTTATAGTATTAGGGATCATCACATGCATGTACAGTTCTTCATATTTGCCAATCTGATCATAGATATTTGTGATTATACTATTTATTCGAGGGAAAGAAAATGAATACTACTTGATGGGTTGGAGATACATAAATTTTGATATAAGAGGTTGGAGAGGGCACATAAATTTCTGAAATTAAATTGTAATCATGCATAAGAGGAAGGGCAATCAGTGGTAATTAGTTTGAGGACATTGATGAGTCGTAAAAGTTAGGTTCAAGTCCAATCATATTACTTTTCTCATTGAATTGACGGTTTAAGATTGCACAGAGGATCAAAATAGAATCTAAGCCGATAAATAAAGTTCTGATTACATTTCCATTCAATTAATTTTGGTCGATTTGGTTCGATTTTGTTTAGAATGTGTATGTAATATTAGTACAGCTCTGAATTATAGAGACATACATGAGTTGATGGTGAAAGATAGAAAGCCAGCTAAATTTTTTGGTGTTTAATGCATACAGTTTATCCATCAACTTCACGACAACTGATAGATTTGCAGATTTCCACTTTGATGAAAGAGAAACGTTTCTTCTTGTAGTACTTTTAATTAGCTGTTGACTTCCACCGAAGAATTTGCTTTGGTACATTAAATGACATTCAGATATTGTTCTGCAACTTGCTCAACAAAATTTTCCTTCCTTACAATTATTGTTCTTCTTCTCCTTGCAATAACTCGTTTCAGTGTATGTAGCCACATAATTCTCTTTTAAGTGAAGGGGTGAAAGAATGTAACGTTACCTTGTCTAAAGGGCATAATGTGTTCCTGCCTTGATTGGTTTAGACAAAATTTTGAGTTGATCTTTCAAACCAAATTGGTCAAGTTAATTCTAAATAATTCAATTACCAAAATACTTGTTTTCTTAGTATTCCTTACCAGGTTTTGCTTCATAGTGCAAGCTATATAGCTCATAGAAACATCAATTTGACTGCATCGACAAGCAGAAAAACCAATAATATCCAATTACACGCAACCATATCATTAAGAAAGTTACAAATGTAAATGAATTCTATTTCCAATCAACCAGGTTCTCTGCTATTTCCTATCCAACAACATAAAAAATATATCAAATGAACAAATAAAAATTTTACTGCTTTCCTACTAATGCTCTTTCCAATGTCAGCCAAAACCATTATAACTCTCCCACATATTAACATTTACAGGCATGCATATACACTGATTACTTCAATCCATTTTGCTTACACTGCAATGAGCTTCTTCATCAAGTTTGCAGGATCTGTGCTTCCCACATAGATTGGAATCGATTATTGCAAAGTCTGTATTATGTACCCCTGAACACCTGGAAAACAAAAACAAAAAAAATTCCTTCACTCCAGAAACGAAGCCTAAAATGGGGGCTCATGAAATAATCTATCCATTACATACATGCTCCAGGCTGATTAATTAGGAGGAGAATTTCATGTTCAAGCTGATTAGATGGAGCATTTCTCTTATCATTCATCAATAACCATTTGAGATTTTTTTTTTTTTTTTTCTGGCAAATTTATCAGACGCAAAACATGATTTTTAGACTTAAAGGTATAGCATCACAAATCTAAGCCCTTGGGTTGGGCCACTTAGTTACTTGTAAATGGATAATAGCCCTATTTGCATAATATTAAAAATAAGCCTAAGTAGTGAAGCCATACCATTCAGTTGACATGTCAACACTTGTGGCACAATTTTATAACATAAAACATCAATATTTCTGTCAAAATTACAACCACAAAAGACAATATGCAGAATAGATGAGATGCACTTATGTCAATTATATAAATCTAATTACAACGGTCAGGATTGAGGTTGGGTTGAGTTTCATACATAATCTACTACATTCTACTTGTAAGAGGTAAAGTAGGAGGGCAGCACTTGCTAATTGGTCCACTTATGGCAAAACTTTCAGTTTTCTTTGATGTAATTGGATTTTAATCTATTTAGATTACTTGAAAGACCTGAAACAAATTGAAGATTCTACAGACATAATCATATCAAACAGTGAAAGGCCAATTGGAACCACTTTTTTATATCACTTAGCTTTGACAACAGCATTATTAGAGCAAATCTCAAGGACCAATACATTGTTGTTTTCAACAATAACATGCAATGAAAAAAAAGGAAGAGATTTGTAATATGAGTATCATAAATCAATTTTGATATACAAGAACACAGCAATGATATAAAAAATGAAGTACCTCATATCCTCAATATGCACAAAAATGTTGTTATTTCAATGCACAAGTCCAACATCCAAAGCTCTTCCCATCACGCTATTACATCTTGTCAGCTCCACCAACAGCTTACAAAAATATACATCATGATTCATTGAACATTTATGAGCCTCATGAAGTTTTATTCTCAATTTGAACTTTTGCAACATTTTCTTTCTGGGAAGCTCTCCTTTTGCTCTGGATTTGGTGGACGAATTCTCTGACTATGACATGAAATTTGGGAGCAATCTTACTCGGTGAAGAGACATTAAGACCTGCCTTTCTCAATGCACGTGCTACATATGTTTCAGCCTTTTGAAAATGTGGGGGACAGAGGGCAGGGACAGTTGAACTGAGAATTGGCTTCCCACAGACGACAGGTCTTCCCTGGGCACTGCAAATCCAAGTGTAATCAGAAGTCAGAACACTAAATATATATATATATTTTTTTTTTCGGGTTGGGGGGTTGGATGAGTAAAGCACTAAAGCAAAAACAAGTTCCACTTGGGAAAATATGAGAACAAGTCTCAACTGATAATAACATAACTCCCCTAGTGACAAGTTATCTGAAGGTCCCAGTAGCATCTAAAAGCTGTGAAATAAAATTTGTAAGAATGAGTACTCATACTACTTTATACACATACAAGTTATGTAAAAGAAAGCACATTCTTCAAGGACCTAGTAGAACATAAAGCAGCATTATGCATGAAGAACCGTAGACCGCTAGAATAAACGCATGAGAAAAGGTATGGCAAATTGCAAATACCTTGCCAAGTAAAAGAACCATACAAGTCGTCTGCCACTCTT
This sequence comes from Jatropha curcas, assembly GCF_014843425.1. The sequence goes on from NW_023591140.1 coordinate 1,503,326, forward strand.
CAATCTAGAAGGTTAAAATAAGAATTTGGAATTGAAAGTTATGACTTATGAGTCAAGCACCAATGGTTTATTGAGCTTAATTGACTAAATGTCCTAAATTCAGAATCTTGACACACATTGGATATGCTTTATTGTTTTATATTATCTCAATTAGCATCACATTCATGAAGAGCATCACCATACTGAGCTCCATATAACAACTGTACAGAAGTTGGAACAGATTTAAATTTCAGCTGTTCAGCAGCAGCTTACAATTTATAACTACAAACAAAGTTGATTAATGGCTGAACCATCATTCAAAGCTGCCCAAGTGATGATGAAAGTCCATGTGATGGATTCGACAGTCCACATCATAAGTTTCAGGCCAAAAACTCTAATATTCCATTAGATAGGAGAAAATGGGAAGAAGATCACAAGAAAAGTTCAATTCAAAAAATTGAAAAATTCAGAGTGAAACATTCTGCTTGTTTATCAGCTGAGAAAAATCAAAAGGTAAAACAAAACCAAAGATCTAGAACTTTTTAAACATAAATTACCAGATTCAAACTATTAAATTGGGTAACAATAGCATCCATAAAAAATCTCATGAGCGGTTCGCACTACGAAAGGTTCACGTTTCCAAACTTCTATTGCTTGAATCTGTGAATCAAACTAAATAGAAGCACTACAAACAACTGAAAACAACCTTTGGATGAGGAATAACACCAATAGGTTTAGCCTCAGACACAAGACGAAGGCTCAAAAAGTCACATGTGAAGCAACAAGGGCCAATATTACATGCGAGAAAAAGAAAATTCAATAACAAAACATCATTGAAAGTTGCAAGAAGAAATTGCAGTAACGTTTTCAACCAAGGAAAATCATAAAATCACCACATGAACCGAAGTATGTATATTAATATGAAAATATAAACAAAATCAACATAATTAACCAAGCAACAGTCCCAAACCAATGCCAAGACAAATATTTCCATACAACAAAATCAGGCAACCATAAGAAGTAAGAACTAATTGCTGAAATAGAATGCAAAATGTGTCAAGAATTACAGCAAATAAGGAGTTGCAAAAACGCACATAATCATATGCAAAACTTCAAAAGAATAAGGAGACTTAAACGAAAGCAAACCTTTTAACGACAAAGGTGCAGCCTTTATACAGCTTCTGTTTGGAATCCAAAAGTATATGCAAGTGACAAAACCTCGTCAACGCCATCGGTGTCGCCTTGCACCCGCCCACCGCACACTTCCTTAGCCCCTGACCCTCGTCGTCCTGGCTCTCGTCCCCCTTAAACCCTAATTTGCCATTCGATTCTCCAACTCCGTTTCCCAAATTCTCTTTACTATCGTCTCTCTTTCTCTTCTTGTCGTCTTCTTTAAAAGGGCTCTTTCCATATTTCCAGTAATACTCCTTGTATTTGGTTTTGAGCTCTTCCATTAGTGCCCAGTAATGCGTTCTGTAGATCTTAGAGAGTTGTTTGATTCGGCGAGATCGGCGAGTCACGACTTCCTCATGAGTTAGGTGAGAGGAGGATGAGAGGACGGAATCGACGGCTGAGCCATCTATGGTCATGGGCTCGGGTTGAGGTGGTGGAGGAGCGTTCGCCATGGTTAGGTGAGCAAAGATCGAGCGAATTGGAGCTGTAAGACACGTAATCCAAACTGAGTCGGTGAAGGTTTCTTGCCGTTAAATGTGATGCAGTTGACCGGAGATTTTAATTGTTTGGGCCTGGGCTCCAGTCCAGCCCAATCTCGTCTGGATCTCAAAAAGCATAAGCAATCCGGTTCGGCTCTTCGGTTGGATTTTTCATTTTGGTAAACAAAAAAACCGAAAAATCCACTGCTCGCAGCTACAAACCACAGCATTTATTTATTTATTTTTCAAATTCTGAACGGAATGGAATTCTTGCTCTTTCCTCTTACTGCCAAACGACAGGTAATATTTTCCCTACGAAAGGAAAATTTTTTCTGGTGTTGATGAATGTCAGTTTCAATTTTCAAAGTGACCTTTTCTCCAAACTTCAATATGCTTTGGTATAGTAATCCTAATTAAAAATACTCCAGAAAGTCAAAATCTTGCATTTATTAAGAGCGGAGCAAACAGCTTTTATGCAACAATGAGGAGGGTGAAGTGGAACGAAATAGGAAACAGCTGCTGTGTTCTTTAACCAAAACATCTTTTTCTCAAAAATTAAGTTACTTGAAGAAATGGGAAAGAGGAAGCGTTGTGATAAAGTAATTACTATCGATTCTGATTCTCCTTCAGCTTCAGGTGAACCCATTCTAAACCCTCTCTATGTCTTTCTTTCTTTCTTTCTTTTGATTTTTATGTTTTTTTTTATCTGATGTAATTTTCAATTTATGTTATTAAAGATGTAATGTTATCAGTGATTTTTCTTTTTTGTTGTTGTTTTTGGGATTGAAATTTGTACGTACGCTGATCTGGTTAACACGAAAACCTAACTGGAAATGACAAACCCATTTTAGGAGAAGTATCGATTTGTCTCTATTATTACAAGTTAGAACTCGAAAAATGAGTAAATGCAGCTAAAAAAACAAAAACCTTTTATTTTTCTATAGTTTTGAAGTTTTCTGCACCCTTGATTTCTGTTAAAGTTTAAAGTTAAACCTTCAAATCTAGATTTCCACGGGGACAGTGTTCGAAAGTGTTTTTTGACGTTATTGTTCTTTTCTTGGGGAACTTCTAGCGATTTTAAGTGATAATAAAATCTTTTTCTTCCAACATCAAATGGTCTCTTGGTTTTGGGTCTCCAATAATGCTGGAAGGCTCATTTTGAGGTTTTTATGCACAATTATCTTTACACTCACCCCTTTACCTTGAAACTGATCAAGTCTATTAAAAAATTTTATGTGAACAATGAATAAGTTGGTTGATGAATGATTTTACTATGCTCTTATAGAGGACCCTGGAGATAAGCCTCCCAAACAGCATGCTCGAAGAAGTAGGATTACTGAAATACAGGGTGAAGAGATAGAAGGGACTACATTACAGTCTCCTGATTCTGAAGAAGTAAAAACCACTCCTCAGGGTCAAAAGTTGACAAAGAGATTGAAAGGCAAGAATGCTGCCTCTAAATCCACAAAAAAGCTGGACTCTCTAACATTTGACATCCACTTCAAGTAAGTCATTGTCTTCTCCATGATACTGAAGTTGGTTCCTCCACACCCAATCTCCCCTGCTTCTTTTTTAAAACTTCATTAACTGCTCAAAATATCTCTATAATTTGTAGAAATATGTGGAGGAGCTTCCCGGAAGATAAGAAGAAGATAATTACATACTTTGACAGCCTATGGTTTGCCATTTACATGAAGAAATCCTCAAGAGAAAATATGCTGACTTGGATCAAGGATAAGGACATTTTTTCAAAGAAATACGTTCTAGTTCCTATTGTTTGCTGGTAGCTTCTCCATTTTGTTTGACCACTTGACATCTTTCTTCATGTTATTGCATAAGATTTTAATGTTTGAGATGTTGTCCCTTTAGGGGTCATTGGAGTCTTTTGATCTTCTGTGGCTTTGGTGAGAGATTGCAATCAGAAAATGAACTTCCATGTATGTTATTGCTGGATTCACTTCAGATGGCAGGCCCCAGGCGTCTTGAACCAGCAATAAGAAAGTATGTCTTTCATTCGCACTAATTGAATTTTGGTTCAGATATCTTTGTTAAAATTGAGTATTAAAATCATTCTCTATCTCCAGGTTTGTGTTGGACATTTACAGATCAGGAGGCAGGCCTGAAAGCAAGCAGTCAATTTCCCGGATCCCATTACTGGTGCCTAAGGTGAGTACAACTCTAGATATTGGAGACTTCCTAGACATAGTCCCTTAATTTTTTTACTTATGCCTTTTGAATTCTAATATTACAGGTGCCACAACAGAGAGATGGTGAAGAGTGTGGCAACTATGTTCTGTATTTCATAAATTTGTTTGTGGAACAAGTTCCAGTTGAGGACTTTAGTGTGAAGAAGTACCCTTACTTTGTGTGTTTTCCTTTCCTATCGTGTTTGTTTGATGAAGCGTGATCATGTATTTAGTATTAAATGAATGTTACTCTGTTTAAATTGCAGATGACAGATGAGTGGTTCAATCTTGAAGAATTCCAGGAATTCAGTGAGAAACTCAATGCCCCTGAAAAGTGATATTCTTACTTCTGTAAAACTCAATTGATAGAGAAAGTTATTGATGTTAAAAATGGGAAGATTTGATTTTGCTGTCAGTTATAGTTAAATCTGGGGGTATAGGTTGTGGAAAAATATTGCTTTCTTTTTCTTTTTCAGGTCCCCTAACAAATTGTGGTAGGATTTATGTTTGTGTAAAAATATCATGAAGATCAAATGGAAGAAATGAAAGTACAAATTGCTCCCTACTGGTTCTGAGGTGCAGTTGAGATTGTATGGTCACTAATTATCATAGCTCATGCTTCATGAAAGTCAGTATATTTAGTGGATTGGCCCGCAATGGAATATTCATCCCATCCCTTATTTTTCACAACAGAGAAAGTTTGTGTGTTCTTACTGTTAGAAAGAAAACAAAACTATGTTTACCAGCCCAAATGGTTGTAAGTTACCAACTTCCAAGAAAATTCAAAGGGATCAAATTTTCACCAATTAGAGCACAAAGCACACAATTCAAAAATGATAAAGAAAAGAAAACAAGAGAAAAAATAAGTTGAAGTGGATTATGAAGAACATCCACCCGTCCACACAAACGGCCACATCAGGACAACCCACATTGACCCACAGGACAGACACAGCTCTAACGGCCTCAAAGGCTCAAACTAACCACCACTTCACAAAGCAAACCCAGAGGAAAAAAAGAAAATTAATATTAAAAAAGAAAAAGGAAAATTCACAACCAACAGAGAGAGAGAGAGAGATGCTAGGCAGAACAGCTGTAGCCTCTTCCTCTGTTTCAGTGCCTGTTGTATCTCATATTATCCCTAAATTCTTGGGGCTTAAGAGGCTCTCGTACAATTGTTTCTCTACTGCAAACAGTAAATGGAACCAGAATTTTAAGTTATATAGCAGAAAGAGTAGCACTGCTTTGAGAATGGAGACCAGAGCAACAGCTCAGCCTTTGAAGAACGCTGATGAGCTTATTGACTCTGTCGAGACCTTCATATTCGATTGTGATGGTCAGAATCCTTCTTTTCCCTTTTCTTCTAAAAACATTAACCTTTATTTTGTTTTGTTTAATGGGTCATTGATAAGGGGATGAATTATTTTGCAGGCGTTATATGGAAAGGAGATAAATTGATAGATGGAGTCCCTCAAACTCTTGATATGCTTCGTTCGAGGGTTTGTTTATTTCATTTTTCAGTTTTCATTTTTTTTAAATATTATTATTAATATTCTTTATGTCAAAAGATGATGACGTCCCAAAAAGCAAATTTATTAATTTGATTGATAAAAATTTAAATGTTTGGAGACAAATGGTATTTTTCTTTTTTTTTTATTTATTTTAATTTTCATTGTTGAACCTTACATTTTCTGTCCAGGGCAAGAGATTAGTTTTTGTTACTAACAACTCGACAAAGTCTAGGAAACAATATGGTAAGAAGTTTGAGACTCTTGGTCTAAACGTCAGTGAGGTTAGTTCTAAACACGGTTTTTATCTTCCCGTGTTTCTGTTTCTACAGTTTTATAAGTTGATGGCTTTTAAATTTTAATGGAATCTGAAATTGCACTCAAACTGTTGTAGGAGGAAATTTTTGCCTCCTCTTTTGCAGCTGCTGCTTACTTGAAATCCATCGATTTCCCAACAGATAAAAAGGTAAGCAGCGACCTTTACACAAAGCAATTTGTCCTTTTCTTCGTGATGGTATAGGGTGCAGCTTGTGGAAGGACTGATAAATGGGCATGAGTTTAGGTTTATGTCATTGGTGAGGATGGCATCTTGAAGGAGCTTGAGCTTGCTGGATTTCAGTACCTTGGTGGGCCAGTACGTATGAGTTCCAACTACAAATTTTATATAACAATCACACATTGCCAAGATTAAGGCCAAAATTTTACCATTTCTAATGCGTTTTTTGAGTTATGATTATGTCTTTTTTCAGTCAATGTAGTTTTGTTAATGCATAACTTTTTCTCTCTGTGATTTTCTTACATTTATGCAGGAAGATGGTGAGAAAAAGATAGAACTGAAGCCTGGGTTTCTAATGGAGCACGATAAGGATGTAAAACTTCTTTGCTTTTTTTTATTTTTTTTCTGTTTGTTAAAGATTTTTTGTGGGATTTTTTTAGGGCTTTCCAGAACTCAAAAAGGATTAATCCTCTTTGGTTTCTGCATGGTGCATTCTATCTTTTCAATACTAGAAATTGAAGTAGCAAAAGGTAGCTTCTTTTTCCCAAGTTTTATGTACTCCTGAAAGGAAGTTTCTCGGTGGATATTTAGGTTGGGGCCGTGGTGGTTGGATTTGATCGATACTTCAACTACTACAAAGTCCAGTAAGTTGATTGACCTGTTAGCACACAAGTGCATCAAAGGCATACAAACATCAAGCAGCAAATGCACAAAAAAAGAATAGTGTTTGTTTTTTCTGTTTGCAAGTGTACATTTATGAAGGCATCCTTTTTTCTTTTTTGTTTCTATCTATCAAAATCATCAATCTTTGCTTGTGTGTGTGGAAGGTATGGGACTCTCTGTGTAAGGGAAAATCCCGGGTGTCTCTTCATTGCTACAAACCGTGATGCTGTTACTCATCTCACAGATGCTCAGGAATGGGCAGGTTTGAATCTCTTCTGCCTATCTAACCCTTTATGTCTTAGCATTTTCTTCCTCTCATATGAAGAGCATTTTGGATCTTTGAATAAAGAGAAGGAGGGCAAGCGCAAGCATTTTGATGAATTATGCATATACAGAGTGTTGTGGCGTTAGCAGACTTATAGTGTCTTGGACTTCTATCTGTGGCAATGAGGAAAATTGAATTCTGAAATGATGAGATGTAATGCTTTGTGGATAGGGAATGCGCTATGTACAATTGTATTATGGTTTCACATTTTTCTCTGTAATTGACTCTCAGGATGGTGTTCCCATTCTTGGGATTATGGTTGAAACTGAACTTGCATTGCATTAGTCAGAAGCTATTCTGGAAAGTGGAAACTGACATAATGAAAGTCCTTTTCTTGTTCTTCATAAAACCAACACTCATTCTGATTAAATTCATTCCAACACATGTTAATTCATTTCCTCTACAAGTTCTTTCTCAATTGTTTATCATGTGTGCTTAATTTCAGGTGGTGGTTCCATGGTTGGTGCTATTGCTGGATCAACTCAGCGTGAACCCCTTGTTGTTGGAAAACCCTCAACTTTTATGATGGACTACTTAGCAAACAAGTATGGTTTCAAAATGCTTTTTCATGTTTCATACTTTATTTCCTCCTGCTATATTTTGTTTCTGTTTTGAGACTTCTTAAGATCTGTCTCAAAGAAAAGATATTAAATTTCAACTCTATATATTGCTTTATTTGTTTAGTCGTGGTTATTTTTAAGGTTGACCCTTCAGTGTAACTATAATAATAAAAATGGCTGATGTCTCCATTAACGTTAGGTGTTGATGGTTACCTTGTGCGCTGATGTAATAAAATCTAAAACATTTTTGTGAAAGAGAATACAACAGAAATTGCCAGATATATTTGTCTCATTGAATAGTCAATCCTCATACTGTTTTCATCGATTTGATCAATTACAGATTCGGGATTCTCAAGTCACAGATATGCATGGTTGGGGACAGATTGGATACTGATATTCTGTTCGGACAGAATGGTGGTTGCAAAACTCTTCTTGTTCTCTCAGGTTAGCAGTCACTGAATACCTCCCTTAAAATTCATGTTAAGCCTGTAATGTCATCTAATTGAGGCTCTTCTTCTGGATAGGTGTGACTACCTTGTCAATGCTTCAGAGCCCCAAGAACACCATCCAACCAGATTTCTACACAAACAAAATTTCCGATTTTCTTTCTCTTAAAGCTGCAGCTGTATGAGAATTTACGAACCTTGTACACTGTCATTTCACCAATTATAATTTCAGATGTACGTCTCTGCGAATTTCTCCAGGAAATATGGGTAAAAAAAGAAGAGGTTTCACACTTTGTGGTGGCTCTTATTTATATGGTTGCTTGTTTTCTACCTAAAATTTGTCTTAGCAAGTTTGATGCCTGTTTCTGATTTTTGGTAGATAGAGGTGGGAAATGTTAGATTGATAGCTATCATCCATGTAGAGAGCAACCAAAATAGACATGAGAGCAGTTATTAAAAATACTTGTGAATTGTCCTAATTCCTAAAGAGCAGCAAGTAAATCCTTCAACTTTGATGTCATTATCTTGCCCTCTCCCAGCACCAAATGCCATTTTAATATTTTAGCCTGACCGACATTTAGTGGACTCTTCTTGCAAAGGGAAGGGTTAAAAGTGTAGAGATAATTTACTCGAAATGGTAAACTGCTTGGTGAACTGAATGGTCAAATCAAAATTTATTATATGTATCTTATCTTCTTATTTCTGGTGGTACCCTAAACTTTAGCTCGATTCTCTTTGTAACCCCTCAATTTTGCGAGATTCAATTATGACTATGCTTTTTCACATTTGAGTAATAATTATGTGCTTCACTAAAATAAAATAACTTTGCGGGATTCAATCATAATCCTGTATGGTCAAATTTAAGCATTAGACCGCTTATTTTTGCATATAAAATCCTGATGTACAGGGGTGGTTTGCATCGAAACAAAAAACTATGATAAAAAAGAAGATCAAACTAACAAAATTTGAAATCGAACTAGCTAAAATTAGATAGTTTTAGATCGAGTAAAAGAAAAAAAAAAAAAAAGGGTTTGAATAGCTATGCTAGGATTAACTAAACTACTTAGCTCGAATCATATCTATCTCAATGCATGTGACTAAATGGTATAATAACGATCCAAGCCAAATTAAATCAGTTTGGTTAGATTTGAATTTAGTTGTTTGGTTAGATTTGATTTTAGTTATTCCAAACAAATTAGCTATGTTGGTTTAAAAATAAATTTTATTAATTATATACGATAATAAATCAAAGGGCAGATTGGTGTCTTGATCGGACGTAAGCTCTCCTTTCTTTCATCATAAGGCATGGTTTCTCACCACCTAATGATGATCAAATCACGATCATAGGGTAGCCCGGTTCTAATTCCATATGTAGATTAAATATGAAATCAAGACTCCAAAACTTTTTTAGTTCCAGATGATGGGATTGATTGAGCTGGCATTCATGTTGAGCCGGCATCCATGCTAATTCAATATGGGCATGTTTGACCAGATTCTCCTACGACTATTACTTGAACGAGTCAATTAGAGACTCCTAAAATCAAATGGTTTTATGTATTCAAATTGGTTGGTAATCAAATTTTTAAAACAATTATCAGAATCTCGCTGAAACGAGTCAATTTAGTTTAATTCGATATTAAAAACCGCGAATTGGTTATCTCTAGCTAGAACCAAAATTTATCGAAACTAGACAAGTCTATTCAAGGCTAATTTGGATTCTTAATCCTATGAGACTATAATTCCGAACCGTGGCTTCAGTTAAAAAAAAGAAAAAAATGAAAGAACCAAAATTTCAGCTAAACATTTGCGTGGATTGGCTCTCGAAGTTTGCAGCCATGTTTCCTTTGGGGTGTATATCTTAGCTCCTTCTTCGTAGCTTATTCCTTTGCTTAATAATGAAGCAGCTAGCGTGGCTTATATCTGTTAATTTCTTATTTTCTTCTTCTTGATTAAAAAAAAAAAATGAAGCGATAATTGCAATAATAATATTTTTGTTCACTAGATAAATAGAAACTGCAATGTTAAAGAGACAAGAAAATTAGGTGAAAAATATACCATGATAATAGAGATACTAATTATGTAGAAATTAATTCCATTTCATAATTCATATGAAATATGGATTTTTCTTAATTTTCATATAAAAAATTGAGATTTTTAATCGGCTAAAATATAATTATGAGTTCAAAACTTCCTACTCCTCGTATTTTCTAGCAAATGTAGAATTACCGATTAGACCTCTTGGATAAAAAAAAATTAAAAAAATCTCTTCCGTAAAAGAAAAATGAAATAATTCGCACTAACAAAATAAAAAAAGGAATCCTTACTATTGCTAAATTTTGTCATTTTAAATTTGCGTTTGGAAAAAAAAAAAAATCATGTTACCAGAAAAAGGTAAAGAAAAATTTCCAAGAGCGTGCTGTACCGTGGAGAAGCAGCGAGCCAGCAACGTCACTATTTCATATCTCTCTCGCACTTGCCAAGTTTGCAATTGCAAACCATTAATAATACTAAAACAAAACTCAAAATTAACTACGATCTGCCTATCAATTCATTATCTGTTTCCGTTCTGTATCTGATCTAACAAACTCTTCAATTTTAGTCTCCCCATCTGTTTGATCTCTCTGTCCTTTTTCACTTCTCTCCCTCTCTCTGTCGCTCACTGAGGTAAGTTTAACTTCAATTCATGCTTTGTGTTTCTCTCGATTCTGTGCAAATGAAATCGTAATCCATTTGTTCCAATGCAGATCTTCTTGCGAAATCCATCTGTTTGGTTCACTTCAGTTTAGCTTTCGCATTTTTCAGTTCGGAGGATGATAGAATGCAGCGTTTGCCACTCCAAATTTTCTCCAACAAGCAAGACGGTTTCCAAAGCTTACGATAGGCATAGGAGTGACGTCTCTTCTAAAACGCGAGCGCTTAATGTTCTTTTGGTTGTCGGTGATTGCATCTTGGTCGGTCTTCAGGTACTCATCTTTCTACTTCTCTTTCTGATCTGTTTAGTTTTTTGTCATTCGCTGCTCATTATCGTTTTGTTGGCACTGGCAGCCTATATTGGTTTACATGTCTAAGGTGGATGGGCAATTCAAGTTCAGTCCTATAAGTGTTAACTTCTTGACCGAGGCTGCTAAAGTTCTTTTTGCTATAGTTATGCTCTTCATCCAGGTATTTTCCATATTTTCTGTATAGATTTTTAGTCCTTTTGATAGCTCTACATGTCCTACTTTTCTAGGCAGTGTCTGGTCTCTTTTTCTTAGATTATGCAATCTTGATCATTATAATGTTAGTATTTGCTAGTGATTGAACCCGTGTAGATGGAAATCAAGCTGCATTTAATTCTTTCTGTCGTTTTTTTTTTTCCTACCGACTTAGTAAATGAGTTTCAGTATAGTTTTTATGCTGCAGCTCATTACAAATGGTTGCTTATAGTCTTAGCTAATTCACTCAGGGAGCAAGAAACTTGTCCCTGCAAGCCTATTTGACTTCTTTATGAATTGTGACTTTTTGAATTTTTTTTTTTTTTTTTTGGTGTAGTCCATTGCAGATAGTTACTTTTATATTTCTTCTTTTTTTTATTTTTTATCTTGTTCTACTTCTCCCTCTCAGGCTCGGAGTAAAAAGGTTGGGGAGAAACCTCTTCTCTCTTTTTCTATCTTTGTACAGGTAAGACACTGATATTTACCAGCTTGTCATTTATTATTCATTTGATTTGTAAAGTGATTTTTGGATTTTATTGAAGTTGCTGAATGTTGATTTTGATTTCATATTTGCTTAATATTATTATTTTGTGGATCTATTTTGAAACGGCTGAAACATAAATTCACCTGTCAACTTTGTTATTTTAACCTTGTGGCACCTCCAACTTTTACTTTGATCCATCAAAAACTTTAACTTATAAAATTAAACCTATTAAACACTTCAACTTGAAAAATTAGATCAATTAAATGCCTGTTAAATAGTTGAAAAATGTGAAAATCACTATTCCAAAAGTTATTTTAACTACATATCAAATCAATAATTTGTATGTAAAAGCCAAAAACCGTAAAAACTATTGTTGTTAGTGTGGAAAGATATGCAATGTTTTGTAAGTTCAAGTGCACGATGGGTCATCCATAAAGTTTAAAGTGCCATAGGGCTAAAGTTGCAAAGTTTGAGGGTGAATTTATATATTCGGTCATTTTAAAACTGTTGAACCCTTTCACCATTTAACATCCAAAAAACTTTTTATTGCTTGGAATACTCTGAATTGCACATTGATTTCTGAAGTTGTGAACTGCTTGTGGCCTCTTCTCTGTACTTATACTCATTCATAAATCAGATCCATAGTCTCAAAGAGGTCAACTATTAAGCATTCTGTGGCCAATATGGTAGATGTAGTTTGTTATGCTAATATTGCTGTAAAAGGAAAAGGGTACTGTTTAATTTGCTAGGATGACTATAATTAAGATCTAAGTTTTCTACTTTTCCTGCGGAGCATATAGGTGATAAGACAATGTTGAATGTAATCATACATGTGTTGGTGCAAATACTGATGAAAGATGATGGAGAATCTCGTCTATGGGCAAGCTGGACAAAGTTCTTTTGGCTTAACCTTAATTGCTCAGGGCAGCTTAGCCGATGTTTGTGTAGCTTTTGCATCTTCTTGGGTTCTTTGCTGCATGTGTTGAGTGTCATATTGAGCAGAACAAGATTTTCATAGTTCAAGATATTTTTTGTTTTTTCCTTCTCCGGCTACAGGCTGCTCGAAATAATGTGCTTCTTGCTGTTCCAGCTTTCCTCTATGCTATTAACAATTATTTGAAGTTTATTATGCAGGTAAAACCTTTCATATTTTTAGGTCGTCTTTCTTTTTTTTTGGCAATTCATACTTGTAATATACTATCTTTTTTTCTGCAGCTATACTTCAATCCTGCAACAGTAAAGATGCTGAGCAATCTGAAGGTAAGTTACTGTGTCACACGTATGGAAGTGGAATATTCTGAGTCATGATATTTTCTATTATGAAGGACCTACCTCATATGCTTTTCCAAAATACATGATCAATTAAATGATTTCAATTTTTTATGATTAATTTTTCCAGTGCATCATGGTGTAAGAATGCTTGCATGGATTTGGTTACAACTCTATCTACTCTGTTTTGCAATTTGAAAATAACACTCTGGACTCGTTCAATAATCTGGTTGTAAATAGGAATTGGAAGTCAAATAGATATCACAAAGCTTCTATTTTCTATAGGTTGATTAAATTCCCTGCTCTTTGCTGATTATAGAGTTATCTAGATGCTATTCTGTCTTGTATTTCATTTTCCATGAACTATTCAGTTTTGATATTTGATCATGAATCATAAAAATATGCAGGTTTTGGTGATTGCTGTCTTGTTGAAAATAATTATGAAGCGTCGATTTTCAATTATTCAGGTGAGTGACTCTATATCTAAGGGAGAGCTGTCGGCTGGAAATTTGGTATCACTATAAAGTGCATGTGTATTAGTTTGTATGTCTGAGTTGTTTTGTTGATCTGTTAATTCATTGTTTTGGAACAGTGGGAGGCTCTTGCTCTCTTGCTCATTGGGATTAGTGTGAATCAGTTGCGGTCTCTACCTGAGGGTATCACTGCCCTTGGCCTTTCAGTTGCATCAGGGGCATACTTATACACGCTAATTTTTGTAAGTATCTTGTAAAGCTATTAACAGATCCGGAACTCTGGATGTCCAGTTATAATTGATTACGTGTTATGCAAATATTCCTATAGGTCAAAACTGTTTAAATTGTTTGAAAGTCTAGGTGCAACAACAAGGAATTTCATTTGAATTTATATACTAGAAGTACTTCATATTGATAAATATTTTTAGGTTTAATACATTAATTCACCTGAGCTGAACTTTTAAGAAAAATCTCATGGGACCCTCAACTGTTAGGTTGATCCATTAGACTCTTCAATTTATAAAATTATAGCTAGTGAACACTTCAACTTGTAAAATCGCACATACTGAACACAAATGTATACATTTCTCAATAGTCATTATTATATTCAATAACTAGGATACTATATATAATTTTTAAAACAAAACATTAAACAATAATTTCACTAGTAAGTACAATTTTATAAGTTGAAGTGTTCGATAAGTGTAATTTTACAAGCTAATATGTTCAATACATATAATTTTACAAGTTGAAGTATTTAATGGATCAACACAAAAGTTGAGGGTATCACTAGTTTTTTCTCATAAACTTTAGGAGTCAATTTATACATCTGGCCAATATTTTTATTTATAGAGAAACATATATGCATTGCATATGAATATCATATACAAGAGTGTACCCAGGAATTTGTTTATTTATTTTAGGTTGCTATAGAGGCTGGGGATAACAGTCTGTGCATCTATGGATACAATATGAAATTCCACAAGAGTTTTCCTTGGTAATCTATTAATGATAAAAATACGTTGAACGGACCCAACTGTGGCCTAGTACTAAAGGATACATTTCCAGTAGACCTTCTAAATGACACAGTATCTGGGGCTATTTTCTGTTACATGGAGGCATAACTAAAGATTTTACAATATGGATGGTTTAGGCACGTAACACAGGTTCTCATATAATAGTTCATGTCTCCCCAACAGTTCTCCTGTATTCTATAATGGTGTTTGGTTTACAGCACTGTTCTGGAGAATATATTATTGAAAAGCTAAATTTTGAACTTAATGCAGGTGACAGTTCCATCACTAGCTTCAGTCTACAATGAATATGCTTTGAAGAGCCAGTTTGAGACTAGCATTTACCTTCAGGTTGGTTTCTGGACTATATCGTGTGGATGCATTGTGGTTCATCTTGGTTTATTCCTTAGCCTCCAGACATTTGTGTGAATCACAAACTTAGTCCCACAGAAACTTCATGTTCTTTGGCTTTTGAAAGCTTTAATTACCATTTGTTATGCTTTTTTTTTTCAGAACCTTTTTCTGTATGGTTATGGTGCCATATTCAACTTCCTAGCGATCCTAATCACTGCCATTTTTAAAGGTATGGACTTATTCTATGCGTTTTTTGGGTGTTGTGAGCTTGTTTGTATATTGTTTGATGGAGAAAGTGAAGTTGATTTTGTATTCTCCTTCCTAGAAATCTTTATTTACCTTTAGTTGGCTGTTATTAATATCCAGTTTGCTTTTCCTACCTTCTTATACTAATTTTAGTTTATAATTCAATTGTTGGGTTGGTATTCATTCTTGCATCCACACATTATAAAGTAATATAAAAATGTCAAATATCATATGTAACTGTTACCAAGGACAAAGACGATGCATGCACTAACAGAATCACTTCAGTATCCAATTTTATGGTACTGGAATTATCCAAATTTTGAGGCATTCTAGTGTTGGAATTTTGACTATTGATTAAAGATTGTTTTCTTTTCAACATTGTGGACCATGACACACATTTATGATATAGTGGAGGTGCAGATAACATGCTCTGGTTTTAGAAATTATGCATCATTTCACCTCAAATTACTGAACTTAGAAAAATCGGAAGTTGATGATGACTACTACTGCATATAGCATATTATTCCTGAATAAACTTTCTACTTATAGATCATAGATGCGAATGATAATTTGATTTGTCACTCAAGTATCTGCATCTGTTTGCTTTTAGGCCCTGGTAGCTTGGATATCTTGCAAGGACACTCTAAGGATACCATGCTGTTGATATGCAACAATGCGGCACAAGGAATTTTGTCTTCTTTCTTCTTCAAATATGCAGGTGATTGAATTATGTTGATTTAGCTATTTAGCTTTTTATTTTTCATTTATATTATATTTAATGTTAAGTGCCATTTTATGGAGTTGTTTATGTTGTGAAGTTCTCTTGCAATTGTTACTTGTGATTTGTGCTTGTAACAAAACAAAAGCAAGTGTAAGTGATGCAAAAGAGGGAGTTAACTAAATTTCTGAGGGCTAAAGGATGGGAAGGCTTCAACTAATTTACCACCTTTGATTTGATGTTGAATACCTACTTTTTTCAGTTCTCTAAAACAAAAGACAGATGAACATTAATGTTATTGAACATGCCTTCTGAGATGCATTTCAGAGTTAATCATTTATATTTCCGCTGGTTTAATTCATTGTTTTGTGGTAGAAACTGGTGAGGTCACATTTTCATTCGTAGCATCCTTCTGTTCCTGCAGATACAATTTTGAAGAAGTACTCGTCAACCGTAGCCACAGTTTTTACAGGAATAGCATCTGCTGCACTTTTTGGTCATACCCTGACAATGAATTTTATCTTAGGAATCTCTATTGTGTTTATATCCATGCACCAGGTAATTATTATGTTTTTCCCATATCTCATATATTTGTTCAGTTTTTCTGAACCTTAACATAATTTCTATGATTTTCATTTATGTGTGTGAGAGAGAGAGAGCGAGGTTACTTAATTGCATGTAAATTGGCTTATATAATGTATTACCATACTTCCTCTTCAGTTCTTTTCGCCACTTTCAAAGGTCAAGGATGAATCACCGAAAGGTTGTCTGGAAATGATGGATGGTGAAAACAACCAGAGGTTGGTGCTTGCTCTCTTTGTTTGTATCCATTTACCATGAAGTTCTTGGCACAAATTATTCCATCGATGCCTCCTCATGAAAAAAAATATAGTATTGTTTTTGTATTTCTTAAAAAATTTCAGGTGGCATCTGGCTCCAGCACTAAAAAAATTCTACTCCTTCTATTATGTACTATCTGGCCAACTCCAGGAGGATTTAGATGAAATGTGAATCATCACTAGTTTTTCTAAATAGCATTTGGGATTCATGCCTTTGAGCTTGGCTTGATGGAACCTTGAGGCACAGATATCTTGCCTGTCAGGCTTGAAGTGCATTGCCGAAGTAATTCACTAGCTGACAAATACTGCTGTGGCTCTCTCTCTCTCTCTCTTTTTTCCCCACTTAGCAGTTAGAACAATATTCATGGGAAGAAATTAATAGAGCAACACATCACTAGTGAAAATTACTTTTCCTAAGTTAGCCTCTTCATCATAAAATCAATTGATGCCTTGCTTTTGGCGGACAGCTTATTTTGATTGCTAAGGTTAATAGATAGATATTTCACTCTTCGAAAGTTTTGACGGTGGACAAATAATTTTCAATTGACAAGAAAGTGAAAGACTGGTAAACTCTTTGTGACAGACTAGTGAATGTGCTTGCATTTCATAACACAGTTCACACAGACCAGATCCTGGACGTTATTCTCTTTCTCTTACTTGTATTTTTGGGCTAAATAATTATCTTTAGAAGTTCATCCACATTCAAGTCAAGTTCTTTAATTTCTTTTCTTGTAGAAAGGAAGTCTTCTTTAGCATCCTTGTCATGGATACAAAGCTTAAAGTTATTTTCTGCTCTTGCAATGATTGTTGATACTTGATACCATCACCGGGAGGAAAAAAAATGGTTTGTTAAAAAGGTGATTGATTGAAAATTTCTCTTTATCTTCCAGGTCAAAGGATGCATCCTTCATAAATATGACTGCCGGAGCAAATGAGGATGTAAGAGTCAATGGCTGTTGCAATTCTCTTTTTTTATTTTTTATTTATTTTTAAGAATTTTACCTATTCAAATGTCTTCTACAATGTCTTTTCTGGTATTCTCCAGGCTAGTCATCGAGTCGAACATGACGAGAAAGCGCCACTGCTTCCCATCTAAAGTTTACCAAAGGTATATGTCAGTTTTGACTTTTTATAAGTTGGCTCCATCTGATGGAGTCCTTACTGAAGTTGGCATAAAATAGATAACAATAAACTTCTGTTTTTTTTCTCCCTTCTTATATAGCATCAAACTTATTTTATGGCATATTTTTATGGAATCCCATGGCAGGGAGCAATCCGTTTTTACATTTCTGGGCAGGAAATATCCAAAACAGTTGAGAAGATCGCCAGTTCCAGTGACAGTAACACAATAGAATAAATGCCGCAAAAGAGATTCTTTATTTCATTTTGGGTTTGCTTCGTTGTCCATGGGAAGCCGCAGTATACCTTTGAGTAAGCCATCCACTAAACATCTTTGAAGCATCAATGACCTTTGAGAACCTGGTTTCTGCCGAAGGGCGAAAAGGCTAGAAATTTATACAGAGGTGTAGCAATTTTTTGTACTCACTCATGTATGCCATGCCTATCATTTCAATCCGACATCTCTTCATCCATATGATCTGCAACTCGTTTATGAATTTTGGTAAATGTCTCAAATTCCATAATGTCAAAATGTAGTATGGAAATTCTGGATCATCACTTGTTTAGAAACAGTAATTATCACTTCTTTTTTTTCTCTCATTAGTTGATGCCTTTTAAATTTATGTTGAAATGTCATATGTTAGCTTCCTTGGAAAAAGTAAGCACACCATTACTGGAGGTGCTGGGTTTGACTCTTAAGAGATAATTATGGTGTGTGATTGAGGAAAGTAGCACCAAGTGTGCATATCTTCATTTATTCAAAATGGCTTTGTCACAAGTACAAGTACATTAGAAATTATATATAATTTTATAAAATTGAATTGTACAAGTAGAAATTGAACTTATCCTTGAATCAACTTTACCGTTTGGGTTACTGGCAAATGCCATGAAATTTACTTTAAACGATAAGGAATAGTTCAACGCAAACCCCCTTAAATTGGGTGCACTATTTGTTAGACTGGTTGCCGTCTTCGCGTGTCAAAAGAAATAATTTGGTTGTCCCTTTTTATTTTTATTTTTTTGAAAATCAAACTTACATAATTAAGTTTACTAGTCCTCCACTTCAAAGAAAAAGAAGGGAAAAAAAAAAAAAAAAAAAAAGCCTCCTCCTGATTTTCTCCTTTTTTGGGCAATGGTGCGAGTGTGACAATGTTTCTGTCTTGAACCCAAACCTTCAAATCCATCTTTTTTACTAATACCAAACTAAAATTTTTATTTTATAACTAAAAATCATTTAATTCATCTCTATGTTCTTTTCATTTCAAAAAAAAAAAAAAAAAAAAAAGCAAAAAGCTCTCTCTCTGTATTTCTCCTTTTTTGGGCAATGGTGGAGTGTGACAATGTTCTGTCTTGATACCCAACACCTTCAAAAATCCATCTTTTTTACTAATAACCAATACTTATATTTTTATTATTACTAACTAAAATAATCATATTTAATCATTCTCTCTCTTTTCATTTCATTTTCCTTTCAAATAAAGTCTCTCTCTTTCTCTCTCCCTCACATTTCTATCCATTTTCGCCTTTTGTTTCCCTCTAATTTACAATCCCTACCCTCCGTCCCTCTCTCTCTCTTTCTAATTTCTAATTCACCTGGAACAATATGAACCATAATAATACTATATGATCATTTGATAGATTCCTGTTCTTCTATCTATCGATTCCATTCGGCTGTTAGGGTTTCAATATAATATATCGTTTTCCAATATGGAATCCGAGGATGAGTTCGATATGCAGGATGCCGCCGCTGATTCCGCTGATGACGATTTCTACAGCGGAGGAGACGATGCATTTGACAGCGATGACGCCGATGTTGCTGATTACGAGTTCATCGACAATGATTCGGATGATTCCGATGACCTCATCTCCCATCGCCACCAGGTTCCTTTTCTCCCATTAGATTCCCCTATTTTTCCTTTTTCACGTCTTTATGCTCGATTTTGCTTTTAGAAATTTTTTTAGCTTGATTTTTCCTAATCGAGCTAAAATTTCCTTTTATGGTTACAATATGTTACAAGTTTATACCTATTTTTTTATGATTGTCTGCCAAATTAATAACTTTTTCATGATTTATCATTTTGTTCCGCTTTTATCTGTTATTGTGTATTGATGTTGAGTAGGTTTAGGTCGATGATGATCAGTGTGTGTATATTTTTGTATAAATTTTCATTAGCTAAACTTTGTATGACGCGAACTAAGATTATTTTTCCATAGGACTTGTATAAAAAAGTTTCCACAATAATGCATAATTCTGATGGGAATCCAATCATTGCTCTATACCTTTTGTTGAAAATTCCACTAATAGCTTGTTAGGTTTCCCGATTGAGTTAGTTTGGTTCATGTTGAGAGAAATTTGAGCTTTTGTTTGGTCTGTTGCAAATTAGATTGGATTTGAAATTTGGTTTGGGAGTACGACCATTTGTTCTGACTCATTTTTTATTTTTTTAGCAAAACTACACTATTCTTAGTGAAGCAGATATCCATCAACGTCAAGAAGATGATATTATGAGGATATCTACTGTACTTTCCATTTCAAAGGTTTCAGCTAGCATTTTGCTCCGCTATTACAACTGGTAGGACAACACATACTGCATAGGCTTTGAAATCATGGGATGGAACATACAATTTGTCTTCCATAATACGTTGGTTCTGATGCATCATTTACATTTTCTATGAACCTGCAGGAGTGTCAGTAAAGTGCATGATGAATGGTTTGCAGATGAAGAAAAGGTTCGCAGGGCTGTTGGCTTATTGGAGAAACCAGTTGTTGAATTTCCAGATGGTAGAGAAGTAAGCAGTCAACATTAGTAGCAAAGCATTTTCTTCGAGATTTTGCATGAATATGGGGCTAGTTTTCAATTTAGTGCTCTCAGACCTTTTAAGCATTCTTCATCTGCTAATTAATTTGCAACGTGTTTCCATTTTTGACAGATGACATGTGGAATTTGTTTTGAAACCTATCCTTGTGATACGTTGCATGCTGCAGCTTGTGGTCATCCATTTTGTAATACGTGCTGGCAAGGTTTGTGTTATCTTAATAATGTGGGTGTCCTCGTCCGTGTTCTTTCTAAGGTCATGCTAAATATGCAAGTCATGTTTCCTCTTGGTTTCTAGTTCTGAATAGTAAGGAGCTATGTTCACACCATATACTAGTGTGTAGTGTTTAGGTTAAATTACCCATGAAGTCTGTGACTCTATACTTTCCTCTTTCCATCAATATTAGGAGTCTGAATGTGTTATACTTATCTAATTAGATTGGATAAATAAACGGATATGCTAATGATGAAAAGTTCATCCTCTTTACCATTCGGATATTTTCAATTGTCTGAATGATTAAGAACTTCTCATGGATCTTCTATTGTTTTATTTATTACTTATTCTATTTGAAACAGTATTTTAGAAGGGTCAGGCTACAATTGAATGGAAGTGTGTTACTACAGGGATAAAGTGTTGCCTATAGGGGTTTTAAGGTTTTGGGAGGATCATAGAAGTATGTAAGTTTTTGCCCTTAATGTGGTCTTGATCAATTCTCAATAGAATTTCTCTTGGGAAGTTAAATGGCACTGTGAGCAAATGAAAATCTTATAGAAACTTTGTTTCTTATGTCATATCCATAGCTGGTCTGCTATGTGCAGTAATTATAGTATTAGTGAACTTCTTGTGTGATTATAGTATGTTAGAAAAACTCTAATATTGAACATATTTTTCAGGACATAGATATTAGTATTTATTTACATTGGCCATATTCTCAGTTTTTCATATTACTGAAGCTGTATGTTTATCATCTTATATATTTGAGAATTTTTATCTTTTAATCTTTTCCTTTTCCTTTTACTTATTCATGCGTTTGGGTCTATTAATACATATTTTTTCAGGTCCTTATGTATCTGTTTTCCCTATGTAGGTTATATTAGCACATCTATTAATGATGGTCCTGGATGTTTGATGTTGCGATGTCCTGATCCATCTTGTAGTGCTGCTATTGGTAAAGATATGATAAATGAATTGGCTTCTGATGAAGACAAGGAAAAGTATTCCCGTTATTTCATTAGATCTTACATTGAGGACAACAGAAAGGTACTTTTTTTTTTGGCAATCTGAATGGACCATCCACCGTTTAAATTCAAAATGAACAAAAGTTTTTTACATTTTGAACTCTTCAGAAGTGCAAAATTGTTTTTGGAAATATTTCATTATGAATTTCTTTGTGAATGGAGCACCATCATGTGCTTTAAAATCCTATTTATTACTTACTCTATAAACTCCTTGTAAAAAAGGAGCTTTAACTTTTGAATGAATATTCACAGAACTCTACTGTTAGGGAAAATATAGATAAAAATATGCAAATCATATATTTTATTAGTGGGAGGTTGCTAAGTAAGCTTCCTTATTGTTGTGTGTAGTTTTCTAATCTTTAGTTAAGGTGTTTAAATGCCGTGGATGAGTGAAAGAATTAAGCTGAATTTTAAACAAAGTTTTGATTTTCTAAAAATCAGAGATCCTACAGTTCTCTTAAAGAAGATTGAAGAGATATTAGGGTTTCCTCATAATGAGCTTAATTCTACTTTTATGTTCAATCAAATAGACAATGTCTAGATCTGAATATACTTTTGTCAATGCTGTCTTTCTTTTAAGATAGGCTAAGTTTTAAGCTGATGGTACTAGTATTTTGGGTAGTTGAAACCAATTTCTATGTTTCCATTACATGTTGCCTTTCTTTTTATACCGTTTTCCTCTTCATGTTTAAGGCTTCCTATGTATTGGTCAACTGTAGGGTGTTCTGTAATAGTTAATAAATGTTGGAGTGATCATGAATTTATTGTTCACTCAATATATCATACGCTCACTTCTGCAACAATTTTTGTGCATATTATGGTTTTCCTATGCTAAGTTGAAAATGTTTTAGGATTGTAAATTTCCCTATTTAGTTTGCCTCAAATTTGTCTTAAACCAAACTTCATCAATTCTATGTATAGATGTTGGCAATGATGGCATTCCTAGTCCAGGATCGATAGAATTAGGTTGGGTTCATGTTGATCAATTTGACTAGCCCTTGGTCTTTTTCACGATATATGGTTAGGCGATTGTGCTTCTAGTGATTTATGATATTAATCTTTTCTTGATTGTTTTGTTTGTGTTATTCTGTAGACCAAATGGTGCCCTGCTCCAGGATGTGATTATGCTGTAGATTTTATTGTTGGCAGCGGAAGTTATGATGTTACTTGCCGCTGCTCATATAGCTTTTGTTGGAATGTGAGTGTCTTCGAATTAATTTGGAGCTGTAATCTCTTCATAGTTTTCTTAGACATATTGTTTTCATAAATAATTGTGAACTACATATGTCTAATTGTTCTTACTTTGTCTGGCACTTTTCGTATGAATGATCTTGCAGTGTACTGAAGAAGCTCACCGCCCTGTTGATTGTGGGACTGTGGCCAAGTGGATATTGAAGAATAGTGCCGAATCTGAAAATATGAACTGGTAAGGACCATGTGCTGAGATCTAGTTTTGGTCCCCTCTTAATTATGTCATTTTGGTAAATGGGAAAGGTTGAGGTGAGGTTATGTGAATTATTGAACAAGGGAATCTTCTTTCTGAGGACTGGGTGTTCTACACTATAATAAGTGTGTGTCTAAAGAGGATGGCCTCTCCTAATTTCCAGTGATTGGGTTACATTTTAATTGGCAACTCTTTCTTACAATTTTTTTTAGTTTACCTTTGGGCTTTTTCCCTAGTAAATGGGTGAAATGATTGTTGTTAGTGTTGTGGGTAAAGAAAAAATTCAGTTGAGTGATGGGATCTAACTGAACTATGTGGAATTTTCTTGGTTTTTCACAAATTATAGGTAGGCAAGATGAGTGTTGAACCATGTTTCAAATTTCTCCATATTTAATACAAATGATGTGTTCAATTTCAGGATACTGGCTAATTCCAAACCTTGTCCGAAGTGCAAGCGACCAATCGAGAAAAACCAAGGCTGTATGCATATTACATGCACACCACCTTGTAAATTTGAGTTTTGCTGGTAAGCACATGATTACTTTCCTCCCTCCCCAACACTCCAACCGCTGTCCCAACCAAAACAGGCATTCCAGTCTGCATTCTGTATTAATTTACTAAGGGACATAAACACGAGTTTTGGTGGTGCAGAATCATAATCATAAATTTCCTTCTGAATATTTGAACACTATGCATGGGAAAACTACAAGTATATTTTCCTGTTTATGTATTGCATCTGTTGGCTCTAGCAACCTATTCTTTTCCCCCTGTTGTGCATCTTTTCAGTGACAATGACTCTGCTCAAAGAAAGTTCTCCTTCATGAATGATGCTGATTTTCTTTTTCTAGAACTTTGTGCAGCTATTCTCTAATTTCATTCTTGAAACAAGATAAATTACAAAAAAAAAAAAATGTTCTACATTAATTCCCGGTAATCTGATTTTCTTTGGTTGTAGGCTTTGCCTTGGTGCATGGTCAGATCATGGGGAGAGGACTGGTGGGTTTTATGCATGTAACCGCTATGAGACTGCAAAGCAAGAGGGAGTGGTACATCATATGGTTCTATTTTTTTTTTCTTTTTTCTGATGAAGACTTCTACCCATGTCTTGCAATGCTTTTGTTTGGTGTTGCATAATTGTCTTTTGTTATAATTATTTCTTCTGCTTACATAGTATGACGAGGCTGAGAAGCGAAGAGAAATGGCCAAGAACTCTCTAGAAAGATATACTCATTATTATGAACGATGGGCCACCAACCAATCAGTAAGTGGCCATAATACTTTGCAGATACTTTGTGGAACATCTTTCATGTTAAATATTTGTATGATATTTTCAAATTTGATTCTGAGCATTTCCTTGCACTGCAGTCTAGGCAAAAGGCATTGACAGACCTACAGCAAATGCAAACTGTACATGTAAGTTGAGCTTCCGACTAGTAATTGTTTCTTAGTTATGCTACCATAGTTTTTTCTCAAGGTTCAATTGTTTTGTATTAATGAATGCAATATAAAAGATTGTTTCTTGCCTTTAACTCAAGTTGCAAAAGAATTGAGGCCCAAATCACCAATTGGGCTTGGCTCTTTCGAAGCTTGTCACAGCTCATTCATTGTAGAGAAAAGCGGAAAAAAGAAAGAAGTCTGACACTGACTTAATTCTGTTTACAAATAGCATAAATGGAAATATCATTCATTTGACTTCTTTGTATCCCATTTTGGTCACATGTTTGGAAATTGGTTGTCTATTTGATCCTGTACGGGATAATATTAAGCTGCAAGTTCCAGATGTCTAAAAAAAAATGAGAATAGGTGCTGGAGTGGGTGTACTGGGTAGTATGTATCTTCATTGCAGAATCCTCCTACCCACTTAACTCACTGGAAAGATAAAATCAGAGAACCTTCCAGCTGGTTTTAATGTACTTATTTTATGATGTGTCCAGTACACCAAAGATTATAGCTAAATATAGCCATAATTTATAATATTTTATCAAGGAAGTTGCGTGTAGCTCTAGGATAGGGCTCCTGGATTTGGTGGTTTGGCCCTTAAATTTGGGTGCTTTTGCTGGACTTGGTTCAGCTTATGAGTGGAGAGCAGTAAACTTCAGCTTCAGGAGTTCCCATTAAGCTCTGAGCTCAAATAACTAGATATTCTGGCTTCGCTCACTTGCATTCTTCACTAGTATATTATTGCACAATTTCCAGGAACGCAAGGTTCATGCAACTTGTTGTATGAGATCTTTTTATTGTTCTTAAGATGAGATTGATACTTGTTAAGAATCTTAACTTGTATTTTGTGTTTAATCTCAAAAATAACTAATGGATGCACGATGATTATCTAGTGCATATTTAAATATGTATGTTGTATAATGTTGGAAATTTGTGTTAATGGAGGGTGGCAAGCCTTAGATGAAACATTTGGATTCAAGTGAATACATGCTTTAATGGATGCTTCTCATTGGCTTGTAGTTTTTCTGGTAAGCATGTTCTGTTAAGAAAAATTTTACTTTCTTAAAGTGGGTCAAGTTATATCAATGAACTAGTTATAAAAATAACAAGTCCCAATTGAAATTGTTAGCCTGCAGCTTTAATTTTTTATATTCTCTGATATATTATGCTTAGTGATATCAGATTTTTTATTTGTTCAATATAGGTATAATTTTGTTTTGTAACTTACAGATTGATGGTCCTTTGTTTTTGTAGCTTGAGAAGCTGAGTGACATACAGTGTCAACCTGAGTCGCAGCTAAAGTTCATTACAGAGGCCTGGCTACAGGTAAATTCATATTACTGTCCGACTAGATTTTTACTGATCTTTTTTAAATACTTTTTTAATGTACACAAGTCCATTGATCGTTTGTTGCTTTTCTCTTCATCTTTGCTCTGTTCGCAGATCGTTGAATGCAGGCGAGTTTTGAAATGGACTTACGCCTATGGATATTATTTACCTGAGCATGAGCATGCCAAGAGACAGTTCTTTGAGTATTTGCAAGGTAAGTTGTCTCTTCATTTTGGAGCAAATCTTTTATCCTTGTTTAGTGTTCTGATCACAGAAAATGTTACACAGGTGAGGCCGAGTCTGGGTTAGAACGACTTCATCAATGTGCTGAGAAGGAGCTCCAAGTTTATCTAAATTCAGAGGGCCCTTCAAAGGATTTTAATGAATTCCGCACCAAACTTGCTGGACTCACCAGGTGATTCTGAGATTGTTGCTAAAAAGCTCTCTTCTATTTGCATAATGTTTTGCTTGGATGGGGGTTGTTGGGGTTATAAGATAAGGTTAAGTTATTGGGTTGTTTCGGAAGAGGGTTGAAGGACTGGGAGGTTCTTATGGTTATCTCTTTCTACTTCTTCTTCTCACTTTGATTTTTTTTAAATATCTCCCTTGGATGAACCACAACAGTGTGACCCGGAACTACTTTGAGAATTTAGTTCGAGCTTTGGAGAATGGTCTATCAGATGTGGACTCTCACGGTGCCTGCAGTAGGACAGCAAGCTCAAAGAGCTTGGGAGGGGGAAGCAGCAGGGGAAAAGGTGGAAGAGGCAAGGGCTCCACATCCAGATCAAGTGGTCCTAGCAGAAATATTGATGATTCTGGGCACTGGTCTTGCGAGCATTGCACCTTTGCTAATATCAGATCGGCCACCATTTGTGCAATGTGCCAGCATCGTCGATAAATCTCATCCGTTACTCAGATTTGCCACCTGGATTGAAGTTACCAGTTTTGCCTCCTTGGCTGTCCAGTTTTATTGGGAAGAGATCTTTATCGCCTTGCTGGGGAGGGAAAGAATAAAGTTCTGACTGGTCTCACAGCTTTAAGATCTGAACTGCAGTGACGGATAATGGAAATAGGAAGGGTGGGGAGGGGGGAGTAAAAGCTTCACCTCAAAGATTGTTTCTGGAATCAATCAGCTGTAAATAGTTCCTGCCATTTACGGCCATCTTAACTTGTATTGCCATCAGGCACACCAGGATCCATGCAAATGTATCCATCTGTAATCTTCATGGTAATTTATTTATGTTGTTACTAATAGAGTTATAGTAGACTTGAAAGCTTTCAAGTAATTTGTAGTAGTGATAACCACTTGGGGTCGATTGGCTGTAGCTGTATTGGCCCCAACTAGAATGAAATAAATATGTTGTACCATTTTATTATGCTTGATATATGTGTGTACTTGGTGAGTTGCTTTTAGCGTTGAAGACGAGAGCAGTTGATGACGGTTATAGATAAACCATCAAAATTTAAGTTAGATATGCATCTAAAGCTACCTCCAATAAGCTGAGGACATATCAAAATACAACAATCTTTAATGGGACGAGATAATTGAAAGTCGGTGTTTTTAAATGTCTGCGTGCAGCAACTTATAGAATTAGAGTTTACAAAATTACAAACTGAAATCGGTGGCTCACTTTGACTATACCGCATAGTCAATTCTGTTCCACTTATTCTTATTTCATGTAATCTTTTGTTCTACTTAATCCCTATTTCATGGCCACAATGTTGAGAAAGAAGACTTTTCTCGACAAGTTTAATTTATACTTGGCTCCCGTTCATTTAAAAAAAAAAAGCTAATTCTATGATAAATAAAAGAAAGCGAAAGAGAGAAATTGATTGGAAAAGAAAAAACAACAAAAAAAGGAGAAGATTTATTTGTCAATACACGTAAGAAATTAGCGACGTCTATCTACACTAGGAAAGATCCAGCCTGCAAGGTGTTGCTCCTCTTCCTCCGTGTGAACATTGGTAAATGCTCGACTTGGTTCCTTTTCCTCTTCTTACTCCACACAGCTATATGCTTCATCGGTTCTGCCTCAGCCTCATTATAGATAAATATTTCACGTGCTTCCTCTTCCTCCTCATCACACCACAGGATTAAGCCTGAGCCTTACCAGAGCCAAACGTCTTGCTTGGTTCTTCTCCTTCATATTTTGAAGTGGACCGAGTTGGATCACAAGACATTGCTGCATTGTACTCTTTCCTCTCCATTGTATAGCAGTCGAACCCCGCACTTGTTAACCTTGGAAGAAGCCATAGACTTGTTATTATAGTCTTCCATCAAGAATTCAAGCAATAATTCACTATAGCTGCACATGTCCTCTCCTTTCTCCTTAATTTTAAAACTGAAGTCACTGTTATAGTATACCAATGTCTGTTCCAACTCTGGTATTACATTCCTATCCCAATTGCAGAAACTTGCAGACAAGTGATAGCTTTTGCGCAACTGGATTTGAATTTGCATTCCATTCTCATCCGCCTTCCTTCAGCATGAATGATTTTCCCATATTCGAAAACAGCACAAAATGTGAAATCCAACAAGTTCTTATACCAATTTGGAGGCAATGAAATGGTACTCGAGAAACCTATGCTTTGATGTTGAACCCACTTTGGAATCTTATTTCCTGGAAGAATAACTGTAAGTTGCTTATCCTGAAATTCCTTACTTTTTTCTTCTACTTCTTGCATACAATACTATAGAAGTAAAAATGTGTGTGTGTGTGTGTGTGTGTGTGTGTGTGAGAGAGAGAGAGAGAGAGAGAGAGAGCACCTTGAGTTCGAGAATTGCATGTGCCAAATGTAGTATCCTGTGCTGTGCATGTACCAAAATGTTTCTGCATTCATTCTCATCCAAACTCAGGCAATTCATGAAAAAAAACCTACTTCAACCTTCTGTTAGTGATCTTATTGAATTTGAAGCTGTTTGGAGCGGTACACAACCGGTTGCATCGAGACGATGTAAGCATGGTGGAAATTCTGGCAATGATCTTTGCTTTCTGCAGAAGCTTAAGTTGAGCTCTCGAAGCCATGAAATTTGCTTGATGCTTGAAGGTATGCTCTCAAAATCGTTTCCCATTAGATTTAACCGACATAATTAAGATAAGTGAGGAAGATAGTTTACATGTTCCCATAGATTGATGCATGGTACAGCTATGGCAAGAAAGTAAAGATGCTTCATTTTGAAAACAACATTTGGAAGACTCTTAAGCCTTCTGCAGTCGCGCAAACTGAGGGATCTAACCTTACAAAGCAATCCAATGGATGAGGGTATTTCTTCTATTGCAGTACCCTTTAAACTTAAAAATTCTATTCTTGTTGGAACTTCAGGAAACTTGTTGATTTTTGAACAATTGTAGAGGTCAAGATGCTCCAAAGATCTCAAAAATTTGATGTTTGGAACATGTTTGATTTTTCTACAATTTGCCAGATTCAAGTATGAAGGTTCTTGAGACATCCAATAGATGGAGAAACCTCCACCAAATTCATGCAGCCTCCACAATCTATGCTCTCAAGAATCTGAAGTCCTGAGAAGTCTGGCATTTCAATCAAGTCTTTACAGTAACAGAGTTTGATCATTTTTAAACTTGGAAGTTCCTGTTATTCAAAAAGGAAAAAAAGAAGCACGTACGATGGTTAGGATTAGAAAATTAGCATTTCTGAACCTCCAATTTTTGCCAAAAGGAAATACTACAAGTTTACCTGCATTCCCTCCCAAAGTCTTTCAATACGACTACCACACATGTTAAGCTCAACAAGCATCTCAACATGAAACTTTGATGGCAAATTTTTCAGGGGACAGAAGTCCCATCGAAGAAACCTTAGTTCATCAGGAAAAGATACAAGGCCTTCAGGGAAGTGCACATCATTAGCAGGAAACTCAATGTTTCGAATATACAATTCATCATCTACACTGCTACCAGAATTATAGACTTTGAGCAATTTAATTCTATTCATATTGCAAAAAACTGTGGGAGCAATGCATTAGCGGTTTTTAGCACTATGTCAACAGCTTCAGTCCCCTAGCCAAATCAAAACAACAAATTAGCATTCAAACTTTAGAATGACTATGTCCTAATCTATCTCCTTTCCCCTCTACATAAAACATTGACATTAAAATGGAAATTCAAATCATATCACTTACATTATTTTTGGTTAACACATGGTAGATATCTTCATGATTCCACAATCTACTATGTTTTCCTGGCTCTTTAATGCATTCTCGGCAAACAATTTCCCTACCCATTTCTTGCAACAAATCATGTGTCAATAACAGCTGTATAGTGAGTCAATATCAGCTGTAATTATTGTATATATCTTTACTAATTTGCTATAATTCTGGTATTTAATAGCTGTAATCTGGGGATTTATTGGGGATGTAAATATCTCCTAATCTATCTCCTTTTCCCTCTAAACATAAAACCATTGACATTTAAAATGGAAATTTTCAAATCATCATCACTTACATTATTTTTGGTTAACACATGGTTAGATATCTTCATGACTTGCCACAATCTACTATGTTTTCCTGGCTCTTAATGCCATTCTTCGGCAAACAATTCATCACCCTACCCATTTCTGGCTAACAAATCATGTGTCAATAACAGCCTGTATAGTGAGTCAACATCAAGCTGTAATTATTGTAAATATATCTTACTAATTTGCTTATAATTCTGGTACTTAATAGCTGTAATCTGGGCGATTTATGGGATGTAAATATGGGATGTGATTGTGCTTAAATTTAGGGAATATTGTAAGGCTATCTCTTGTATTAAAATGTATATCGATACAGAAGCATGAAGAGATACAGAATTTTCTCCAAATTCTTTGTCTGTGTTATGGTATCAGAGCCTTACGACGATAACCTCCTTGTGTTTCTTGTCTGAGATAGTTCTCATCTTGTGTTGTTTTTTTTTCCCCTTTCCATATCATCTTGGGTTTTCTAATCATTTTGGAAAAATCTAGACGTTGTTGCTTGCACCCAAATTCACAGGCAAGAAATTACTTTGCTTTGGGAATTTCCAATTTCAAGATTTATCCAGGAAAAGACTTATGGGACTTTGTTGAGGTTCGAACTAGAAGCCGACGGATTCAACTAAAATAGCTGAAATGGGAAACAAAAGATGCTCGTCGATGAAAAGCTAGTTGTTGCAAACAATGGATCCTTCCATTGCTGCCAAACCTCAGACCATTCAAACACAGTGAAAAGCGATGTTGGGAGTATCTAAAAAAAAGTGTATGCTCAAGAATAATTCAGCTAGGCGTTTCAACTGGTCTATGCGGGCCACAGCAAAAGAATGTGCTCCACTTACACGGCAGGGGAAAATTAAATTTGTCAATCCAGGAATATTATTCGGGTTTTGTTGCTTTGTGGACTGAATATACTGAGATTTTATATGCTTCTATTCCTGAAGCATCTTTGGAGACAGTCATAAACCTTCATCAAACTAGTTAAAGAGATCAAAGAGATCGTTTTTTGATGAATCTCAGATCTGAATTTGAGATTGTCAGATCCAATTTGTTGGCTAGGACTAACATTCCATCTTTGGATGATTGTTTGAGTGAATTGCTTAGGGAGGAACAACGTCAAAAGACGCAGCATGCCTTAGAACAGCAAGGCAGCTTATCCAATGTTCTCAATGTTGCGTATGCAGCACAAACCAAAACTCGGAACCTGGCTGGAGTCCAATGTTACAGCTGCAAAGGATTTGGTCATATTGCAAGTCAATGTTCCAAAAATTTTGCAACTATTGCAAAACTAAGGGACATATTATTTCAGAGTGTAGAAAGAGCATTCCCCAGGAATCGTACATCTCAGGCTTTGCTGCTTCAAACAAACCAATCAATTTGGCGGCATCAACATCGAATAATTGCTTCTCAACAAGCTGTTTCTGTAACTTACTCAAGACAGTTCAACAAATAGTCATTTCAGCTCTTTCTGCACTTGAATTTACGGGTAAAAAACAAATCCCTCTCTAAAATCTGGCCTTTGTGAATTCAGCTGCATCAAATCACATTGACTCCCATCACTTGACAATCTGTCTGTAACATTAAAAAATATGATTGGGCACTTGAAAAATCGAGACTGCTAGTGGGAATCATGTTCCCATTATGGGCTCACTGGCGAGATTTCTTTCCTTCTCCTTTCTGAAGAATTGTTTTTTATTGCTCCTAAAATCCACTACAAATTTATTATCTGTTGGTACATAAATAGTGGAGAATAATTTGTGAAGTCATTTTTTCTCCCCTCTGGTTGTGTTGTGCAGGAGGTAATGGCGGGGGGGGGGGAAACGGTGGCGCAAAGGACCTAAATGGGGCAGATTTGTTTCCTCTTAATATCCCTGAACCGACCAAGCTTTCAAAAGTGTGTACTTCTTTTTCTAACTTACTTCAGTCAAGATTGAATATCCCAATATGGCATACGAAGTTGGGGTCATCTAATGATAAGGGACTATTTCTCTTTTGTTATAATCTGGTGGGTGTTGGCGAACTAAAACCTTGTCTAAAAATATTGATTTAATTTCTAGTTGCAAAATGGGGTAAAAGCAAAACCTTACCTTTTCCATCTCAGCTACTCATAAAAATGAATTCTTTTGATTTTAATCCATAGTTGATGTTTGGGGAATTTCACCTGTTATTTCTCATTAATCATTACAAAATATTTTTGTAAACCTTACATTGATGATTACAGTCGCTTCACTTGGATCTATTCTTTTACGACAAAATCAGAGGTCTTTGATAGTTTCCAAAATTTTTAGCCTTAAATCGAAAATCAGTTATTCTAAGACTATCAAAATCTTGCGTTCTGATTCGGGGGGAATACATGTCCACAAAAATTTCCAAAGTTTCCTTCAATCAAAAGGGATTCTATCTCAACGAAGTTGTCCATATTACCCCTCAGCCAAAATGTGTGCTGAGCGAAAAAATCGCCATTTACTTGATGGGTTCGAACTTTGCTCATGTGAATCATCTTGTTCCCACCACCAAAATTTTGGTTGAACCTATCCACTGCCGTACATTCTCATAAAATCGGACTTTCCCTCACAACTTCTCAATAATCAAAAAACACCATATTTTTGCTTCATAAAACCATAACCAAATTATAAACATTTACATCCTTTATGGATGTGTATGTTTTGTCCTTCTACCACCTCGACGAACGAACCAAGGCTTTCCCCACAATAATAAATGTGTCTTTCTTGGGCTACGCACCAAATCAAAAGGGTTTTTCACGTGTTTTGATCCAACCACCCAACGGATTCGTAATTTTCATAATTTCATTTTTTTCGATTACCAAAAAATTTTACTCTTCCTTTGAAGGCTCATCCAATACCTCTTCTTATACACTGCTTCCCATCTTTTTCAAGACAACTTACAATGAAGACAACTTCAATGACTCACCTTCCAACTCTTCTCTTCCAATAACCCGATTTCATCCTGGGATTGTGTATACTAGAAGACCTGTACTAGAAGACCTGTTCATAGACAAATTCAACAACAATCTGATACTCCATCAACAGTAATGGCACTTGAAGCTTCGCCTGGGTCCCCTCTGCCACCTGAGCTCGACATTGCACCTCCACCACTTAGAAGATCTGCTCAAACCATCAGAGCCCCAGACAGGTACGGTTTCTCTCCAGAAAGAAAAAATGAATCTCATACATCCATGGTTGCTACTTTGTCTTCTATTGCCATACCAAAGTCATATTCAGAAGCAATTAAATCTGATTGTTGGAAGAAAGCTATTCAAGATGAATTGGATGCTCTGGCAGAGAATCAGACTTGGCAACTTAAACCGTGTCCACCAGAAATCACTCCCATTGGTTCCAAATGGGTTTTTACTGTCAAATTGAAAGCAGATGGTTCTTTTGAACGTTGTAAAGCTCATCTGGTAGCGCTAGGAAATCGCCAGGAATATGGGATTGACTATGACGAAACATTTGCTCCGGTCGCGAAAATGACTACAGTTCGTACAATTTGGCTATTGCAGCTTCTCAAGACTGGCTTATACATCAAAATGGATGTTAAGAATGCCTTTAAGAATGCCTTTCTTCACGGGGATCTTAAAGAAAATGTTTTTATGCGTCCGCCACAGGGATTGCAAACTGGTCCAAATGAGGTATGTCAACTGCAACGTTCTCTGTATGGGTTGAAACAAGCCCCTCGTGCCTGGTTTGCAAAATTTCTTCAAACTTTGCTTGATCTCGCCTTCCAACAGAGTCAATATGATCCTTCTTTATTTTTCCAAAAGACAACTCAAGGCATAGTTATGTTACTTGTATATGTGGATGATGTTTTAATCTGGATGATGTTTTAATCACTGGTAGTGATACTGTTTGCATTCAACAATTGAAATCATCTTTAACTGCTTCATTTGCTTCATTTCACATGAAAGATCTAGGGTCTCTTACTTATTTCCTAGGATTAGAAGTTCACAGAAGCACCAAGGGAATCTTTGTAAATCAACACAAGTACATTCACGAACTAATTCACTTGGCTGGGTTAACAAACACAAAACCAGTGGATACTCCTATGGAAGTTAATGTCAAATTTCGTAAAGAGGAGGGTGAACTTCTACAGGATCCTACATTATATCGGCGCCTTGTTGGAAGTCTTATCTACTTGACAATAACAAGATCGGATATCTCTTTTGCTGTTAATTTGATGAGTCAATTCATGGCATCTCCACGCCACTTACATATGGTTGCTGTGAAATTGTGAAACGCATAATTCGCGTACTTGTATGGAACTCTCTATCATCGTGGTCTATTTTTTCCAGCTAACTCTCCTTACTCTTGCTGCTTTATAGTGACTCTGATTGGGCGGGGTTGCCCGGATACTCGTCGGTCTACAACCGGGTCGGTGTGTATATTTAGTGTGAAGCTTCTAATTTCTGGAAATGCAAGAAACAAGACAGAGTCTCCAAGTCTTCACTGAAGCGCGAATACTAGGCAAATGTTCTGCAAAACGATGCTCAGAAATTATATGGGTTGCCGTGGTTTTTATCTGAATTGGGTTACACTCAAGCTGCGGGTCAACTCCTCTTCATCGGATAATACTAGTGCCATCCAGATTGTCGCTTACATCCAGTCTACCATGAGCGCACCCAAACACATTGAAATAGACTGTCATTCAATCCGAGAATGTTGTTGATAATAATTTAATCACCTCCATATATTTTCTACAACACAGCAGATCGCCGATAATCCTGACCAAGCCCTCACTGCCTAGCTCGACATCAATTTTTCGCGTTAAACAAAAATTGATGCTGCTTGATTCACCAGCATCAATTTGAGGGGGTGTCCAATAAACAGCTGTATAGTGAGTCCAATATCAAGCTGTAAATTATTGTATATATCTTAACTAATTTGCTATAATTCTGGTATTTTAATACTTGTTTTTATAAAATTTTTTTTTTCTTGGGGAGGGATTTATTGGGGATGTAAATATATTTATTGGGGATGTAAATATGGGATGTGATGTGCTTAAATTTAGGAATATTGTAGGCTATCTCTTGTATAAATGTATATGATACAGAAGCATGAAGAGATACAGAATTTTCTCCAAATTCTTTTGTCTTGTTATCATGCATTTGCACTATGTCATCTGTTATACTAATCAATGATTCGTCATTGAATGTAATTAAGTTAAATAGGGTAGAGAAACCACATGCATCTAGTAATCATTCCACATGAAATATTTGTTCTCCATTGAAGAAACAAGCAACGTGAAGAAATATTTCCTGCTCCTCAAAATCAAGCCCATCAAAACTTATTCTCAACACATTTTGTATTTTCATATTAGGAGTCCTTTCAAGTTTCTCCAAAGCACTAATCCATTCTATTTTGCTCTCGCCATGTAGAAATGAACCCAAAATTTTAAGAGCCAAAGGGTTTCCTGCAGCA
Source organism: Jatropha curcas (assembly GCF_014843425.1). Next base: position 1,539,014 of record NW_023591140.1, read on the forward strand.
TAATTTACAGCTTTGTTTGCAAGTTTTACATAGTCTCCATCAGGATGGTTTTGTTTAAATGCGAAAATATGAAAAAGCTGTTGAGCTTCATGTTCCAATTAGTGGTTGAACTTCATATATACCATGAACTGTGTCTTGAAAGACACTTTTGTCTCTACTTGTTATAATGATTCTACTTCCTGCACCAAACCAATCCTGCTCTCTTGCTAAAAATTCTATTTGTTTGTAATCATCTAAATCATCAAGAACAATCAAAAACTTTTTAAAACGAAGTTGTTTAATTGTGAACATCAATGTTGACTTGGTAAACCTTCATTTAATATTCTCACAAGAAGCTCATCTCGCAATTGAGCTAGATTGCAATCACGAAAATTTTCAAGCAAGTAGCTGCCCTCACATTGAGAAGAAAATTTATCATATATGGCCTTAGCAATAGTTGTTTTACCAATACCTCCCATTCCCCATATTCCAATCACCCGAACATCATTTAAGCCAATGCATAATAATGATTCAAGCTCCATAGTTCTTATTTGCATCCCAACCAAATTCTCGAAATTATATGAACATGGATGTCTTAAATTTTTCAAAACTTCCTTGATAACATCTTCAATAAGTTCAGACTCAAGCCTATTGCAGTTAGGAAAGTAAAAACAGCAACTAGGGAAGCTGAATAAGTAAAACTAAACCAAAAAAAGAAAAAAAGATCACAACAAAGAACTATAAATTAACTATCAGGTATAATGAGAATGAAAAATGTTACCTGGTCTCAGACAAAACCTCCCCTGATATTTTGGCTGCTCTGCTTAATGCAATTTTCCACTTTTTCAGCTTGTCTAAGTTCTCCTTGAAATCTTTCTCGTGCTTAGCTAATGCTTCTCCAAAACTTCCAGTTTGGTTATCTACCTCTGTTGGGTCTACATAGTGAGAAATAGGAATTTGCTTTTGTCTTCTTGTGTCCTTGCATTCAAGGATCTTGACCAGTTCATCCAAGCAACATGAGGAAAAAGCATAATTTTTTGACAAGATAATCACTGAAATCTTTGAGTCTTCAATTGCTTTCAAGATTCCGGGTGTTGGGATTATGATCCCACAACACCGGGTTCAATCTCTTCTCCTCTTTCTAGTCTGTTGTCTATGAAGGTCACGATTCCTTGTCGACATAGAGCAGCATGGAGATGACTAGTAAAGGTATTATGAGTATCTGCACCTCTAAAACTAAGGAATACTTCATGCTTTAATGGCCAACACAAGAAGAAGAATAAGAAGACACGAGTTTAGTAAGATATATGCAGTAACTATCGAGAGAAGAATTCCTCCAAGTTTCGACGAGAGAAAAAACAAGAGTAGCTAGATTCCTTTTCTGCCCATTATTTCTTGTCACAGGAACTTTTATGGAAGTCAACAGTCTTCAGCATTATATTATAGTCATAATATGACCATATAGTTCAATAATGCATCCAGGCAACTTAGTATTTTCCTTTTGCTTTCCATGATTCGATGAACACTAATTTACCATCCAATCCATATGGTTACTACTTTACGATCAATTAGTTAGTTAACAGTGGATTTTAATTCCAAAGATTGGGGTCAGCGGTGACGTCATTAGTTAGTTAGTTAATTGGTTAATTAGTTAACTGGTCTTGATGCAGGGTCCACAAAAACAACATAGATTTTCTCCAAGCAAGTGTCAAATGGCACGTCATCAAGTTTGAAACTTGTGGGCATTTTCTTTTTGTTTGTGTTTTGGGAGATCTATACTGTATAGACTTCAGGTTCAGGAGGAATGCACCTGAAGAAATTAAGTTTGCATTCAAAAGGAAGACTGGCTGAAAGTAATGTGAGAAAAACTGACATGTGACGTAATGAACTCTGTAACTTAGATCAAGTAAATTTCATAAACCATAAACAGCAATTTAACAACTTGAATTTCCAACAGATAGTAATGCAGAAGAGTTCAGAAAGGTAAAGACAGCTAGATAGTGTAACTGCCATGCATCCATCTCAACAGTGCATTGTCTCATTGTTAGCGGCCTGCGATTTGAGCACACGTCCCATTGTATCTAAACCTACATCTGCTACAAGTAACCCACCACATTAATAAGAACTTGAACTTTATTTGTTAAAATTTCCCCTAGAATCGGTTTTTAAGTTCAGCCAAGTAACAATCTGGTTGGAGAAGTGGTTCTCGTACTTGAATTCATTTCACCATGCACAGCTCATAGCAGCAAAATTTCGCTGTTTGCATTTGGAACTAGTTTTGTGTCCGATATCATTGACCTTCTTCCATATTCCAGAGGATCTAAAACTTAGCTTTCCAGAATCATATAAATAAAGTTTGATGGTATCGAGCTACGCTTATATTCTGCAGCACTTGTTAAATCCTCATGGTTCGATAAGCAGTGTAAGCCAACAGCACCGGAATTGCAAGGCCATACGCCGGAAAATGGAACAATGGATTCATCTCATAAGCTTTCATAAGAGCTCTGCAATTCTGTGAGAAAGGCAATAAAATCAGAACAGAGAAGAATCTAATTCCAACAAATACAAATCAATGAACCCCACAAACATGGACTTGTGGTGAAGTCCATTTGTTGAATTCAAATAATAGCGATTGAATGATTCAACACATAAATTCGTTTCCCATATAATCATAAATATCGGACAGCAATCACTTAGATGTTCAGGAATAGAACAATAAGGTCATTCCCGGAAAGTCGGTGAGATTACTTGATTAACAGAAGCATCATGTTTCGTACCATATTTTCAGTTCTCAATGCAGTGTGTCAGAATCATACAACCAAGTTAGTTTCAAACTCAAGAATCCATGACTTTCTTCTACTCATGACCTGAAATCTACAGATATAAGATGGCCTTTCTTTCTTTTACTTAAAACTTTCTTCTCACTTACCATCAAACTAATCTACACTACAAGTTATGTATAAATCGAATTCCAGTTTCATTCATCTTGTTATCTTGCCATTCAAGACTTTGCAATCCTAGTTCCCACACATCAAATGGCTAACCTATAAATTAAAATACACATAATCTAAGAATGATGCTACACCCTCTTTGTCCAGAAATCTCAAGTTAAGGTCACTTGGCAATAGGAGAGTGGGCTAATATATCTCCTTTCATCTTATTTTCATATTGATGTGGAAAGCACATTGGGCAGGAGTGTTAACATCGTTGCCAACAAAAGCAAGCTTTGGTAATTAACTCCTCATCAAATCATGATGGTAACCCTCCCTCTCCCCCAACCACACACACAGAAAAAAAAAACATAATGACAATAATTTGATAAGATATGATGTATATACTCCACATAGCTTTAATTTTCATATTATGTGGGATAGGAATTGAAGATTACCATAAAATGCTTCCAACAGATTGCCAGGCAAATCACCAAGAGAAATTTTCGAATCCACCTCCGACCAAAATAAATTTTTGGTTGTCTACCTCCTCGATTATCATTCAGTTGAGATTTCTTGTTCTTCCAACTGGAATCATCATCTTCTTTCTTCCTTGAAAGAGAAAGAAAATGTTCCTTGTGCATACCTCTTTCAGCAGCCAATGCCCCAGCAACAAAAATTGCAGGCAAAACCACAAACAAGAGATGGGGAAGGACGACAACCATTATATCTGGAAACCCAATATATTCATGTCTTTTGCTGTTGTTGGGTGATCTCACCACCCATCCCATGTAGGTCATATACCCTCTATCCCCACCATCAGTGAAAACTTGCCCAATAAACCAGGGACATGACAAAAGGTAGATTAGGTATCCTAAAGTACCAAACCATACTATAGGAAGCCAGCAGAGTTCCTGTAAAACCCATATAATACCATTTAAGAAGCCTTTTCCGACAATAAAAGACTTGTAGGAGTATTGCTTTCTTGAGAATATGAGAAGAACTTTTGGAATAAGCAGAATTAAGAAGATTAAATATACAGTAGACCAAAATATTGGGTAATACAAGGCAGCCCATTGACAACCCATAACAAAAAATTCCTTCCACGTCCATGAGACCTCAGCATATAGTCCATTTACTGAAAATGGCCTCAGTTCAGTTAAAGTTGATCTTCCCATTATGTCAATTGCTTCTATTTGCAGCCAAAATCTATCAGGAGATGGATCCTCAAAGGCTCTATAATTCCAAGGAGCCGCATAAAAGTCCCCCCCGGACATATCCCCCTCAATTTTTGTCATGGATGTTTCCAAGACCAAGTTCAGAGTTCCAGGAATTGCATCGTAGATCCTAGCAACAACAGACACAATTGGAAAAACAGAAAACACAAGAACTCTGACTGTCTCATATGATGAAGGGACCATATGCTGACATTCATACTTTTGATGCCATGAAGATGCTGACATGAAGCGAGAGTCTAGTGGAAATGTGGGCAACACAATTGTTTTTTTGGCTCCTGACTTAAAATCAATGTCCAAATATGAAACATGACCTCTATCAATAGCCATAATCCGCATGGCTCGACTCTTCCGCCAGTCACCCATCTCCCATTCCCAGAACTCCTCAGGTGGTAGAGCTCCAAATGAACAATTTTTATAACTTCCGAAAGGTATTTGGTGCATATTAAACTGGAAAAGATTCTGTGAGGACAAAAAATTTTGAATTGACTGGTGGTGCCGCTTTAAATTCTTACCAAACCTAGTATGAAGATGCCCACACAGATACACTGATAGTGACTGATTAAGAAAAATATCTTTGAGGCTCTTACCAGAATGTGAGGATCCTGAAAATGAAAGTGGAAAATGCCCAAAGGATATCTTAGTTACGGGCTTATTCTGAAGATCCCATTGTGATAGTTGAGAATCTATTTGAGTTAATATTTGATCAGTAGGATGCCCGAAAAGGTTAGTTGGGCCCCGCAAACCAACAGACATTGTAGTATCCAATCCAACAAATAGATGCTTGCGCTTGCCAGTCTGGAAGATAGTAGAACAAGCAACAAAAATAAGAAAGAGTAAAGAAAGCTTTATGTTATCATTGAACAAAAGGACCTTAAAATAACGAGCAGAAGAGTATTGAGATCATCAAAATGACAGGCATGTTACAAAGTCTGGAAGCAAATGAAGTAAACAATTACCAAGCTGAAACTGAAAATTTGGTTAGTAAAATAAAATAAAATAAAATAAAACGACATCATTAGTGAAAGTGATTGTTTATAAATAGAAACAGTGACTGACCTCAACAGTTACACTATTGACATTTCCACTTCTTCCCAGTTGCCCATTAATGCTATATTTTGAAAAGAAATCAAATGAACCACCAGCAACAGGTACTCCAAAATTATCATGATTTCCTCTGAGATCATAGAAGATGTTCTTGTCAAGTCCGCTTCTTTTCACAACATCTTGCATTACATTCTGATATTCTAGCCACTCATCTTCATTTTGTTTCATTATTAACAAGTCCTCGCTTTTTCCATCTGGTAAAGAGAAGAACAATGTATTTTGAGCAGGTCCATCCAGTGATCACTATGATTGGTAAAGACAGTTCACAAGTGAGAACATCATAAATTAATCAAAAGAAATATATATTTATGTGCCTTTATTAAAGATATCTTGTAAGCCATATGCATCAATCTGAAATTGTTGCCTGTTTTTTGCCCCCTGAATCCTTGATAAAATTTCCATCAATTCTTGTACAAAGATTTCCAGATGACTGGCAATTCTTGTACAATGATTTCCAGATGACTGGCGCAGTTCCAGAGGTTAAATGTAAAAGGATATATGGCAACAGTAGTTTTCTGTATCCTAACCAAATCGAGCAATTTTACATTATTTACACCAGAAACGACGTCCCCAGATATGTACTTGCAAGAAATAATGAACGGAGATAAAGGTTTCATACTAACAGCGAGAATTTATTAAGTTCACTCGATGATCATTTGCATTGTAATGTCTTTGAAAGTGCATTGATATATCGAATTTTTCCCATTTCCTTTTACTTCTCAATTAACAACCGATTACTGATTTCTTGATCAATGGCAAATTCCCAGTATCCAACCAGGATATCCAAAAATAATACCACAATTTCTTTGCTCATATTCTTAGATGAACTCCCAACATGCAGCAAAGTGACTCAACGTGAAATTACTAAACACATACACATACAAACCAAAGAAAGAAAAACTACAATCATACCAGTGAGATCACCAGTGATGAGGACAAGACAAGGGTTGATCATTTGAAGAGCAGGACCAACGAATTTCTTGAAGTCAAGAGCTCTATCAGGGTGGTGGACACTGAAATGGAGATCAGAGAGCTGCACCACCCATATTACTGATTCTGGACCTCCTTTCACTTCTATCACCTTGCTTTCCCATTGTTTGGGTTGTGAGGAAACCAATTGCTCAGCTTCTTCCTGTTGGGCAGCAAGCGAAACGGAGGAGATAGAGATCAAAAGGCCTAAAAGCATCAAAACTAGGACACCCATGTCTCCTGAGCATGAAAATTGCTGGTGTCTCATTGTCCTGTATGAAATCACCCCAGCCCAAGTCGCCTGATCATACAAAGGCGTGAGCTTTGACTATCTACATTTCTCTAGATTCAATTGAGGAAATTATCCACTCTTGTTATGACACCTGGATGCCACGCTATCATTTCTTTTTTGTTCTTGTTTTTTAGTTTCCTATTTTCTTTTTGTTCTTTTCGTTCCCGTATCTCTCTATCGCTCCCTCTCTTCCACCTCAGTGACTTCACAAGTAGCAGAGAACCAGCAAACTTGAGCAAAGCTAGAAAGACTGAAGCTTCATTCTCATTGCAGGTTAGGTCAGGTATTTTCTTGAAGTTCTCTCTCTACCTATTCGCTTGTAGGTTGATTTTACTCTGCATTTGCTCTAGTTATTTACAGATTAAATCCCTAAAAATCTCAGGTAAAAGGAAATAAATTATTCATAAATTGACATGAATAGACTTAGAAAGGGAGAGAAGTGGAAATAGATATCCAAAATTCCGGTTAAGGGTGGCTGCCTATCAATGAATAAAAGAGGAAGAAACTTTATATTTCAATAATTAATTGCGTTGGTCCTTTTCAAGACTTTTGGATAATTCTGTGCTCCCACAAATGTAGAACATTCAAAGTTTAGGACTGAGATCTTCATGTCCTTGCAGGAACAAGGAATTTTGTGCAGGATATGTTTGGTGGTGATCCATTTGCGGAAGCAGTGAGGAAAGAACACTCGTCAAATTGAAGGTTTGAGCAACAACCATGCTTTAATGTTGTAGATGGTTTTAAATTCTAATGCATTTGTCAAATTTTGGCTTATAGTTCATGGCCTGTCAACTGGAGTTCAGGATGCTGAGGTCTGGTTTGTTAGCAATGGAGACTGAAGTCTCCAAAAGATCATGTATAAATCATGCAACTTGTGCTATGCAGAACTGGAGCGTTGCGCCTAATTTTAGTGGACAGACATCAAAGATTGGCGTAAATTTTCCCCCTTTCCTCAAACAGAGGTGCACTTCAACCCTTTGGACATATACATAATATATTGTTGAAAGATATCTATTTCCTGTTTATCCATGAGCATGGCATGTTACTGGACTGTTTGTTGTCAATATCACTAAAACAGACTGACACCACAATTTCTTGTAATTGTCTCTCTAAATAGCTAACTGGTGTCTAAATTATTTCAATTTCCTATATTGCTGCTACAAAATAATTAACTTAACAATACTATACTCATCTAGATTGCAATTTTTTGTCCAAGTTCATTATTGTGGTTATTGCTCGTGTTTCATTATCAAGTAGTGATTGGTATATCGGATGATTATAACTCCCAAACTAGTGATTGGTATCCTTGGAAACATTCATATTTTTCCTTTGAGTTGATATGGTTGACTCTCCTGTCACGGAACAGGTTTCAGTTGAGAAGATGTGATTGGAGAATACCCTTTGCCTTAGACACTGGGGGGATAGCTGGAAATGGTGGACCGGAGAATCTTGATGGTGACAGTTCTGGTCTTGGTGGCACCCGATTGGGAAGAATAGTAAGTGCAGGCAGCAGACAGCTACTCCAGAAGCTGAATTCAGCAAGAAAGAACTTCCCCATGAAGATATTTCTCCTCCTGTTGGGTTTCTACACAGCAAATGCACTGGCTACAATTCTTGGACAGACAGGTGACTGGGATGTATTGGTTGCAGGTGTTGTGGTTGCTGCCATTGAGGGGATCGGTATGCTTATGTACAAAAAGCCAACTTCTTTATCTACTGGTAGACTGCAGTCTTTTGTGGTGATGGTGAACTATTGGAAAGCAGGTGTGTGCTTAGGTCTCTTTGTTGATGCATTTAAATTAGGTAGCTGAGTTCCACTTCGTCATTAGCTCCTGCATCTTCCCTTTCGAGGCTTTCTTTTCTGGATAATCCAACTGGTCCCGCTGATAGGTTATCGACAATCATGCTTTAAATGTAATTCTGATGTTATTTTCACATTCTGCTGAGAACCTCCATCGCTGTTGTTTTCACTGAACAAGGTATGTTCACAAACAGATTCAATTGATGCAGTTGGTTGGAGTCGACTAGATTCAATAGCACCGTCATAAGATGTTCTATCATCTTTAACATATAACTAATGTTAATAGAGAAATGGAATGCCGTTGCTTCTTTATCCGGACAAGATGGTATCAGTTAAAGAATTTGTACTAAATTTAATAAATGCATAGATATTGTATTTCGGTATGGCCTCTGACAATGATTAGCTTACATTTGGAAAATTCTTTCTACAAAAGGCCCGACTTTCTTCTCAAAAATTGAATTGCTTGATAGTTTAGAACTTGTACGAAAATTTTCAGGATGTAATAAAGAAATGTTGTCCTCGTATATACTGGTTTTATTGCTCGATTTGGAATGATAAAAAACAAGGATGTAATAAAGGTTATAAAATATATTTATTGGCATTAACACTTACGTTCCCAAGTATAGTGATGATCAATCAGTTGCTGCAGCGACAACAGCTATAGTTGCAAGGCCATTGGCATCCATGATAGTGCGAGTTTATGAGACAAACTTGTAAATTACAAATCTCAAATAATGGATGAAAGGATAATAGCAAAGTCTCCGTATTCGCAGGCCTATTCAAATTTGCAAATTACACTAAATCATGGAGAGAGGGAGGAAAGGAATGAGAAACTACGTTAGACTTTATGGATTACAATGTCACAGCTATCTCACATTTTTTGTTGCATTTTACTTCAGATTCAATCTTATTAACCTTTTCTACTATGTACTGGATCTTTTCTGACAAGCCCTGCGTGTGCTCTTCAATGTGCTGGAATAGAAGGTCTATAAATTCTCTGAGGGAAGCGGACCGTCTTCTCTCCATTATCAGCTCTCTAGTTAGATCATTGATTCTCTTGTCATCGACCTACCAAAAGTCCCGAAAAAGGCAATAGGTTAAAAAAGAAAAATAAGTGACAGAGGGGAAGGGGTGAAGTTGATGAGTCGATATGAAGAAAATTTACCAAGAAAATGCTCGCATGCTTAGCTTAGCCTAATGCATATTCCAAGTATGAAGTTTCTTTGCGCAATTGATTCTCAGTTTATAAAAGAAAAGCTATTATGAGAATTCTCAAGGTTAATGCCTCACCGGCTGCTGCGAAGTTTTAGATTCAGTGCTCTTACCATACCACAGTTGAGTTGATGTGTAAGTCGATTGGGCACATGGAACTAGAAGGCTAGGATAACCTTCCAGTTCTGATACTACTGCTCCATGGTAATACCTTCTCCATTCATTATCAAATGATCAAATTTGCATGAAAATTTTCAGCAAAACTTGAGTTGACAAGAAAAATATTTCAAATTGCTCCTTCAAGTTGAATGCAATTCAAATAGTAAATATCCGAAGTATGAGAAATCATTTAACAGAAGCTTCTTAAAGAAAAGAATAGTGCAGTGGCTTAACTAGTAATTAGGAAAATAGTGAAGAATTTGGTTTGCAGACAGAAGCAAAAATCTGATGAGCCACATTAATAAGTAAGAGGAGTCTATCTAATGCCAGTCATTTTCTGTGATCATTTTGTTCTGATCCCCTTTTGCTTACTATATTTTTCTTTCAAAAAATTCAGACTTTGTTATTTTGCTTTTAAACTGTTGAGGAGGAACACCATAAATCATTTAGAATTTGATATGAAAGAATGCTATAAGTAATTCAAATGTTGAGGAAGGGGGACTAGGCCAAGAACTCATTTGAGTGTGCAATTCTATATTTTGCAAAAAACACAATGAGGCAACATCAAGACAAGATAGGTCCCGGATAGAGTTTCAATCACAATTCTCTTAAAATAAAAACCACTTGTTTGCATTGTCATGCTAATATCTAAAGAGCAAGAAGAGGCATATGACTCACATAGAAGTGAAGTTGTAAGCAACAACTGACAACTGCTCAATAAAGAGTTAAACTGAATGGCTTTGAAAATATGTTAAATGATTAGATAGAGAGAGAGAGAAAGAGAGCTAAAGCAATTGGAGTAAAGCTGACCAAACTTGTGAAAATATTAAAAGCACCCACGAAAAATGCAAAGCATGGATGCAGAAAAAAAGGAAAGATAAGTACAAATAATGGTTCATACCAAATTCTGAAGTTAGGAAGTAGGGGGATACAGAAAAGACAGCTTGGTTCATTTCTAATCTCAAAATATGATAATCCATTAGTCCTTGATCTGCTCTAGCTTATAACAATCATGTTCAAATAGCTAAATTTGTAATTGAATATCCGCAGAAGACATTGTACCAAAATAAACACTCAGAACATTTTTATGTAAATTTTAAAAGAAAAACAGACATAAAAATTTGGATTACCCAAATTTGATGCTTGTGTCAAATGGATGAGTACCAGATATCAAAAGAACTTGTAAGTTGTGCGCATCATGTCTACCTGTATCCTACTATGCATGCACACATTAAACATTATCATTTAACAATCAAAAGAACTGACCTGATGAAATTTATGGACACGTGCTCTGTGAGAAAGGCTATCATTCAATGCATGAGAGTGCTCCTTTATGAAGCTTCTAATGAACCATTTCCCTGTAGGTCTTTTTTTGAATGAAACCCTTGCTTTGCAACCCACTCTAATGGAAGTCCGAGGTTCTCGTGAACTTTTACATATCATTTCATTCTTATTTTTGGGTCTCTGGAAACCTGCTCTGCTACAGACAAGTGTTCGTGAAACAACAGATCCATCACAATGATGGGTTTGATTAATACGGGTTACAAAACCCATACGCATGGCATATGCAGAAAAAAACTCAAATGCAGCTTCTTCTGATTCAAATTCTTGACCTATATATGGTTCATCTATGTTTAACTGTGGTACTGATCCATTATAATTTCCATCCACTGTGCCATCACTTGCAATTTTATGATTGCTATCAATCCAACTATTTTCTTTACTAGGAGGATCTTTACTATGTTCATAATCAACCCCAATACCTTTACTATGGTCAGAATCCACTGCAACACAGGATACAGATTCTATACATTAGGGAGAATTTGGAGTTCATGATAAACAACCAAAAGAGAATTCTATTTAAAATTTAGGATTTTTGCACTTAACAAGAGAAACCGGAAAGCCCGAATAATGCTAGTCAACAATACCAAAAATTGGTAAGACTAGATCATTGCTTGAACTTGATGGAGACTCTATAGACCCATATATAATATCAATACAAAGAGGAAAAAAATAATAAAACAAAAGAAGACAAAAGGAGAAAAAAGTTAGATTGCAACTGAACTAGGGGATCACAACTTCCAAGTTCCAAATGGCGGGTAAGTTAATTATCAAATAAATATAAAGGCACAATTTTCACATAAAGAACCAAACAAATATATTAATCTAGTAAAGCTTTTTTTTCTTTTCCATGAAACTGAGAACAAAACTCATAATTTGAGCAAAACTATCCATTTATCAGGTAAAGTAATAACAGAAAAATGAAATGCAAAGAACTGACTTAAGCAGTTCAATCTGCAACAAGAAAACACATATATCTATAGATTACACATATTAAATTCAGTATAACAGACATTTCATTTTAATCAATGCAAAAATAATTTCCTTTAGCTTTTGAACATGGTATATAGCACAAACAGCAATTAACGCAATCAAACATCAACACTTATTCATTTATTTTTATTCTGTAATATAACAATCCATTTAGCCACAAATGACAAAAACCGATCAGCTTCTCTATATAAAGGATCGATCTTAGCAAAAAGAGAAAAACTTACTCATTGCTGGGCTAAAAGATCGTCAATCCTAGCCAGATTTTCTGTTCGGTTGACGGGAAAATTTGTTGTGGAAATGGAATCTATCCACCAAGTTACGGTGCCACGTGAAATCATAGATGGTAAATCATCAGACTTTAGACGGTCCAGATTAATGCAACACGTACAATTTCTCGATGAGAGAGCTTGGGAACCACCAAGAGAAGGTCTTCGGCCCCATTTGTTTGGGCCTAATGCTTACTATCATGGCCCAATTATAACCCAATCGAAGCTCGTTAGTTTTTAATTATTTTTTTTTTTCGTTTTATTATATTTCTAAGCCTTCAACTTGTAAGAAAGAAAATACATGGGAAAAACCTATTTACACCCGGATTATGGAACCATCTATATACAAAATTAATTATAAATAATATTTTGATTTGAATGAAAATATTTCTAACCATATATTTGAGAGAAAAACAGCAACATTATTTGATATGAATATGAAAAAATATTTCCAAAATAAAGAATAATACAACTATTTTTTTTTTTTTTTTTGGAAGATGAATAATGTTAATTTGTGGAGTAACAAAAAAGTAGGAGTTGATTATCTTTCTAACAATTAATTCATTAGAACCCCAATGACATATATAGTTTAATTTCCAAGTCAAAACTAATTTTTGAAACATTATTAATTTGCTTGTACTAATAATAAAGAATCAAATGCAAAAATCATGAAAATGGCCTTTTTGATGATTATATTGTTACATAATTTGATTTGGATGATTGTTCTGATGAGCACATGCAATGCATCCAGGGAAGTACCATCTCTGTCTCCGTCTCCGTCTCCATCTCCAAAATTTTTAGCCATTCTTGTGTTTGGTGATTCAACAATGGATACTGGAAATAACGATTATATTCAAACAATAGCAAAGGCAAATTTCATGCCATACGGGATTGATTATCCGGGAAAAATTCCAACAGGGAGGTTTTCAAATGGAAGACTTATTCCTGATTTCTTGGCTTCTTATTTAAGACTTAAAGAGGCAGTTCCTCCATTCTTGGACCCAGAACTCTCTGATAATGAACTCGTCACAGGTGTCAATTTCGCTTCTGCAGCTTCAGGATTCGACGAGTCGACCAATCTTGAATATAACATCCTACCAATTTCTAAGCAAATTGATAACTTCAGGAATTACATTGCAAGGTTAAACAAAATTGTTGGCGAAGAAAAGGCCAGAACCATAATTAATAATGCTTTAGTAGTTATTGGAGCAGGAACTAATGATGTATCAGGAAAGGCCGAGGAAAATGACATTAAGTACCATGATGTTTTGCTGAACAAGACACAAACATGCATAAAGGTAAGACTAATATGTATATTTTTTTTTCTTTGTCGGGACAAAAAAAAGTGTACATTTAAGTGGTTAACTTGCAGGAATTGTATGATCTTGGTTGTCGATATATGATAATATCTGGTCTCCCTCCGCTCGGTTGCCTCCCTAGTCGCAGGAGTCAGAAACTTGATATAGATGGGAAATGCTTGGAGGATCTAAATGCATATGCTTTATCTTACAACCAAAAGCTTATTAAGTTATTGTCTGAAATGCAAGCAATGGTTGCAGGAAGCAAAATTCGTTATGTAGATGTGTATCAACAAGTAATGGACATGGTCAATAACCCACAGAGATATGGTAATTTAGCATTCATCTTATAAATTTACATTTGAAAAAGTTTAATTTAGCTAATATGTTCTCTTTTTTGGTATATAATGAACAGGATTTGTGGAAACAAAAAAGATTTGTTGTGGGACTGGACTTTATGAACTGTCATTTCTTTGCAATCCAATCACAGTGACATGTGGAAAACAAAATCAGTTCTTGTTTTTTGATTCAACCCATCCAAGTCAAACATGCTACCTTTACCTTTCTAGATACATACAGAAAGAGGTTCTTCCCAAGTTAATGTAGCGATCAGTTAAGACTACTTGTTTATATACATGGAGGAAAGAAGAAGAAGAAGAAGAAGAAGAAGAATCATGCATAATGTATTCATGTATTTATTCATCTATTTTTTGCTATATTTCATGAAGTAAATTCTCAACTCGAGCTAGCTATAAGAGTTTCAAATCCATGGAATCATTAATTCCAAGATTGATTAATGGGGCTTAACGACTAAGGGATAATGGGATGAACAAAATCTTGATAAAAAGGATCTGAACGCCATAATTTAGCAAGAAACTGGGGAGAAGAGCATTGCCTGTGGAACTGTTCAACAACCCAAATTGTAGTTTCAGCTTTAGCAGGATCAATTATATCTTCGAGCAATAGCTTATCGTTTTCTTCTCTAGATTGGTCCCATTCTTTTAAAAGCTTGTCTGTCAGATAATGCAATGGCTGCTCATACTTTTGCTTAATGGATTTGGCTAATCCTTGCCAGCTTATGAAGGGAATAGGTGACACTGTCGCCCCGCTTGCTGGAATCAAAATCTGTTTCATGCATTGCTGATATTTTTCTGCTTTCCTAATTATTATCACATCTGTAAAATATTATATATAACAATACCGAAACTAAGTCTATGAATCACGAAAATTCTTCAAAAAAAAAAAAGCTGAAAACATAAAACTAAAACAAAAAATCCAAAAGATCACATAATATAAAAATAAAAAGTAAATCAACTACAGAAAATGAACACATAAAAGTGAATTTGAAACATGCTTATACCTGAATCTTCTGGGTGGTGGAGTGGTTGGCTATCCCGGCCAGTTTCTGCAATTTTAATTCTCTTACTTCTGTATGTTTTCTTTCCCACATGAATTCCTCCATTATTGTTTCTTTTTTGGCTCTGAACATGCTCACATGAATCATCGGATTCTGTCTCTGAATCTGTTAAATAAAGATGATCTTTCTGTAAGGGGCAATAGGGTCGTAGCATAATTCTAATGCTAGAAAGCTTAAACAAGAATCAAAACGAAAAAGGGTTTTGGCTGTTATTATCAGAAATTTAATTTCATAAAAAAAAAAAAAAAAAAAAAAAAAAAGATTTCACATAATATAAAAATTAAAACAGTAAATCAACTACAGAAATGAACAACATAAAAGTGAATTTGAAACATGCTTATACCTGAATCTTCTGGGTGGTGGAAGTGGTTGGCTATCCCGGCCAGTTTCGACCAATTTTTAATTCTCTTACTTCTGTATGTTTTCTTTCCCACCATGAAAGTCCTCCATTATTGTTTCTTTTTTTGGGCTCTGAACATGCTCACCATGAATTCATCGGATTCTGTCTCTGAATCTGTTTAAATAAAGATGATTCTTTCTGTAAGGCGGCAATAGGGTCGTAGCATAATTCTAAATGCTTAGAAAGCTTAAACAAGAACAAACGAAAAAAGGGTTTTGGCTTTATTATCATGAAATTTAATTTTCATAAAAAAAAAAAAAAAAAAAAAAAAAAAAAAAAAAAAAAAAAAAAAAAAAAAAAAAAAATGTTAGAAGGGTAACGCTAAGAGTGGTCCACCCTCTTGTGCATGCCACTAACAAATGTTGATTTAGCATTTGATTTTCCAGGTAAAGTTTCTAACTCGTTACTCTTATTTTACCAGGTTTGAGAGTCGGTAGGTTTACATTTTTAGCAAACCAATTAATATACCTGGACTTGGTTTCTTTCCTTTTAAATTAGCAAATAATACAATCTTAAAAAAAAAAAAAAAAAAAAAAAAAAAGGTAGAAGGGTACGTAAGAGTGGTCCACCCTCTTGTGCATGCACTACAAATGTTGATTAGCATTTGATTTTCCAGGTAAAGTTTCTTTAACTCGTTACTCTTATTTCCAGGTTTGAGAGGTGGTAGGTTACATTTTAGCAACAATTAATATCTGACTTGGTTTCTTGTCCTTTAATTAGCAAATAATACAATCTTAAGCGTCCTCAAGTTGTCAACTCTTTTGTGGATTTTAAAGAATTAAAGCGGCATTTTAATTTTTATACAATAACCTTAAAAAAGACAATTAAGGTAATTAAATTGGTAAAACCTTTGGTACCTTCTTATTATATATAGCATAGGAGCTACAATTGGAAACCTTTTTAGTAACTGATGTGTATTGTAATTATACAAGTAAAGTTGCCTATTTGAGAGATCATGCTAAATTAGAGTGATTTATAAATCGCTAATTGTATAAATTTATTTGTGTACTTTATAAAGAAAAATAATTTTATAGCACTTTTTATGTTGTAGAAGATTTATTATGTCTCTAAAATTATGAATTTTGATAATATTGTATGTTTCTCGTACTAGTAATAAATTTTTTTTATTATTATTTTTAATTTAAAAAGCTGTAAAGATCGAAGATGTTACAAAATTTTTTTACATATAAAAATAAAGGAGCGAACTTATGCGATTAAAAATCGATTCAACTTACAGTATATGCGAAGTGATATGATAAAAAAAAAATGATTGGGCTCTTCTCTCCTCCATTCTTGTTAAGCCCCAAATAATAGAAATACATGTTTGCGCTTAAAATTCCAGCAATCCCTGCGGCCCAAGCCCATTCTATTCTCAACATGTGGTAGCAATCAGCTACTTTCTTATTATGTGGATTCTGTCTCCCCTCTGCTCTCAAGTAATGTCGTTTGTTTAATAGATATAAGTAGTTCAATTGATTTGCATAAAACGACAAGCGAATAGGAGTACTAATATGGGATAAACATGGGGAGCTCATGAACATTTGCAATACATATACATATACGTACATATTTTCTTAGTTCCCAAACAGAAACCATTCTCTTAGCCAATCGTCTGGTTGGTTCTCGAGTTCGATATCTTCCGGTGTTATTTCGGTTTACAGAAATAGTAAGAGGAAAGACAATTAAAATTTTTTTTTTTGAAGTAAATCCCATTCTTTGTATAGTAAGTATGTTATTAAAAATTACAAAGTCTGGTATTAAAGAAAACTATCCGAGGATCTATAAATCCCACATGAAGTTCCACAAAATTGATAGCAACTGAGAATTTTAAGCTCTCAAATGCTATTGCTGAACTTCACTTAAGACCCTTTAATTAAATTTTGCTTCCAGCTGCAAAGTTAACTTAATTAACAAAAGTAAATAAAAAAAAAAAAAAATCAAAATTATGAAAATCAGTTTTCTGTATACAAAATAAACCCTCTCTCTCCTTTTCTTCTTTTACTATGTATCATTCCATACTGTGAAAGTTGAAGCTCCATGGCAAACAGCCACATTGTTAGACCTAGGTGCAAGAGCAGGAACTGCTGTTGGCACCCAGTTGTTACAGGTTGAGCCCTGATCATATGCACTTGCCTTCACAGCACCTGGTGATGAAGATGATGATTGTTGTTGTGATAGATAGTAGAAGTTTCTTGCATTGTAAGCATCTGATGAACCAAATATACTTTGATGATCATACCCAATTGCTTTCACTTCTCCATCTCCAAAACCATTCCCTTGATTTTGATTCCCATTGTTATTATTATTGGATATAACTGTTGCCATTGGAATTGCATACCCACTACTTCCATTGCTTCCATAACTCATTCCTTGACCATCACCTCCATTGCTGTATATAACTGAGTTAGACCCAGAACTATGTTCCATTGAAGAAGAATCCATGCTCATTAGATTATGTAGAATAGAAGGCTGAAAGAAATTGTGGGTATTGCCCAGTTGAAGTTGTTGATGATGAAGATCTTGAAGGCTATGGTTATTAGTATCAGAATCTTGTTCTTGCTTGCACCAAAGTCTTTGTCCATATGGATAGTGCATGCTAAATGGCTGGTTATGATGATGATGTGTTTGTTGAAATGCCAAACTGGGCCATCCATAGCCACTGCTGATACCATCTGTAAAATGTGAAGTTATATTGTCATTTTCTGTTCTTTGTGTATCCAGTATCATTTCTGCTTGCTCTACGTCTTTCAACCGCTTTGCTGCTCCTCCAATGGGCAATGTGCTGCTCTCTAAGATGCTGTTAACATCATATCTGCTCATGTCAAAGTTGGTCACAGCGTTCAATCCTCGGAATTTTATGGCTGCAATGTCATATGCCTCTGCTGCTTCTTCTTGAGTGCCTATCATAAAATCAAAATCATTAATATTTGTCTTCAAAGAAGCACATCAAATGAAACCAAGAAAGTAGAAAGTTCTTAATTAACAAAATCAATCAAGTAAACAAATAGCTTACTGAAAGTTCCCAAGTAAAGGTCTTTGTTGCCAGCAACTCTTCCGATTCTTGCTTGCCATCTCCCATGTTGATGGTGTCTGATATCAGAAAACAAATTAGCAAGAAATTTAAATTAGTATTCTTCCCACACAATAGTGTTTCTTGATAAATGTAACTTTATGCTTCTTTTCTTGATAATTAAAGAGAGTTTTTGTCTTATACATTGATGGGCATATGATTAAAAATAAAATAAGCAAAAGATCTGGTGGTAGTGAGATAGATGCTCTGCAACTTTGAAAGTAAATTAACAAATTAAAGTGCAGAAAAGAGAATGAGACAAAAGAATTGTAAGAATAAAAGTAGATCAAATGAGAGAATATAGAATTATAATATCATCCAATAGAATTATGAAGCAAATCTTGCTTAGATAATAATATCTTGATTGCAATTATACCAACTTTTCAATTTCAAGAATGTTATATTGCTAAAATCATGTAAAAATTCCAATTGAAGTTATATTATTGGTCATCAAGAACGGCTGCGATGTGATATTCCACTAAAACTACAACCGACAAATAAAGACTGAATCTTTATATCAATGGGCAGCAGCTTTTGCTTTCCATTAATTCTTCTAGCATGCCAAAATGGCCTACAAGGTAATTGTTTTTTTATTCCTCAGCCTCAAAGAGATTAAATAAAGATTGAATCTTTTCATTCTATAATATATGAAATGGATTGCCAATTAACTATTTCAAATGTCTGAACATGAGAACTTCCGCATGCATAATTTATTCATTCATATATACAAAAAGATTGAATCACTAAATTTCAATTTATCTGTTAAAAGAAATGGAGATTGATTACCTAGTTACACCTCGATAAATGGATGCACCACGAGAAAACCCACTGCTCTTCCTGCATTTAATTAGCATTTAACATATAAATAAAATGGGTTCCATTGTAGATTTGGAAAAATAGGAAGAAGAAGACAACGGCATTTATAAGTACCTTCGCAGAGACGCAACATATTCTTGCCTGGTCATGTGCTTCATTTCTTCTAACTCTTTTTCATAGTTACTAATCTGCAATTTTATTTACAAATGGAGTTTCATTTTCAGTAAACAAAACCCATATCAATCGCTGAAACTATACATATAAGGACACATAATCCCTGTTAATGGGATACTTTTGGGGAGCACAAGAGCTTAAATTATGTTGGATTTCAATATAATAAATTAATAATACTCCAAAACATTTCTCCACTAGTGTTTCAAATAAAGGAACTGCATCTCTACATTGCCCCATTTATTATTAGAAATAGTAATTTTATTTTAATACAAACAAATAAAAGAAAGGAACTTACTGGAAAATTTGTAGTTGTAGTTGTACCCCAGTATTTCAATGCAGCTAAATCATATGCTCTTGCTGCCTTTTCTTCTTTATCATAACCACCTGTATTGTATACATATATAATCAAGCAAAAAAATTATTTCACCATCAAAATACAAGTTTATAATATCATGAACAAAGCTTTTTCAATGGAGGGGAAAATAAAAAGAAACAAGAGAGAGAAAAAGAAGAGGTCTTTACCCAAATAAACTGCAATAAGATTTGTGAAAGCCCCACCAGATATATGAACATCAAAAAGGCCAAGACAAGTTAGTAGAAGATTAATCAAAGAAGATATAATTTTCCATTTTAAAGTTTAATTAATTAATTAATATATAAATATGTAACCCCATACCTTGCCTTCCCTTTCGAGTTTGTCCTTCTCTTCTGCAACTATTATCCCATAAATGAGCCTCATATCTACCCGTCCATCTATGTCTGATAAAAACAAAACCCTAAGCTCATTACCACATATAAACAACTAACAATGTAAGAATCAAAGGAAACAAATTTAAACAAGAAAAGAAGATTCATAGATTATTTTTAAGGTATATACCTAGTTACACCACGGTATATAGAAGTTCTTTGCCCAAAAGTATCAATAGATTTTCTGGGAACTGATTCAATAGCACCTGTTTGGCTATCGAGACCACTGCTTGTCGTTTTTTGCTGCTTGTTATTATCAGAAGAAGAACTATGATCTCCTCCACCACTGTTATTATTAATATTTCCTTCTCCAGTACTCATAGAAAGAGACAAACTCTGCGCACCACCGCCATTAATGTTCTTGGTTTCTTGTTGCTGTTGTTGTGTCGGTGCTGGTTGATTTCTTAACCAAGTCTTGATCATGGATAATCCAATGGAGCTATTACTATTATTATTAGCAGTATTCAGACTATTATTTTCTTCTCCGTTGCAGGTTGTATCATTTGCTGCTTGCAAGGAGCAGTCTTGGAACATGTAGTCTCCTGTAGTATTATACATGGTAGCAAGCTTGTTTTCATGATTGGCAAATGAATGGCCGCCAAGAAAGTTTTCAAGCTTGGGTTGCTGGTTTTGATCAAGATTTTGAGTATTGCATGAAGAACCTATAAGCATACACAAGTCTGAGTTTGTTTTGTAGGCAGTTTCTGGGTTCATGCTTAAACCCTTCATATTCCAATCTGTCAACAAAGTAAATTTTTTTCAAAAAAAAAAAAAAAATGAAAATGTTTTAATATTAGTGCTTTAAGAATCTAAGTTCTGAGAACTTGCAAGAATAAAAAATAAAAAATAGAAAGAAATAAAAAAGCACTTTAAACCATTCAAAGATTCAATAGAGAGGGTTAGGGTTTTAATAAAAAACTATGTTACAAACCTTGAGATTGGTTGTTTCTGAAAGCTTCAAGTATACCAAAAGGAGCAGGAAGGTTGAGAGAAGGAACAGTTGAGTCTGAAGTGAGATCGAAGCATTCTCCGGAGACACCGGTACCGGAGATTTCATCTGAGTGGAAACCTAAGCGAGAAGCCGTGGTTTGAGAGTGATCTTGATGATGATCTGATTGTGATGGGAGCTGTTGAGGAGAAAGAGAGAAACCTAACCAGTTGTTCATGGAGCTAGGCTGTGATTAATAAATAATACTAATAACAATAAAAAAGATTTTTAATCTCTTCCTTATGGTAAAAAGATAGGCAAAGAGAGAAGAAGAAGAACTATAGTTCATGCATGAAGAAGCTTAATAGAGAGAACTAAGAAGCACTCCATGTATGAGTTTATAGTGCTGAGAAGGAAGAAAAAATAAAATTTGAAAACTCAAATGAAGATTCATATAAAAAAAGTATGTGTGACAAAACCATAAATGGGGGCAGCCCTTCTCAGTCAAGGGTACTTAATCTTTTTCACCCTAAAAGATACAAATGAGAAAATGAATAACAGTGTAGATGCTGACCCTATGGACATTAATGTACTTTTGCATGTATCTAGTTAATAATTAATGTATTAATTTACCAAGAAAGAAACAAATGAAGAGCCCCAAATGACTTTAAAAGTGGTTTTGATGGTGTGTAACTAATCTCCATCTTCCTATTCTTTCTTTAATTACTTATTTAGGCACTCACTTCTCTCTCTATATGTATCAAAAATTGCTTACTATAAAGAATTAATTACATTATTAAAAGGAAAATTTTTGTCCTAAGTGTATGAGTAGTCTTATGCATCAAGCCAATCAAAGAAAATTTTTTTTTGGAAAAAAAAGCTATTATTTTATTTTTTTCCAATATATGTTAGAAAATGTTTCATTTGAATTAAAATATTATTTAAACTGCAGTCATACGCCGGATTTAGATAAATCTTTTTCATTAAAAATAATTAAAAGGTGCACGACTAACAAATAATATTTGAATGTACTTTTAGATGTTGTAGATTGCAATCTAAAATTAGACAAGTTGAACTTATCTTGAAGAGGCTATCTACCTTTGCTAGTACTATATTTTAAGAAGAGGATGAACACATGGGGTCATGACCTATAAGCATGTGGTTTCGTAAACTTAAAACAAACACCCTTTGAATGAAATCAACTTTCAAAGATTAGATATGCTAATACTTCTTTAATTGATTCTACTAATCATATTTAATATCTCATTAAGCATTTTTATAGTATAATAGAAACAAAGAACTCTCTCTCTCTCTCTCTCTCTCTCTCTCTCTCTCTGTGTCAATCTTTTATAAGTTATAGTTGTAGTTGTTTGGTGTAGAACACCTGTAGAAGATGATGATATGATATAGAGTATCTCTGACAAGAAACCCACACGCAGCCCCCTCTCCACACCCATTTATCCATGCCCAGTTGGACAAAAGTCATTTCAATGTCAGTATAATCTGTTCCTACCACTCTTCAAATATGCATCACCATCATCAACACCCATAACTTTCTCACATTCCATCCATCCATCTTCCTATTTATTTACTATTATCTTTTTAGTCCTAATCATCAAACTGCTCCCCCGCTAGAAACGGGAGTCTCTCTCTCTCTCTCTCTCTCTCTACTGTCAGTGCACATAACAATAATTCATGCATGACAGACATTTTTAAATATATAATGCAAGGTGGGGGAAGAAAAGAAAAGAAAAGCTATATAGTAATACTACGAATATAGTATTAGAAAGTGAAAATTGTAAAAGAAAAAAAGAAAAAAAATATGAACATGGGTACGCTTGTTGCACCCCTATAAGAGGACATTAACCCCTGTCTTCCGGGTCCTTATTATTTGAGGTTATATATTTCATTCTTTGTCAAATATATTAATCAATTTTCTGTTTTCTTGACATATATTTTTTTTTGGTTTTGAGAATTTGAGAGGGACAGATTGGAGGAAAGGAAAGGAAAATCTAATTTCCAAATGGAACTCTCAGATACTCATCTCCTTTTTCAATGCTTTTGTCAACTGATTCTTCTGTCTCTCTTTTTGTTTATTTATTAAAAACGTACTACATATTTCCATTAAAAAGAAATGAAAGAAAACGAAAAAGCATGTAAAATTTGTCACCATTTATGAATTATATATATACAGAATAGAATAGAATGAAGCATATAATAATAATACTCCCACTGGGGGCATGCATGTTCATATGGTTTGGTTTTGTATTTTATGGGAAAAAGAAGAAGGAAAGAGAAGAGATTGATCTCGAAGGGTGCAAAAATCACACACTGTAAGTTTGACCGTCAAGAAAGGAATCAAAGACGGTAAAACCACATGGCCCTTAAAGAACCTTATTAGTATTATATTAAAAGCCTGCACCTCCCACTGTAAAAATAAATGCTCTCGGTAATCTAATCATATAACCCAACCCTCTATCTTAACTAAAGTTAAAAACTTTCACACTCTCTTTGACCTACTCCTCTTTTAGCTAGGGTTGCCCTTCTTCTGCTCCCTAAAATATAATCCATTTTGTTAACCAGTAAATATTTTTCCTAATGAGACAAATATACTAGTATTCAAATTTATATTTTCGATTTTAGGGAAATTGAAATCGTTTATCATCTATCCCTTATTTCCGATGAGAGTACTAATAATAGAAGGTAATGTGCAAATAAAGAATTCGAAGAGTTTCACCGCTTGGCTCCATCTGGGAGCCTCGTGCGTTATGTGGAGGGTGCCCTTTTGGAGGGTATATATGTGTGCTATGCACCTGAAATCTGAATCATGAAAAGGGACTAGTGTCTTTCAGCCATCCACACAGAGTAATTATCAATTAAAACTTTTATTTTATATACCCAAAAGCCAAAAGAAATATTGAATGAATGCCATGTGTTTGGATTGGGATTTTTGCCACCGCAAAATAGAATGCCATGTGTTCCTCATGCCAGTACTTTTTTTTTTTTTTTGAAAATCATTCCTGCTATGCTGATCCAAAGCCACTCATGAGATGGTATCCTAGATAGAATATTTTCTTTTCATATAGGATTAATTTAGATTCCATCACCATTTTGTCTCATAATATCTTTCTCTCAAAAATTTATATGCAATACTTTTTCCTATGCTGAAGAATGACAGCAGCAATCAATCATAGGAATTGGAATTGCTCTTAAAGGTCACTAATTATTTTTTTTTTTTTTACTAATTAAAAGGGGATATAACCTTCTAATTATGAAATCTGAAAAAAGGCAAAGAAAATTCCCAAATCTCTTGGATTTGGAATTTTTTTTCCTAAATAGAAAAAAAAGAGTTGAGCTTGAGCCCATGTCGTAAGGAAGTTGGGCCCAGAGACATGGGTTACATAGTCCAATTATGCATGGAGCCCATACAGTCCATGCTTTTATCACACCAAAATTTGCAGAGCTGCTACTGACTTGGTGGGGTTGGTTCACCCTTGCACGTGACCCCAGCCAGAGAAGCCGCAAAAAGCTTAAAAATAAAATATTCTGAAAATTAATTTTATATTAATTCTGCAAACAAAATATCCATAGTGGACAGAATTTTTAATGTTACTAGGATAAATTTAAATATTTTAGGATTTAAAAGTTGTTGTCTGAAATATTTAATGATTTTAACTTGTTATAACTCGCTCAAAATCTGAATAAACAAACTCCTGAAAAAGAAATTACTTGGTTTGGAGTTTCTTCTCTGGATATTTAAACGTAGCCAAAAATTCTTAATAAGCAAAGAACATGTTTTTTTTTTTTTTTTAAATGATAATAAATTATTAAGATCATATTTCCCAACAGTTATAAATCTTTATAATAGTATTTAGAGTTTGAGAGAGCATGTTACAAAATTAAAGTTGATAAAGATAAACAATCAACCCAACGGATATTACAAAATTAACAATTACAACCCAACCGATATTAAGTGTGTACAGATAAATATATATACGCATACACAATATCTAAACAAGTATTTCTAAGAACACTGCTGCAATGCTTCGACTTTCCAATTTAAAATTATGGATCACAGTCATTCAGGCAGGCTAATATTAGAATGTGATTATGTCACACCTGAAATAGATAGTTTTGTCACTTATTTGAAATTAGCAGAAGAACTAATAAAACAATTTATAAAACAATCAACCCAACGGGATATACAAAAATTAACAATACAACCCCAACCGATTATTAAGTGTGTACAGATAAATATATATACGCATACCACAATATCTAAACAAGTATTTCAAGAACAACTGCTTTGCAATTGCTTCGACTTTCCAATTTAAAATTATGGATCACAGTCATTCAGGCAGGCTAATATTCAGGCTAATATTAGAATGTGATTATGTCACACCTGAAATAGATAGTTTTGTCACTTATTTGAAATTAGCAGAAGAACTAATAAAACAATTTAAAAAAAATAATTGAACGTTTTTGATGATTTTATATTGGGAAGATATACTATATTGGACTAGTTTTGTGGGCACAGAACAGTACAAGAATTATACTCTAAAATATACTGACACAGCTCAAAAACCAAAGCTCAAAAACCAAAGAAAGAGCCA
Source organism: Jatropha curcas (assembly GCF_014843425.1). The sequence continues at coordinate 1,564,761 of NW_023591140.1, forward strand.
GTGGGAACTGGGATTGCATTGGAGAAATCAGCGGAGCACCCACCCGTGCCTCCTCGGAAACTATACGTTCTCTTCTCTTCTCTTCTCTTCTCTTCTCTTCTTTACTCTATCTCTATCTGTATTTCCCACCTCTTCTCCGTCCCTCATCAGGGTATTTCCAAGAAAGAAAAAAAACTCTTCCTTTTTAGAGATCAAAAAGAACCCAGTTCTTCGTCCTCCATTTTCGTTTTCTTTTTATTTTTTTACCCGTTTCAATATCAACGTATATATATATATATAAGAATATATATATATATAAGAACAAGTCAAGTCAAAGGAGAAAGAGAGTTAAAATATTTTGTGTAATGGCAGCATTTAGAGTTAAAATATTAGTACAAGACTCATGCGTGTCTGTGACTGTCTCTATACTATCTCAAATAGAATACTCTCATAAGCCTCTCATAAGCTAACAACTCCTAGGAATGCTCATTCTCGTCTCTTTCTTTTATTTTCAAAACCCTAAGTAGGGTTGGGATTCAAACTTTTTTGACTTGGACTTTGCTAATTATGTTTATACTATCTTTTAACTCCATATTCCATTTAAATTTCAAAACCCTATGTAAATTTAAAACACATATTCTTGAAATATAGAAGAGATCAAACGCCAATACTAAGTAAGTTTTAGAGTTGAGCGATGTATAAGTCTTCTAATATTCAAAAACAGCTGACAGTTATTAAAATAACCAATAACTTCTAGAAATAACTGCAGCTATTAAAACAATCGATAACTATTAGAACAACTGATTTTATCGAACAGAACTCTAATCTTGAAATAATATTATATATATTTCTTGAAATTATATAAATATGGTCTTAGATTAAAGGGTTGAATCATTATTGGTACCCCAATGCCCTAAATTGATCTTCTCCCCTAATAAGGCCTTGGCATGTGTAAACATATGCATGAACATTCACATTACACCAAGCAAGCAAGGTGCATATTGTTGCGTGTGATTTAATTAAGGTGATCTTAATACATTACAGATTACACCAACTGTAAAATTAAATTAGGATAAGTCAAAATAGTTGGTGTATAGCCTATAGGGCCTACTTGCGTCTATCTAATTATACTAATTAGAAATGTTTCTGTTCCTTTTATAATATTTTTTATATATATATTACTTAATTAATCACCGCCCGATTCCATCAATATATCATTTTATTACTTAATTTGTCTCTGCTGGCTTCAAACTGTACATGTTAATCATGCAATTTGTCAAACTTTTTATTGCTTAATTAGGGAAAATTTACTTAAATTTCTAGGTACTGAAGAAATTAATATTATCCCATTTGGTTGGTGTGGTTTCTTTTGCTTATTTAAGGAACCAACTTATCTATTTTCTGACTTCTGACCCATAAACATTCACACAGTAACATAAAATATTACTTCTTTTTTTTTTTTTTTTTTTTTTTTTTTTTTTTTTTTTTTCAAATGCTTCTCTCTTTGGGCCAGGGTCCGCCCACAATTAGGCCCAGATTCTTTGGACCTCATAAGTCGATCTAATTTTTTATTATTTATGTTTTTTCTGACTAATTGGTACCAACTAATTAAACTGTTACTGTGTATATTGCGCTTGAGACTTCAAAGTCTAGATAAGCGATTCTTTATGTACTTGGAAGTAAATTGAGCATATTACTCTCTCAACAACAAATTTTGCCACTGTACTCATACAGAATAAGGCCTCCATGAACAAATGAATATTGAATACAGAATGCATATATTTTCAAGCAGAAAATATGTTCATGCATTAACATGAGAAGTTGAAGAAGCATCCATTACTCTGGATGTCCTTGAATGCTTAGCCAGCTTCTGCTTATTCTCAACTCCTAACCATTTTTGGATAAGTTGAAATACTTGTTTGTCGCGTAGCAGTCCACGGTGAGTTTTGTCGCGTAGCAGTCCACGGTGAGTTGCGGCAATTCCTACTCTCTCAACTGCCTCGAATCCATCCGCCTGAGAAATGGAAAAACCATTTGGTATTTAATCAAGGTACAGGAAATAAAAGCAACATCCTTTGAAAAATGCTTTTAGGTTGAATATAAATGCCTAGTGACAGTTTTGAGAAAATACCTTAGCTGATTCAGACGGAACGGTTCCATCTCCATCCACATAAGAATAATGGGGCTGTTACAAAAATTATTTTTCAGAAAAACAGGAGTTCAATATGAAACAAGAAATTGTGTCCTAGGTCTAAGATAACAGGTAAATCAAGACTATGAAATACTATATCATGGGAGAATTACATTAGCTTATCGAGTTTAAACTATTATGACCATAACTACATCTGGATCAGATATGAAGAAGCACACCTATCATCTATTATTTTCTCAAAAAATAGCTGCATTTTCATGTCAGGATTGTGTTATTGTCATGTTCTGTGTCCGTGCCTCAAAGAGGTTAAAATAGCAATCTTATGTAGGATGACTGTTTTAGTAGCATCATGTAGTCATCTGCACATTAACCACTTACCAAAGTGTGACAGACTTCAGACAAATCCTTGATTGGAGAGGTCTCTGTACCGTATCTGCATTATGTATAGATACATCAAAGCAGCTCAAATAAAGAACATTAGCACCACATAAAATTTAACTCATTTCCCAAAGTAAATCATACCGAACATCGAAAGGAGTATCAAATGATATCCCATAAATGTTATAGAAGGAAACTCCTTTTGGCAGTTGAGCATCATTGAGAATCTGGCGAGTACCAGCAGCCCACATGAGGATGGAAAAATTAAATGGTACAGCAAATGTATTTCCATTATAAGTTAGCTACAAAAGCAAGAAAAAAGTAATCAAAATATAGCTGGTGTGAAAATAAGGAATGCAAATTACAGAGCTAAACAAAAAGTCAGATGACAATCAAAATGATTCCTTTAACTTCTTCATTTGCTGTTGAGTCTCAGGGGAAAAAGGTTCTCTTAGGCGCATGGTCCTCAAGATTCAATCTCCAAGTGGGACTGAGGATTCTCAAAGCAAGCACGGCACTGGAAATGGAACTTAAAAGGGAAAGAGAGAGAGAGAGAGAGCAAAGAAAAAAGGTGTCACCGCTTCGACCTCAAATCCATTCATGGCCCTTCTTTCCAGAATTTGCCGTTATTGAGTAAGTTTGTTCAGTTGTAGCTTATTCTCCAACTTGTCCATGCATCAGCTAGGAGTAGATACAGATATCTTGATGCTAAACCATATAATTTTACCAAAACCCCAGCATACAGACCATGTTATGACATGACCAAATCTAAGATTGTTTGCAAGAATAAAAAACGTTACCTCATTATTCTTCAATGCTTCCTGGAAGAAAGTGATACTATCAAGTGGACCATAGGACTCCAACTCGATAGAAGTTTCATCACCATCTGATTGCTCTCGCCAAACTTGAATTTGCGGTTGTCTTTTCCAATTAAAATATGGATTTGCTAGCATCTCATAGATTGATGGCACTCAACCAACTATATACAAAAAAAGACAAGCACATCCACAAATGAATTTTTCACCAAATATCATCACAATATTATGCACAAAGAAAACTAAGAGATCATCTAACACTTAAGTTACATATGACCAGCCCAAGTGCCAGAAAAGAAAATTACCAGCTGGTGCATTGTCCATCTAGATACAAAAAAGTAGCTCTCAAAGCCTTCAACGAACTGTAACCCAGTTAACAAGGAATCATTGATACATCCCGGTGCACCTGTTAGCTTAAGAAATCAATTCTCAAGTTTGATTTAATAATTCAAAACAAAGAGAAAGAAAAATCAGGAAAAAAATATCAAATTGTAACAGAGAAGACTGGAATTAGATTATTAGGGTCCATACTATTGACCTTCCCTACAATTCAATTCAATTAGATGGTAAGCCATGGCATACATCATAGATTCCACGAGAAAGAGGTTTGAATAAGAAGAGGAGGTCTGATGAACAACTAAGAACATATCTCAAACAAACAAAAGTTAATATTGAAGATATATTTTCAGGAAACTAACATCTCTGTTTAATGCATGTTTGCTGCTCAAAAACATTATGTAATTTATAGTACCTTGAAAAGGGGTTGCAATGCAGATCCATTTGTTCACTAACTTTGAAAACACCTGCAATAAACAAGTTAAAAAAATAAATTGATAATGCCCCTTTATGCCCAATGAAGGGATTATACTTCTATCCATGATGTTCCATGAAACATGACAGTGCTTCAGGAAACATTATGCATACATCTGCATGAAGTGACATGAAACATGACACTAGCAGTCCGCCCATTGAATGCGAAATTATATTAACTTTTCTATGCCCAGAAGCTTCATAAGCAGTTTCCAGCTTTGATTTAAGTCCTTCCATTAATTTGTCAATTCTGCCAATAATAAAAAAACTTATGGCCTGAAATTAACTATAGATAATATGTAAAAACCTTAAAATAGTAGTCAGACAATATTAAATTTATGTAAAGCTGCAAAAGATATAGTAACATGACAGATGACAGCTGAAAAAACAACTTAATACACACACACATAAAATGAGTGGAAAATAGCTTACCTATTGCTTTGCCGGAAATCATAGCCATGTCCAAATAGTGTGGTTCCCTTCTTATATCCACATTTAATGAACATATTAATCATATCATGGAAATGATATACCTCTGTCAAGTGTGTACATTTAACAAACTGGAACATGGACGAATTTAACATCAGCAACATATAACAGAAAAATACTGTTTCGAATATGTCATACTAAATTTAATGTTGATATGTGCAGTAAAAGAACATATAACATACTGGTTCTTTTTTTTTCATTCATAGCAACCAAATACGATACGTGCATACATGAAAAGAAAATGATACCTGTCTTGGGATTATAAAGAGACCATATTCTCTTGAACTCATAATCAGCTAAGAGAATCCGGGCCCAAACCGGGGTCGAGAACCCGAACTTTTTGCTCTTGGAATTGAGAATAGACCCTCCGATTCCGGAAACTAGTAGGATTGAGTCACGCTCGGGTTCACTATCCACGGTGCTCGGACTTCCGAAACAAGGGCAGAAACCGCAATCTGGCAGCATCCTTTGCTTGACGCGGACAATGACTCTGGATTGGGATCACAGAGGAGCAAGAGTGGCAAGAAAATGGTAGCTTGCAGTGACACTGTGTTTGCAGTTGGTCAAATAGAAATAGAGTAGAGTTTTTGGACAAAAACGGGTAGATACGAGAAGCATGGAGACTGTGGACCAAACTTTGTACTTTGGTCCTTGTACTTTTAATTTATTTAGCCAGCTTTCTGATTTATGAATAAATACTCGTTCCACTACTCTTTTTCAGGTTTGGAATCAATATTTTCGGACATGGGAATAACAGAATCACGTGATACCGATGATATTGATGATTCTATTGTGACTTCTATTACGAGTCCTTGGTATGAGAAATTAATTGATACTGTGACTTCTATTCACATTTATGCCCACTATACTCTATTTATTTTTTTTGCTTCTTATAAACTTTCACTTTGCAAGAAAAATTTCTACACTAAAATCTTGTCTTAATGTTAATATTTTACTTTCCATCAAATTAACCAATATTTTTATTTCAATTCAATAAAAGACCGAGAAAGGGTAATTTCCTGAATAATTCAAAATAGTAAAGAAAAAAAAAAAACGTAATCTCCAATATGAAAGCGTCAAAGGAGTATCTCTTAACTGATTTAACTCCCCGACAGAACCCACTAGTTCTGTATGCACATAGTTCCCATGCGAACAACTCGGTATCTTCATCTCCCAACTCCGTGTCTTCTTCCGAATTACTGTATCGATTAGTTCCAGATACGAACGCCTCAATTCCCTGAATCCAAACTCTGTATCCTCAGTTACACTTTGTTCTTCACAAGGATCTATGGGAATCGGATTGGCACTTGAGCTATCAATTAATTCCAGATACGAACTTATCTTCCTCACCCACTCTGACTCCAATCCCAACTCTGTATCTTCTTCTGAAGGTTTTCTTTTTTGGATTAATTCTTTTAATTCGTTCGCACGCACAATGCGTATTCCACACCTTTTGATTACATTTTCATCGAAAGTTAGCTCGACCTCAGTCACACCTTGTTCTTCATAAGGATCTCTGGGAATGGGACTGGCACCAGAGGAGCTGTAACAATGGCCTGATTCAAAACGCACATATGAAGGGTATTTAATGGGAATGGGATTGGCAACAGAGAAGATGTAAAGATGGTCTGATGTAAGAGGCACATCGTTTGAAGGGAATTTAAGACTAAGGTAGCTGTTCCAAACCTCCTTGTTTTCCTCATATAGTGTAAACTTACAAGGACGCTGTCCCTCATAAACTGCTTTTCCTGAAATCACAACACAAATAACAAAACCTGCAATGTTCCACCACTTTTCACATGGAGGTAGGAGTAGTGTCAGCGGATTGCTGGAACTCTGACAGTTGAACCATTCAGGAATTTCGCTCCCAGGGAACCGCATAGAGATGTCAAGGAACATGAGCGAATGTGGCTCACCTAGATAGTACCCTTTCTGCATGAACAATTATTACCTATATTTTATTAGTACTTGACACGCACAAAAAAGTTCATTGGGATAAAAAGGAAAGGAAAGAATGATTTGAGAGAGATACCTCAGGGCAACATCTTTCATGTCGCATGCTAAGCACCAAACGACTTGCTAGAAGAAAAAGAAGGTGACTTTTCAACCATGTAAATGCCGCTTTGATATTCCCTTGATAATTATCATTCAATTTGGAGCAATTTGAGAATTCCATCAAAATATTCACCGGATTATTTTGTTTTTCAGATACATTTGGAAGATTTTCCAGAGAAGTGCAATTATTGGCATGTAGACTTGTAATTGTCGATGGAAGATCTGGCAATAACTGAAGCCTCTTGCAATTAGATACTTCGAGAGAATCAAGATGGGAAAGATTACTGATGCTTGATGGTAAGCTTACAAAATTATTTCCACTTAGATCGAGACGTTCCAGGAAGGGGAAGGAGACACTGAGGTCATTGGGAATTGCTCGTTCTGGGAGCTTGCAGTAACTTGCATTTAGTTCTTTCAAAGCGGGTAAACCTGAAGAAAACACAATTGCCATAGGATGTGGATTCTTCCAAGTCCAAGACATCAGCCATGGTGGGAGATGGAAATCCCATTGTTCAGCTAATTCCAATTGTTCCATACCAATCCCAGTTGCATCAAGCTTCTCCAAACAGGTCATATCCTCCCACCTATCTGGAAGTTTTATAAGTTTTGAACAACCACTCAAGATAAGAGTCTGAAGGGACTTCAAGTTACACATGCTACTCGGAAGAGCCACAAGGTTTCTACAGTTCTTCAGGTTCAGAAAAACAAGCCTTTTCATAACTCCGATAGATTGGTGTACTTCACGCAGGCTCTCACACCCTTCAAGATTCAACTTCTCAAGATTCGGGAGCCCTTGAAAGTCCGGGGTCTTGATTAGACTTCTTGAGTAACTAAGATCAATGACCTTCAACAACTCATTAACGGGCTGTAACAAGATATACCAAAAAAAAATGTATTATACATATATATAATGACATTGTAATAGACAGTTGAATAAAGAAACACTTACTTTAATCGATCTCTTCCATAGTTGTTCAATATTGCTGCATTTCATATGGAGCTCGACAAGTTTACCTGGTTGAAAATTTGATGGAAAAGATTTACAAGGACATTTATACCATTCCAAATACCTTAATTCATTGGAAAGATATTCAATATCCTGAGACGCGGGTACATCTCGGAGTATGAGCAATCTTAGCACTTTCATTCTGGAGAAGACTTTAGCACTCAATTGTTCCTCTTGTTTCCAGGAACGCAAGACTATAGCCTTAGCATTTGCTTCCTGACAATTGAAGGTATATAAGAAACAAGAGACAAACATAAAATTAGATACCTCAAAATTTTAAGTTATTGAATGAAATGTAGTCTGTAACTACAAAGTATTGCTTACCATGTTCTTCACTTGAATGTGAGAGACATCCTTGTCAAGCCATATTCTCCTACGTAGCCCTGGATTTTCACGAGATTCTTTATGAACAATTTCTCTTCCCATTTCTTGAATCAAATCATGCATCCACACACTTCCACAACAAATAGTTATGAGAGATTTATCAATGAGGTCTCCTATTGCACTATCTGGGAAGAATCCACAACTTTCTAGTACTTTTAGCACATAATCTGTCTCCATTCCTTTGAAGAAACATGCAATATCAAGGAATATTTCTTGTGATGTTCTGTCAAGCCCATCATAACTTAATTGAAGCTTGCTTAGAATTTCTTCATTTGGAATTTTTTTCAATTTATCTAATGTCTTGTTCCATTCCTTCACAGATTTACCAAACAAAGATGAACCTAAAACTTTAAGAGCTAAAGGGAGGCCACTGGCATATTTTACGAACTCATGACAAAGCTCTCGGTATTCCTCCTCGTGAAAATTGTTCTTGATGGCTTTTGAGCAAAAGAGTTCAGAAGCATCTTCATAATTTAACCCCTCAACCCAGTATGTCTCATCTACTCCATGTTGTTTCAATAAATGTTCATCTCTTGTTGTTATTATGACTCTACTTCCAATACCAAACCAATTTTCATCCCTTCTTCCAATCAATGACTCTAATTGCTCCAGCTGATCTACATCATCAAGAATGACCAAAATCCTTTTACGACAAAATCTATTTCTTATCTCATCAGTTCCTCCATAAACATCATATACTGGTATGCCGTCATACATACTGGTATGCCGTCATACATTAGTGTTGCAGATAGAAGTTGTTTCTGTAAAAAAACTATACCATTTTTTTCAAAAGATTCTCTAACACTTCCAAGGAAACAACTACCTTCAAATTGCCAACGAATAAACAACTACCTTCAAATTGCCAACGAATATCCTTGTAAACAACACCAGCAATAGTTGTTTTACCTATTCCTCCCATCCCACATATCCCTATAATTCGAACTTTATTCAATTGCTCTAGGTCCAAATAATCAAACATTTTCTCCAACCTAGACTCCATTCCCACAAAATCCTTGGCAATGCTATGACTTGATCTTCTCAATCGTCTAAGTATGGCCTCAACAATTTCGTCAATAAACTTTGACTCATCCCTGTAATGGCAGAGGTATTATGTTCAGAAAAATATAAATTAAATAGAAGTCATGTTTTAAATTAAATAGTTGTTTTAAAAGTCATGTTTTAAAAAATTTCTAGTATTTTATATATGGTTACAGGTCTGGCTTTTCTTAATTTTCTCTCTCTCTTTTCCCTAACAATAAGTAATTATTGACTTTCATTCATACCATTTAGAACTCTTTTTGTTAGTAAAAGCTATGTCTAGAACTGTTAATGTATTCCAATTTAATTAAATGTACAGTAATCTGATTAATCAAAAGCAGCAAGAACTTAATAAGAATAGTGAACTAAGATAGGATATAAAAATTAAAAAGAAGAAAGAAGTTGTTCTAACCTGTCGCCTAGATGCCATCCAGAGAGGTTGGCCACCTCCGTTAATGCAACTCTCCATTCTTGGACCTTCTGAAAGTGGTTTTTGAAAAGTTTTTCATACTCAGTGAAGGGTTCTCCAAATTTACCATCCTGATTTTGCACATCATATGGACTCACATCATAGAAAATAGGCAAAACGGTCTGCCTCCCAGCTTTCTTGCATTCAAAAATTTTTACGAGTTCATCCAAACACCAAGTGGAATTAGCATAATTTTGTGAGAAAATGACAACCAAGATTCCTGAATCTTGTATTGCTTTAGGGAGCTGTTGAGGCACGGACTCTCCTTTTGGAAGTTCTCTATCATCCTTGAAGGTGATGACTCCCTTTCGAATCAAATCGTTATACAGATGGCTAGTAAAATTGTTTCGAGTGTCTCCACCTCTGAAACTAAGGAACACATCATATCTCCATTCTTGTGCAGCAGCAGCAGAAGCCATGAGAAAGTTTCCTTTTTGGTTTCCTACTATGTTTGTAGGTCTCTTCGAATGTTACATAATCAAATCCGCTCCATGAAAGGATACAAAATAAGAAAGAAGCGAAAATGCTTTCAATAAATATACTATATACGGACTTATTTTAGTTTTATTTTTCATAATAATGATTGAATAAGCATCTTTCTGTGTATTAGAAAAATTTATGAGATGAATAATAGGTTAGTCACCCTCTTAGCTATATATATATAAAGATTCTGTAATGGAGATGAATAATAGGTTAGTCACCCTCTTATAGCTATATATATATATATATATATATATATATATTATTATATATACGTAAAAGAATAAGGTGATTACTAAATTGTAGTGTTTACGTACAATATATATAAAAGAATAAGGTGAATTACTAAATTGTTAGTGTTACGTACAAATTAGGGTAAATTAAGTTAGTTTCCAAGAAGATGATGATAGAAAGTAAAAACTAAAACAAGAAAGAAAGAAAGGAGATAGATCATAAATGAGATGTAATAGAGGCCATAAGATTGGAATTATTGGGACGCGAAGTGGGGGCACGTGTTTCAGAGATATGTGGCTGTGTGTAAAGAATGATTTTTATGCTCGCTACCTACTATGACTCCACTTGTCAATGCAACAAGAATGAGTTCATTACGCACACTCTCTTCTCTTCTATTTATATTTTACTTCTTGCTATTTTCCTCTTAATATATAAATCCAAACAACCCATTGCTTCTTTCTGCATGAGGTTGAGAGCTTTCTTCTTTAGATCACAGAGAGCTAGGGTTTCTTCAAGGCCCTGCTTCTTCTGTTTTTTCCATAGTTTCAGAGAGAGCTAGAAAGAGAGAGAGAGAGAGAGAGAGCCTTGTAAAGGTTATAATCAGAATCAGCAGCAGAATGAAAATATCTAACAAGAACCTTGTAAAAGTTGCCACGTCTAAAGCATGGATTGCCCAAAATCAGTAGCTAACCATTGAAACCACCACCAACGGACGGTGGTAAATTGATAATAAACGCTAAAGCCAAGTCTAGGTCATATAATAAGTATCCATCAACCTGTCTGATGCAGACAAATCTATTTACGGCACCATACCCTTCTCAAAGGGCATATGATATGTATTTGATGTGATTTTTATTAGGTATATTATTTATTTCCGCTTGAAAGTTACACACACTGACTTTTCCAACAAATTATTTCTTTTTGTCATTAGTTACTGTGTATGTATGGTGAATATTATAGCTCCCGCATTCTCGGTAACCGTTATAATATATGACAAACTTCGTCTAACGGTAGTATAATCCGTTATAAAGTCTATTAAAGAGTAATACAAATTTTAATAACATTTGGATCCTAAGGCATCAAAATTAATATAGAATGAATTGACATTTCATTTGATTATTTCTTTGTCTAAAATATAAGTGGTTTTAGAATAATTATTTTATTTCAAAATATAAGTCGTTTTGAGTATTTTAAGAAGTAATAAATGATAAATATATTTTTTAATTTTATCATTGTTTATATTAGAAAAAAAACTATCTTTATACATTATCTTTTGGTTTTGAGATAAAAGGGTAATTAGTCAAATTTTATTGTAATTTAAGAGAATCAACTATTTATTAACTCTCGCGTAAAAACCTTAAACGATTTACATTTTGGACTAAAAAAAAAAACTTTTTTTTACTATTTCACTTGTTTTATGCTTACATATAACACATCCCTCCCTCATCACCTAAGGGAGGTAATAATACACAAAAAGGGGAAAAGAGAGTATACAAACATTAATTATTTAGCCATTTATAATTAAATACATAAGAACATATTAAACTGCAATTTCGTTTGGATTAAGATCATTCGATGTTTCCAAGCTTCTCTCATTACTCTTCTTGCTTGCTTCCTCTATTTGTTCTTGTTCTTTTGCAACTTTTTTCTCATCGGGTTGAACATCCACTGGATAAACTTCAGAATTCCCTAACACTGGATAAACTTCAGTGTCGGTCTCATCCTTTGGAATATAAAGATTAGTTCTTTCAATAACAATATTAGTTATGAAATAAATTTTTCCTATTTAATAAAACAGCTTGCATTTCCAACATTATTTATGATGCAAACTTCATCTTTATGGATATCGATATAGAAAAAAAGAATAAAAATTAAACTAAACATATCTTATATATATACTTTAGTTTAATTTGCACCAGTACTCTAGTTCCATGCAACTTAAAAACTGATAACCAATCTTCCAGAGTATAGAGATTGAGAGTATAATTGTCACAAAGTAACTTCAAGGCATTTTCATTCTCTTAGCAAAGTTCCCACTTTCACTATCGATACTGTCACTGCAATAATCATCATGGCTTCTCTTGCTTGTAGCAGAATTGTTATGACAGGGGAAACCCAAGTTCTCAAGCCTGTTGCATTGTTCACCAACATCGTGCTCATATATTATGCGAAACCCACAGTACTTCACCTTCAATTTCACCAACATCGTGCTCATATATTATGCGAAACCCACAGTACTTCACCTTCAATCCATTTGAAAAAAATGTCATCTTTATTTTTCTACATGCTTCACCCCAAGCTACACCGTTTAAAGAGCTGCCTGGTATGAAGTTGAACCAAATTTTCTCTGCCATATTGCCTGCAGTATCCCCTGAGATTTCTGTGCTTTGGCGACCTAGAAATAATGGTTGATCTGACATATATGCGTGCAAATCACAGGAAAGACTAGCAGTTTCCGATAATGAAAGCGCATTGGGTTCGAAAACTACACAAATTGCAAACCCCATCCACTTGTTACTATACCAATATGGAGGCAGCTCCACTTCTAATGAAGATCCCATGCCCATATAGTCGAACCATTCAGGTACTTCATTTCCAGCTAAACACATTGATACATGAGAGCTTGGATTAAATAATCCCTGCATTAATGTTAGAAAATAAAAATGAAAAATTGTTGGTCATAATCTTTATTTCTTAAAGTCTATTTTGAAAAAGAAAAAGTATTTATGTTCAAGGAGAGAAACCTGGGAGCTATGCTTTAGCAGGAAATGCAGGTAACTTGTCACCCTCGCAAAAGCTGTGCAATTTTTGCCTTGAACCTCAACCAACTGGATGCGATTCACGAAAGTTAATGATGAATGTTTCGAGTTTCGAACCCTCTTTTTAAGTGGATTTGGAAAGTTTTCTTTGTGGCGGTTAAACCTTCAACATTAGATTAACAATAGTTGATGCAAGACCAGCATAGACTGAAATCCTTTCGCAATTAGGAACAAAGGTTTTCCAATTTGTAAATGGCTAGTGATAGTTCTTGGAAGCAAAGCTCCTAAGGAAAGAGACAACCATGCGTACTGAGATACAAATACTAGATTTTTGAAGATTTGGCAATGACTGAAGCCTCGTTGCAATCAGCAAAACCCGTAGGTCTTCAAGTTTTTCGAAAGTCTGATAATGCTTGTAAGGAATGCTGACAAAGTCATTTCCCCTTTAGATTTAAATGTTTTGCAACAATGGGAAGAGCTCAGATCAATTAGGAAGTGTCCTTCCAGCAGATTGGCAAGTAACTTAAGTCTAATGTTCTCAAAGAGCTTAAAATGAAAAGAGGGCAAAAAAGAAATGAAAATTTTGATTCTTCTTTGGAATAACATGAAGGAATAACAAGATCCCATAGTTTTAAGCATTTGTAAGTTCTCTCGCAGCTATTCCGCCGATATTAAGCTTCTCCAAACTTGCCATATCTCCTAACCTTTCAAGGCAAGGCTTTGTCAAGTTTTGAGTCAGCCTTGCAAAATAAGACGGCTTAAGTGACTTCAAATCGCAAAAAATAATGCTATTTGGAATCCTGACAAGACCTTGCAGTCTTTTTCAAATCAAATTATATGTGGAGCCTGTTTAAGAACTCCAATGGATTCATCTACTCATATAGTCTCGTGCAACCTTCAAGATTCAGCTTTTCAAGGTTTGCAGCTTCTCTGAAGTCCATGATCTTGATTAAGTTACAGAGTAACTAAGATCATCACCTTTAACATCTTCAAAGGCTGTGAAGAAGTTATATAAAATCAAATTTAAATAATTGGAAGCCACAAAAATTAATGAACGCTCAAATGAAATAGTTAATACATACCTTTAATTCGCCTGCCATAGAATGTTGAATGTTGCTTGCATCGCATATGAGAGCTTCACAAGTTTTAATCCGGTTGGAAATTGGATGGAAGAGATTTTGAAAGGATATCTATCCCAATCAAGATATCTGAGCTTATTTGGAAAAGATACTCAAGACCCTCGAGAAATGTAGATTTTGAGTTTGAGAGCCCCAGCAGCCTTTTCATTTTCATGAAAGATTTAGCACTCAAATGTCCATCTTCTTGTTCACATGAATCTAGGACAATGCCTTCAACTTGATCGGTTCCCTAAACATTAAAGGACGAGAACAATGAAAACTGAGAACAAAATATATCTAACCAGTAGTTTTTAGTTGCATTGTGGTATGAAAAGACAAATTATTTATCGTATTTTTCGACAAGATATGATAAACATCTTTGTAAAGCCACAATCTGCTTCGCTTTCGTGGTTCTTCATAGCAAGATTGTCGAACAATTTCTCTACCCATTTCTCCGTTCAAAAAAAGACCATATAAAGTTTTCCTAATCTGCATTTCAACGCGTTAAAAATCAGACGGATGACCAATTCTATCTACTCTATTATTTTTTTTTTTTTTTTCACTTCTAAAAATCATTACTTTAATAATCCCAATCCATGGGATTTTTTTTTAATATTATTATGACCGTTCTCATATGAATTTTATACGAGATTAATCTTATTTTCAAATCTATAAATAATATTTTCCGTTAAACTCAAATGGGTCATACCAAGGAGAGTAGCTTTTATTTTATGGTAGTTATTAGGCATGGCCGGTTCAGTGAACCGCCGGTTTGAGATGTCTAAAATTTTGAACCGGAACCGACCCTGGAACCTCCTGTTCCGGCACGGTTCAGCACGGTTCCGGCGAACCGACGGTTCAAATTACGGTTCCGACATTACGCAAATTTTTAAAATTTTTTCCCCCCCCGCGACATTACGGCAAATTTTTTAAAAAATAATAAAATTTTGATTCCGAATTCATGAATAAATAATAATTTTAAAATGTTTAAATTTATTAACTAAATGAATTATTATAAATTTTTTAAAGAAAAACATCTATTACTAACTTAGAAAACTATTTATTCATTAAATTTACAAATTTTGCTAATTTACTAATATAATAAACTATAAATGGAATATTAAAATTAATGGATGAGTTTTGGAAATTTATTATTTTCAAATACTAAGAAAATTATTTTAAAAAATCAAAATGAAGTAAATTTATAAATGGAAAAATTTGAGATTAGAGAAAGAATATTGGAAAATTGGATGTAAAGAAATAAAAATAAACAATAGTAATTCCAAATATTAAGGAAATAAAGCAATAGAAAAAATAATGAACTAATGGAAATTGAGAGAATTTTGATTGAGAATATGAAACATCCCGATTTTATTTTTCGAAACTTTCGAAATTTTTTTATTAATTAAAAAAAAAATCGCAAATTTTGGCCGCGTGGGCTGCAAACGTAATACAGTCTCAACTCGAGCCAAATTTTCGAATTGGGCCCAAGCCCAAATAAATGTCAAAAATTTTGAATCGTAAACAGATAAGATTTTTGAGAAATAATATGAAACCCCGTAATTTAACCTATTATGAATATATATAAATTATTTATCCTAAAAATCAAATATTGTTACTATTAATATTTTTATTATTATTATCATTGAGTAAATGGAGAAAAAGTTACGGAACCTAATTAAAACAATCGAAATAAATGGAACCGGACCCGGAAATCAAATTGATTTTTGGAAAACCACACGAATAACCTGAAAACCAAGTTCGAATCGAACCGGAATAATCTAGAAACTGATTTATTTTCTTTTTCTTCCTCTCTTCCTCTTCTTTCTTCGTTTTTTTTCAGCAGGAGTGGCGACCCCTCTCTTCTTCCTCCCTCCATTGGTTTTTCGGTGACCTCGTCATCACCAAATGGCTCCAGTCCTCTCCATCATCGATGGCGAGCTTCTCCCTCTCCTTCTTCATCTCCGATTCTGGCAAAGCCTGGGAATCACGAGCAAGTCACCATTCTGTTTCGCTCGAGACAGTTGCGTCTCCGGCGATTGAGGACCAGTCGAGTGGTCCTTCTCATCGGCGACAACCCTCCAGTCTCTCTCTCACTTCGTGTAGTTGTCGTTAGCGCAGCAAGGGAGGCGCATGGGTTGTGTTAAACTGATCTACACAGCCCCCATTTTCTGCTTTTCTTCCCGTTTTTCGGCCCCGTTTTTCTGGCCAAATGAGCTACTACTAGTCAACAAACAAGCGTTAGATTTTGGGCTCTCAAGAAATTTCGGCAATTTGGTGTGGACCAACGTGACTCTGGGCAGAATTCGACTTTCCGGCCACCGTGAACGGCGGTCCGGAGAGTCTCCTGGCGAGGCGAGCCTCCGGCGAGGCACCAAGGGACAAAATCTTCCTCTCTTTGTGAGGATCGTGGAATCGTCACCTGAATTTCGATCGGTACGCCTGATCATGGAATCATCATCCGACTTTCGATTGGTACGCCCTAAGACCCAGTTCTTAATTTTTGTATAAATTTCAAATTTAATTGATTAGTAAATTAATCGATTATTTAAGAAGATTTAATTAAATAACAAGAAATTAGAGTATTGGGATAGTTATATGTAAACAAAACATTTGTCTTTAATCGAATATGATTCCTCGTTAGGGAACCTCGTTAGATAAATACACTAAATCTTGAAATTTAGGTTACAAGTCATTTAGAATAATTGTTACAAATTGAAATGTGAAAGATAAATTGGAATTAGTTAGTTAATTAGTATAATCATTAGCTTAAAACCAGTTGGTTGTGCATAAGATAATTAAGAGGTGTTTTCAAATGATTAACGGAGTTTAGATGTATAATTCTGATAAACTAAGATTTCGAAAGCCTAACCACTTCTGATATGGATATAAGAATATAAGAATCAAATCTAGATAAATAATAGTTATAAATAGTTATTGTTAAAAATGGGTTTTAACAACTTAACAATTTAATTACCACAAAGTTATTAATTTGGTCAGCTTATGATTTAGCAAATAATTTTATATGAGTATTGTTGAAACAGGTTGAAAGTTGTTATATTTATAAACTTATGGTTGAGATAATTGGGTGTTGATACTGATGTTTAAGGAGGATGGGACTTAAATTGTTGATTGCCCGACGGATGGGCTGCGTACATTGATTGATAAATATATATAATATTGTGATATTTGAGCAGCGACTGTTCTTCCATAGAACAGTTGCGTGGCGCGACTGTCTCCCATTTCCAGTTTATCTTTATTATTTTATCTTAATTTTGTTTCATTAAGCAGATTTTCTTTTGAATCTCGATCCGGAAAATGATCAATAATGGGCAAATTGAGTCTTAATCAAACCAAATAAATTAACTATTGATGATTATGAGATTTTCTTTAGAATTTGTTTCTTATTGTTCATTATTGATGTTATTATTAAACTCGGTTTGTGGCTCGCCTTTAACCATAAGGCAAGAGCGGGTCTTTTTATTTTATTTGATATGTATGGTGGATAAATGATGGATGTGATGTTTAATGTATGAATGAATGCAATGGATGAGTTTACTTGGGACGATTAAATAATTTTTCACATAGGAGCTCGGTTCGATCCATTCGGGTTGGGTTTAAATAATTGGCTTTTCTAAAATAAAATCAATTAGAAATCGTAGGTTAAAAGAGGCCGGTTTTCCGGGCGTCTTAATATGATATTTGACCGTGGCCGGGAAAATGGGAGAGTCGGCGCCCCCGTGTACACCTGATGATATGGAATTATGTTGGAAAACGCACAGGATGGCTTCTTGTTGTTGCGCATCTGATAATCTAGATTTGATTGTAGCCGCAAGGGTGGCCTCCTGTTGTGTAGCAACTTTTGTATGATCTGATTTGATCTGTAGCCCGCAGGGTGCCTCCTGTTTGTGAGCACTTGATGATCTAGATTGGATGGAGACCACCGGGTTTGCATCCTGTTGGCATGGAAAAGAAAAGAGAGAATGAGAAATACAATGGAGGCAACTAGGTCAGTGAGGATTAGTACCATTTGGCCGTAAGGGGGATCGGCTCCCTGTGGCACATGTATGGAGAGGGCCGAGCCCATGTGTGGGGGTTTCGGTGACGCCACAGACCAATTTCCACGTGATGTGATATTAATTGTGATTACTGGTGATATGTCATTTGTGTGACTGGCTGTATGAGCATATAACTAGTCGGACGACTAGATTAATATGTTTACACATTTGTGTGACTGCGTGTGTGGTGTAAAATTATTACTCCTTAGAAAACTCACATGTCTTGTTCCTTAGAAAACTCACATGTCTTGTTTGATTTTTCAGGAAGTAGGTTTTTCCTTTAATCCGATTTAGGCTATGTTTCTTCGGCGCAGGGCAATAAAGATTTTTTCCTAGTTCTATAATTATTTTGCGATGTACACTAACAGTTAGTGACTTCGCAGTTGTAGGATTTGTATACTTTTAATCGTTTAATATTTAGATGAGATAATTATGTAAACCCATTTAATAAATGTAATGCATTGTTAATTAGGCCCGAACTGTGGAATGTTGTAGCCGATAAATTTGGGCCGAGATTTAATAAAATATCGAGGTTTATCTTTCGTAATCATATGGGTTGAATGTGGAAATTTTATATTTTAATACCGAGATAATAGAATTTTAGCGTTTCAGGCTTACTAACGGGGCCTCAGGGGGCCTAAGCTTACTTGGGCCCCTAGTTGCCGGTCCGGCCTACGGAAATGGGTCGTGAACAGAATTAGAGAAGAGTTTAGGATATAATTGATTGTGAAATAAAAAATCATCAACTCATCATATTTATACATGTGTTCCTCATTTATTAATTTTTCCAATTGTCCCGCTTATATATTTAGTAAATTATACAGTAATAAATAAATTGATTAAATGAATAAATTTTTATTTACCAAAAAAATAAATAAAAAAAACACCTATCATATAAAAAACTATCCGTTACACTCTTTTTTTGTACACTTGAAGTATTTTTTTTTTAATATAAATCATATTCATGTAGCCCAATTTTTATATAAATTTAAGTCAAAAAATGTGTATTTTTTCACAAACTTTTTTATAATTTATGTACCATTTTACCTTCTCTCAACATATAAATCAAATCAAACTACATCAGGAAATTCAATTGATATAATTTTTTTATAAAAATTTTAAGCACAATTTTTTTGTGTATGCCGGTTCGAACGCGGACCGGAACCCGCCGGGTTCACCGCCAGTTTCGGGCCGGTTCCGGTTCATTATTTTAACGTCCACATGACCTTAACCGGCCTTGTTTCGGGCCGGTTCCGGTTCATATTTTAACGTCCACATGAACCTTAACCGGCCCTTGAACCGCCGGTTCCGGTTCAAAATTATGAACCGCCGATTTCGGTCCAGTTTCGGTTCGTCTATAGTACGGTTCGGTTCCGGTTAGAACCGAACCAGTGGCCATGCCTAGTAGTTATTGAAGAATGAAAAGGGAAAATACAATCATTGTAATGGATCATCTCTAACCAGTGGAGTCATCAGTTTTGAACAGAAATAGAAATGGAAAATTCAAAACCGAGTATTGAGTGCTCCACAAACGGTTCACATCAATTCTTCTATTAGTCAAGGTTTTTTCCATATAAAAAATCTAATTGTTGGACCTATAATTAGATTTTTCAATTCCAATTGGCCAAATAAGTCAAGTTCTCCCCACTATAATTATCTCTTTGTTTCCCTTACTGGCCCATCAAAAAATTCTCTCTTTGTTTGCTCACAACTCTAACCAAAACTTAGGACGACAAAATAATGTTCAAATATATAAATTGATCTCGTGATACTTCGAACTATCGTGTATAAATTTTTTAACTTTATTAATATTGTACACTTTTATATACTAATAGTAATAATTTTTAAGAGTTCTAATTTGATATTTAGTTAGTATAATTTTTATAATAATAATTTTCACACTCTTCAACTATGTAATAAATGTTTAATTAATCTAATTTTATAAGTTGAACTGTTTAATATATTTAATTTCATAAGTTGAAATTTAAAGTGTCACAAAATTATTCAGGAGTAAATTTATATATTCAGCCACAACGAATGAGGTGTGAATGAAACAGAACAATGAATATGAAGGCAATAGCATAAACATCAACCCTTATTCAAGACTAAAAGAAACATACTATTAACTTCAAGTGCATAACAAAGAAGCTATCATTCAGTACCATTTCCAGAATTCATTGCTTAGTAATGTTTCCATCAAATTTTTCTCTTCTCATTCTTGGTTCTTGCGCCTGATTTTCATCTCAGGAACCACAAGCGTTCTCTGTCTCTTAGAAGGCGTTTCATTCTCCGGATCACCACTTTCATTATGTTCCACAAGCGTCCTCTCCGTTTATGAACCTTATCATAAATGGGGAGACCCAAATTCTGAAAAGGTCTGCTGCACAGAACTAACTCGTCAACATCTCGACAGTATATTGCGCGGAACCCACAATACGTCACCCTTAATTGGTCTAAGAAGAACGTAACCTAGAGGTGATTTGACGCTTCCCACTTATCTAGACAAGTTAATGAACTACGCGGCATGTAGTTGGACCAGAGTTGATCTGATGTAATATCTATGTCCTTTGAGATTTGCACAGTTGAACGACACAGAAACAAATCTTCGTCTGGTGAAATGCATGCGTGCAGATCACAAGAAATAGTAGAAGCATCTGATGGAGGCTCATGAAATCTGAACTCTATGCAAAAAGCAAATCCCATCCACTGGTTAGTCCACCAATATGGATGCAGATGTATTTCTAATGAAGATCCTGTAGATTGATAGTTGAAACAACCAGGAATTTCACTTCCAGATAAACACATAGATATCTGAGAGTTTGGATTAAAGAGTCCCTGCACACAAATTATCAATTATCAGTTTATTTATGTCTACAGAAAAAATTACGATGGATATATCTGTGTGATAATAGGAACAAGTGAGAGAGGGACACACACCTGAGAGATGTGCCTTGGCAAGTAATGTAAATAACTTGTCAGCCTTGTAAAAGCCGAAATGCTTTCACTTCGAACCTCAACCAATTTCAAGAAATTTACAAATGTCAATGAAGAAGTTTTTGAAGTCTGTGTTCCAAATGGATTTGGAATACTTTCTTCTGCAGACAATCCATCCACAGTTAGATATAAGATACTTGATGAAAGATCTGGTAACAACTGAAGTCCATAACACACAGATTTTCAAGTTTAAATTGGTTGCTGATGCTTCTAGGTAGTAAAGATTCCAGGGCAGTGCAACCATCCATGCTAAGATATAAAATGCTTGATGGAAGACTTGGAAAGCCTGAAGACTCTTGCAATCAGCAAACCGAAAATCCTCAAGTTTAGAGAGCCGGCTAATGCTTGAAGGGATACTATGAAAATCATTTCCACCTAGATTGAGTGTTTTCAAAGATGGGAAACAACTTAGATCATGGGGAAGAGCGCCTTCTATCAGATTGCAGTAACTTAGATCTAACGACCTCAAAGATAGTAAGACTAACAAAGAAGGCAACATTATAGCCATTGGATTTGGATTCTTCCATGGCAAAAACCGTGACGGGAGAAGAAAATCCCAGAGCTTAGGGGATGAATGTTGTCTTGTGACAATTCCACCTACGTTAAGCTTCTCCAAGCCTGTCATTTCACCCAACCTTTCGGGGCAACTTCTCAAGTTTTGAGCAACCTTGCAAATTAAAAAACCTAAGGGACTTCAGATCACATATGCTGTTTGGAAGCCTTGCAAGGCTTTTGCAGTCCCTCAAGTTCAATGATACAAGCCTTTTCAGAATTCCAATGGATTGGTGAACCTCATAGAGTCTTGTGCAACCTTCAAGATACAACTTTTCAGCGTTTGGGGCCTCCTTGAAGTCTATGGTCTTGATTAAGTCAACAGAGTAACTAAGATCGATAACCTTCAACATCTTTAAAGGCTGTGAAGACAAATAAAAAAGATTAGAATGGCTGAAGCTTTAAAAGTTAGCATCAATGACCTAATTGACTATGAGTTACAAGTATTCTAAACATTAAAAAGAAAACATACTTTGATTCCCTTCCATAACTCTCCATGTTACTAAAGCGCATGTGGAGCTCAACAAGTTGATCTGGCTGGAACTTATATGGAAGAGATCTGAAAGGATATCCATCCCATTCGAGATATCTTAATTCATTTGAAAGATACTCAAGGCTTTGTGAAAGGTGCAAATTTTGAAGTT